>VZRQ01010137.1:224369-278174 GCA_013397975.1 Machaerirhynchus nigripectus | reverse complement strand
GGCCCCTGCAGCGCCGGACGGAGCTGCCGCGGCCGCGCTCCCCGCGGGCGGTCCCCGGGCGGTCCCCGGGCATCGGCAGCGCCGCGGGGAAATGGTGGATTTTCACGGATTTGGTTAAAATGGTAAAAATCCGTTTACGGAAAACGTGCGGTGCCCCGGGCTTTGGTAAACTTGGCCAGACAGAGCCGGCGGCGATCAGCGGGTCGGGCTGAGCTCAGGGAGCTCTTTCGGTCTCCAGGAGAGGTTGGCTCTTCTTGAGACGGCAGTTGCTCCAGCTTATTTGGGGAAATTTTTGGTATTAATCGCAGCTTCGTAGTCCATCAAAATAGATTTTCCTTTATGGAGCTCCTCCTGAGTTCGCATTTGCCATTCTTAGACCAGACAGCAACATGTGAAAACAAGCAAAGGAGTTGGAGGAGCTCTTTTTCAAGAGGAAAATGTTATGAGGAGTTGCCATGACTGAATTTGATTGATTAATTCAAATTAATTTGCATTTGGACTGTATGTCCTGTGTAAAGAACTGCTTATGGAGGGGGTCTTGTGTTTCCTAATTCCTTTTTCAGCCTAAAGAGGGGTGCTAGAATTAAACTTTTAATTGCTCTAAACCAGAACCTACTCATATTTGCATATTGGCAAGGAAATTCCTGCTGTTCTAAGTGTGGAGTTTCACAGCTTCGTGAGCTATAGCTTTAATGTTTCTTCCCTACAACCAAGTTTAGTTTTCTAAGACTCTATGCATAGTTAGCTTTTATACTTTAAATTCAAAAAGCTTTACAAATGTTACTCTACAGCTGCTTCTGTATCTCTTTACTCTCCTTTGATTTGGTAAATACAACAAATTCATGCAAATCCATCACTAGATTTCTCTGCTACAAAGAGAGGAATAGTGCAATCCGCTCTGTTTAGAGCAGCAAGGTGGTTCATAAACTTAAAGTGGTTTAGAAGTAGGAAGTTGGATTTTCATGAAAGTGTTTTCCAATGGCAGTTGCACCTGTGTTTGTAAACATGTAAGTGCAGAGTGAAAAAATACAATTTCATGGACCACTCCACCATAGCATTGTGTGTATCATGGCACAGCTGCAAGCAGATCCCTTTATAATGGAAAAAACCTAAATTCATTCAGCAAATGTGATCAAATAATTTGATTAATAATGGCTAATGGGTTGTATATCACACTCTGATTTTCTTTAATCTGGTGTTTTGTAACCTACCTGAAGGACACATGGGATGGTTGATGTCAGAGTTCGCTGGAACTCTGGTGGTTCAGCCGGGGCTCACCTGGGGCTGTTCTGAGCCCTGCACAGCCAGGACAATTCCTGAGGTTTATTTCCCTCCAGACACTCCTTGGCAGGCTTGGGAATAGGGATCTTTGGGGTCTCTGCCTCTGGCACGCGCTGTACCTGTGCAGGAGTGCTGGGTTTGGGGTGTGCAGGCCCTGCTCCCTCCAGTTGTTCCCTCGATCTGCTCGGTTTTCCTGCCCGTGTCACTTCCTTCCCTTGGCTCACACGCACCCAGTGACACCCGCGGGGAGGGAGCAGGGCTGAGCCTGCACGTTAGGACCGGCTCAAATCCCAAATCCCAGTCCTTTCCTTTAATTTGTGAATGAGAAGAGGGATCCTGAATATATCCCACAAGGATCAGCCTCGTAGAGCTCTGATTTTTCCTCTCACTCTACAAATCAGGTCGTTTGTGATTTCCTAAAGCTTGGGCACAGCAGCATTTTGGTACCACTAAAACTGCCCATAGCAAAGGACTCAAAATTAAACTCTTTCCAAGACTTTTTTAAGACCTTTAACATAGACACAATTTGTCTAAAATTTCCTCATTGCCCCTGGATCTGCCAATCACTCGCCCATACCAGCTTTGCTGTTGTGGTAGTAGATAACAAATACACAGATTTATTCACTTTTTTCTCTTTTAAACCAATGTGGCATCGTGTCTCCCACTATCACACCACATAAAACATGATCCTGAGTTAGGGGTTTCTCAGACTTCCTGTTTTTATCCATGTGCAGACACTTTTGCTGCTCTAACTTTGTGATTTTTTTTTTTTCCCCAAAACCGTTTCCATTTCTGACTTGTTCAGACCTGTGTAACAAACCACGGATTTGTTGGAGTAAATGCTTTGTGGAGAGGAATAACTTTTTCTGTGAGCAGCAGTTTGCTTTTATCGAAGTTATAAAAATCCTTAAGTGTAGTTTTTAAAACATGAAAAGCATTTCCTGGACAACGTCTTTCCCGCACAAAGCAGAACTGTGTTTCCCAGACCTGCTGGAGACCAGGCGAAACAGGGTCTCTCAGTGCGCTCCAAAAATCGCTTCGTTTCCATTTGTAGCAGCTTCTGCATTGTGCGATAAATGTAACGCTGCTCCGCCTGCTTCTCCAGGGCAGTCTGTGGAAATCCTCTGGTTGGATGGAAATAAAGGAGTATTCAGGCTTCTCAGCGTTAAATCCATCACAGTGCTGTCCTCACCGGAGACAATTTTTCCCTACACAAGCTCAGATCAATATTTGACTTTATTTTATATTTTTACGGGATAAATACTCTGTCACGTCCTACCTCATCAATATAGGGATGAATTACAGGATGTATGGTTTAGTAGTGGTAAGACTGCTCAATGTAAGACTACTAAAAAATCTATAATAAGATTCAAACTCACCTGAAGTTGTTCCATCACCTTTGTTAGAACATGAACTGTTCCAGTTTTATGAAGATAAATAATATTTCAGTGTTAGAACGACTGCAGTGAGTGAGATACAGACCTCCCAGGGCACTAACTGGGGTTTGTAGAATATCCTGTGTAGGAAGGGACCCACAGGGATCATGGAGTCCAACTCCTGGTCCTGCTCAGGACACCCCAACCATCCCACCCTGTGCCTGAGACCATTGAGCGCTAGTGTTTGCCAGGTGCTGCCCTTCAGAGTTTGTGTTGTAAATTCACAAGTTGCCTCAGCTAATAAATAAATTCTCTTCGTAGCCGAGCTGCCATCAGTAGTGAGGGACACGTAATTGGCTGGATGTGTCCTGTGTGGCACAAGTGAGTGACTGAGCGAGCTGGCTACACGCAGCCTGGAACCCGGGATCAAACACCTGTAGCCAACCCTTGTAACCACTGATCTTTGTTTTCCAGTGATGTTACTGTTTAGAGGAGAATTCTTATTCCCAGACATATTCTTTGATTGACTTGGTTTCTTGTCATGAGCCCTCAGTTATAAACTGCTTCCATAGCTGGTTTGCTTCTTGCCCAAAGGAACTCTGCCAAAACAAGCTCTTCCTTATCCACCTGGTATCTGGCCAAACCCAAACTGCACTGTAGTGGAAAACTTGTATCCCAGCTATTCCCTGAGTGTTTTGGGTGGTAGGAACCTCAGGGATGTTCCAGGCCGTAGGTTGTAGTATTTTGTTGTGCACAGTTTCAGCCTTTGCCTGCGAGGTGACTCCGAGGCTGTGCTTAATACCATCAAAATGAAAGAATACCAGTAAATTGGAGACACTCCAGTAAAGGTAAAAGGTTAAATGTTCAGCTGTAAAGGTGGAAACTTAAAAAAAAAAAAAAAAAAGAAAAAAAAAATGTTGTGCCATTGCCTACCTAGAACTTCAGCTTCGTTCACAGCTGTTTCTTCACATTTGTGTCCCACAAGGAGTTACTTAGTGCTGAGATGGATCCCAGCAATTATTTCCTTTGGCTGATGTGCTTCTCAAAAAGCAGCCTCTTGCTTTGGTTGTGTTACTTACACCCCTTGCTTCTTTTACACGCAGTTGGAATGTCAAGGAGTGCTCTCCCTTCTCCACTGCCACAATGTGGTTATTGTCTCATTTGGCTTGTCTTGGACAGCAGAGGTTTGGTGGGTTATGATTTGGATTTTTTAATATTCTCTGCTCTGCGTTCCTTTTTTAAGAGTTTTTCTGTAATTAACACCTTCTGCAGATGCAGTGGGAGATTTCTTCTCATTCCCTTTCATGATCTGGTCTAGGCTTGATGTTTCCAGTTTTTGGTATAACTTTCTGAAGTCCACAGTGGATGTATCTCAGATGTTGGGTGCTCTCAGGACCGAGTTGGGACTCACCTTCCGGTACCTGAAGGGAGCCTGCAAGAAAGATGGAGAGAGACTTTACAAGGGCCTGGATGGACAGGACACAGGTAGTGGCTTCAAACTGACAGGGGGCAGGGTTAGATGGGATATTGGAAGAAATTCGTCTCTGGGAGGGTGGGGAAGCCCTGGCACAGGGTGCCCAGAGCAGCTGTGGCTGCCCCTGGATCCCTGGCAGTGCCCCAGGCCAGGCTGGACGGGGCTGGGAGCAGCCTGGGACAGTGGGAGGTGTCCCGGCCCATGGCAGGGGTGGCACTGGATGGGCTTTGAGGGCCCTTCCAACCCAAACCATTTTGGGATCCTGTGAAACCTAAGACAGACCTGGGCAGAAACTATTGGTTGTGGCGAAGATAATCCTAGTGTGACTTCTATTCTGACTGGGACTTCTTCAGATGTTTCCTCCTTACAAATAGGTGTATTTTTCCCCTGTTCTGCTTCTTTGGCAGGACCTTTGGCAGGATTTGCTCCCTGCGTGCTTTACAAGCTGTATGTGTCCCACATCTGTCATCTTTAGGCATTGCGAAAATCTAGTTTGTTATTCAGACATTGATTAATTATGAAGCCAGTCTTCTGCATAAAACATAAGCTAACTGCTTTGGAGAGACTCGAGAACAAATGCACGGCATGAAATTGCAGAAACAAATAGTCCCAATGAGTCCCTTTTACAGAGAAATACAGATGCGAGTCAGTCCATCATTTGATGTTCAGCAGCTGTTCCCAGGACAACTCTTCCAAATGCGAGTGATTACCCATCAAACCAGTGCCATGAATCAGGGACAAGTGTGTAGCCATGGTGGATTCTTAAAATTAAGTTTCAGTTATTTACAAATCAGCTTCAAAAACGCTTATTTAAATTCAAACTCCTAAAGTGGCGTATTGAGGGAAGAAAGGAGGAACTGTGCATATCAGGCACTGCACACCTGACACACCATCGTGTGAGTAGCACTGTGATAGCCTCATCTGGTTCACATCAGTTCCAAAAGCCCCAGTTACCAAAATAAAAAAGCTTTACATTCAAAACTAGGGTTCAGGTCCTCCCAAACTCTTTCAGAAAGGGCAGATTCTCCTGGGAATGTCCAGATCTCATCAAATCATTGCTTCAAATTCCATGCCTGAGTAATGCTTTAATATCAGGAAGGATTTAACTGAGTGTATTACTTGCCAAGGAAACAACACTTTATCCCTAAAACCTTTTAGAGTGTTGATATGTGAGCCACCAGCCAGGCAATCCAGTGGGCAGGAATGTGCCAGGAGCAGAGTGACAGCCTGAGGTGCTGCTTTGTTAGCTGTGGCACAGTGCCTGGGAGCCAAGGGCCCAGTGCAGTCCCATTTCGGACAAAACTTCACTTGGCAGCTCCCTTTACCTTTTGCAATATGAAGGAATTTAGGGTCATTATCCTTGCTCAAGTAAAGGATTCATTTCCATAGCTTTTAGACCTTCGTGCATCATCCATCACAGCCCAGCTACTGTGCATTTATCTCCTTTTACATGTTTGTTTTTTTCTCTAAACGTCACACAAAGTTCCGCTAAATATCACTCCTCAAAACTAACAGGCAATGGCAGAGAATACTTTAAATTGGTTACATCAAGAATCTTCAGAAAGTTATTCTTAGTCAGTGAAACATACAAGGAAAAAATTGGTGTGTGTTTTTATACTGCTGCAAGGCAAGAAGCCTTGAATTGAACCTGCTGCATTGTACTTTGCCAGCAGACAGTGTTCTTAGTGCTGGACAGCTTGAACCTGTTCAGCAGATCTTGAAATCTCATAAAATGGTTTGAATTTTATTCCATCAGCTTGTTTTGAGGGAAGAGAGGAAGATGTTGGGGCAATCAGTGCAAGTGGATTTGTGTTCAGAGATACTCCAAGATGATTCTTCATCCAGATTTTCATTTCTCTTTCTACTGGCCGTGGTTTGTTCCACTAGCAAGCAAGAATTGAGAGTTAACAGGTTATAAAATGAGAAAGAACAGACTTTTACCAGGTTTTCCTTGGCAGAAGCACGTCAGTTTGCCCTTTCTAAATGACCTGTGATGGTCTAGCAAATCTGTCCAAGTTTTACTGTTTGTTGGGAAGCCTTCTGAATAGAATTAGGGGCTGGGGATATTCATTCTCATCCGTACTCTGGCCAGATCCTTCAGTGACATTGGACAGGTGATTTAACATTTATCTGTCAGTTTATTATGTCATGATATTCGGTTATGTTTGGGGTTTTTTATGACTAAATGAAATCACAGCATATTTGCAAAGATCCGAAAAAGGAATGTTGTTCCATGAGCCAGCAGAAAACCGGTGCAGAAGTGTCAGAGGTGCAGAAATGCCACGGCTGATGCTCACCCAGACAACTTACTCCTAAAATTCTTGTGCATCACAGATGAACAAGAGGCCTTGAAGTCCATCATGAAGGACCTGGTGGCACTCCAGATGGGCAGACGTCACCGGCTGCCTGGGTATGACACCATGAAGAATAAAGACACCGCTCACTCCAACAAACAGGTAATGGGCCAGTTAGTGAATACCTGAACTGGCTTCTAGGGGCAGAAGGGACAGAGTGGGTAGACAGAGGATCTGCTGCCTTGGCTCTGTCCTGTGCTTCCAACAGCCAGAGCATCAGATGTCAATTAGATCCTCCTTGATCCTGCTCAGGCTGTGGCAAATATAAAAGCTTTTCTACTTTTTATGTTTTTATATGAAATATTGTGTATTTCATATATAATATAATATAATTTTTATGCATTATATATTGTATATGCTATGTGTATATTGTAATAAAATATTTTATATACCAACCATGATATATGTGTATATGTGTATATACATGTATTTTATAATTTGCAGTATCTTAATATACTGCATTCTCCCCACGTGTATTTTTGATGGGGTTTGGTCTGCCCAGCTAAAAATTTAGCAAGTGGCTTTCTGATTTCACAGTCATATTTCCATTTTTTAAAGTGATTTTATTCTTTTTTAAAGAAAAAACACAATGCCAGCAGTCCCCCCCTCTTGGGCAGCCCAGCAATAACGAACCAGTGTGCCTCTGCAGTGGAAGAAAAAAAAATTCCGGTGAGAAAGCTGGCTTCTTTTCCATATTAGCAGTTATAAATTAGGAGTATGTCTTCAGGTTGTGTGCAGTGACTATGGAGTTCCTTTAAGCAGGTGGGAGGCTGGGAAAGCTTTTCTTCCCTAACTCTGTCCTGATGTAGCAGTGTGTGCACATTTACTGTAGGGTCAGGACAAGGGGGAAAGGCCTTAAGCTAAAGGAGGACAGGGTTGGGTGGGATATTGGCAAGAAATTCCTGGCTGTGAGGGTGCTGAGGCCCTGGCACAGGGTGCCCAGAGCAGCTGTGGCTGCCCCTGGATCCCTGGCAGTGCCCCAGGCCAGGCTGGACATTGGGGCTGGGAGCAGCCTGGGACAGTGGGAGGGGTCCCTGCCATGGCAGGGGGGGCACTGGGTGGGCTTTGAGGTCGCTCCCAACCCGAACCAGTCTGTGACTCACAAGGTAACGGGTGGAGTCAATGCTTTGAAGTCTCTTTAGGTTCGTTCCACATTCCTCCAGACTTTTTCATAGAGAAAGCGCTGGCATTGGTGTTCTGGTAAAAAGGAAGGACAGAATAATGCAGCTTTGTCTGGAGATGCTGAATGCCATTTAAATTAAAGGCTTCAAAGCAAAAGCAACAATTTTAATCAGGAACTGTTTATCCATTACTGTCGTTCAAAATTAAATCAAGTTACTGGCAGCAAGACTGACATGAGCAGGAGAAGTTTCCTATGTCAGTAAAATAACTCTGTTCAGTTTTATTCCTATTACAGGTTTAAGTGTTTTGGAGCAGGCTTTGAAGTTCATGTCTGTCTTCCTTATGCTTTGTCTGTTCAGCAATTAACTTGTTCAGCTGGATCTGGGATTTCCTTGAATGTGTTGGATAAATCCATAGATGGAGTAGTACAAAATCCCTTCCGAATCACATTGAAACAGAAATTCGGAAATGCCTTAAATCAAAATCTGTAATTCTGATTTACTATACCACGTCACAGAGCTGGAACACTGAAATGCTAAACTTGGATTTGCCTATTTAATCATCTCTGAGGACAGTTTATGTGAATTGCTTTAAGAAGTGATGGGTTCACTGCTTTCAAGGGAAACTGAAAGCACTGGATGCTTAACTCCTCTAGGTTCTCTCTGGAATGGGAACACCAAGATCACTCTGCACACCTTTTCTTAGATCTTTGATAAGTAGACGTGAATGGGCAGCGTCAGGTCCTTTTGGAAAAATCAAGCAATAAATGCCAAATTCCATCCCCTTTTTCCTTTTACTCTGAATTACAGGCTTCAAAGCAAGCAATGGAGTTGAGAAAGTGGCTGGAGTTTGCTTGGGTACCAGCAAGTTAAAGGCGTCTCCAAAGAGCCCTGGGGATCTTTAGTGTTGTCTAATTACAGCTGGTGACAGCTATGTCACTTGGCTGCTCCAGGGCCTAAACCACATCTTGAGGTCAGAAATTTAATCTGAAAAATGGTTTGAATTCCATTTCATCCAAACTGTCCTGTTTAGTTCCTTTAGACTGTGCTACTTAAAATAGTACAACGTTAAAACCAGAGCCTTACTTCCTGAAAATCCTGATATAAAGCAATCATTCCTCCATGCAATATGTCTAAAAACAACTTTTTGATCAGGAATTGGCCGCTAGACATCTTTTATAGGTTATTATTCCTCTGCTGTTTGCTGCATTGTTCCTTTACAGCTCAATTCAGATGAGTTCTCTAGAATTTATTTCATTTTGGAGTAATTCTGGACTAAGTTCTTTCTCTTCCCACATCTAAAAAAATGTCCTTTAAAGTTATGTGTGAGTGACCCACCTGCAGCTGATGTTGCTGGGATTGGGAAGGTCATTTTCCCTGGTTTGTGCTGTCCCTCCAGCACTGCTGCAGAAATCCCGTGTGCTCCCAGGGACTCCATGGGTGCTTTTGAACTGCATTCTTGACCACTGGGCCTGCCAGAAACTTCCTCCAGCTAAAGAGCATTTCCTGGCCACGTTTTTTTGAAGTTCCTAGATGTATGATTGCCTATTGTCTGAGGCTTTCACAGATGGCTTAATCTATTCCAATCACATAAATTGTGCAGCAGAAATTATGGAGGCTTATCAGAGCAGATTTTTCCCTTTTATTTTTCTTTCTGACCTAAATTGGGATTTGAACTTCAATGTCCAGAGTTGAAAGTTCAGCTTGTTGACTCTTCCATGCCACAGAGCATCTCCTGAGTTTACAGCGACTGCACAGGTTGCACAGTCAATGCTTTTAACCATCCAGATGGAGGTGATGACCCCTTTGATGAAACCTTAGAGCTTTAAAAGGTGACACAGAATCAGCCTGTTTGTAACTCAGTTTGAGTTCCAGGGGCTGCATTTTTGCAAAAGCAGAGATTTAGTCCGTGTCTTAAGAATAAAGAATAATAAATAGGAATAAAGAATAAAAAATAAGAATAATAAATAGGAATAAAAATTTTAAATAGGAGTAAGAATAAAGAATGTAGCACATTCCCCCTCTCTTTTTTGCCATGCATGCTTTGAGCATGCTTAAAGAAAATTAACTTCAGATTAATCAACAGTTAGGACTGAATTTCAGATTTTTCCCATGCAGTGTTAAAGATTAATTTTCTTTAAAATTTATTTCAGTGTCCTCCATTTAAGTGACAGTTTACAAAAATTACAGCTTAGTTTTTGCCCCTTTCCTTCTCTTTCTCCTTCAGCAGTTTCTCCATTCCTCACATGCTGTGTTCACGTATCAGCCACTTGTTTCCACAGCCTGCTTCAGCTTCCACGGAGAAAGTTAAAATATGAAAATCATGATATGATGCATTTGTTTGCTGTTGTGTGTACCAGAGTTTGATTGTGAGCTCACCTTTTGTTCTTTCTCCTGCAGAATGATGTCAGGATAAAGTTTGAACATAATGGGGAGAGACGGTAAGTTGGCCTTCACTGCTTTGATTCTCTGCTTAGGAGAGTAATTTAGTCATCAGTAATTTAGCTTAAATTTTTTGTTGGCTTTGCTTTCCTTTCCTGAATGAAAATCACAGAGTGAAGGCAATAGCAAACAGGTCACACAGAACTTGGTTATTTTTAGAGATCAGTGTGTCATAAAACACTGATTTATTTCCATAATATTTATTTGTAAGTGAACTGCAGCATTTTTAAAAGATGTCCAGCCTGAAATAAGTTCAGCCTGAAAGTCTTATTTCAGATATGTTCCCATTTTGTTTCACTTAACTAAAACCAAATGAAGCTGATCAAATCAGTGTCATTCTTTTCTAGTTTCTCACTTCCTGATGCCCTGTCGTTATCACTGCCCTGCTGTGATTGAGCAATAGAAACAACAAGGGAAGATTTTTTTTCATTGGTGTAAAAGCTTCTTTGTTATTTCCTCTGTTATTTGGTTTTGAGAGACATTTTTCTACAAGAAAACCCAGAAATAGCAGTTTCAGTTTTTACAGCATTGTTTGCAATGGATAAAATTGCTGGAATATTTCAAAGTAAGTCTCTAAAAGCCTCTTATTTGCCATCAAATTGAGAGGAACTCTTGAAACATTTAATGACTGGTGGCTGTGCAAACACTCAGGAAGGCCCCAGGCTTGTCTGTGGTCTCTGAGTCTGCTCTCACTGAGGGAAAAAGAGATCTTGATGCTGGGTTATAATGTCTGTATTTTGGAATTGTAAGCATGAATGTATGTGCCATCTTCCCAGCCATCTTGTGGGAGTCCTTTCGTTTCTCCCAAGCCAGACAGTACTTCCAACATGAAGTAGTTCATTATAAAATGCAAATTTAATGTCAATGGTACAGGAGTACAAGTTGTCTGTGGTGATCCTCACAGCCTGTTCCAAGAGAGGTTATTGGCCAAGTTGTTGAAGCTCGTCCTTTGTCAGATTTTGGGATTTCTGTTAGGAAAGCAGAAGTGTTCTTTGTTGGAAAAGCAGGCGATGGAGAATAATTTCTACTCTTCCTCAAAACTTGAACTCTTTCTTTCACTGAAATCCTGTATGATGAATTCTGTCACTGACTTTTTGTGCCATGGGAGAAGTTTGACACATAATCATCACTGGGATCTGCTTCCTTCTTTGTCAGCCAGGTCTGCTCAGCACTCTCCTGTGTCACAGGCTTTGTGGGGACAACACCAGAGCCACAGTGGGACATGTCACAATTTCCTGTCACACCATGTCAGGACAGGGGAACTCGGCAACCAAATCCTGTCACCACAGGCTTATCATCTTGCCTGTCTGCTGGGTGCATTTCAGGTGGCACAAAGCTCAGGGGGGCTGACGGGTTTTCTTTCTGGGGTTTTTTTCTAAAATGAAAAGGTTGATTGTGTGTCAGTCCAATTATGCAGTTGTGCTCGCCTGAATTCCATGCTCCCAGCACAGTGTGCAGTTCCAGACAGGGAGCTTGCACCAGAATGTCAGTGTGTGTGCTTGGTTTCACAGGAGCTGCCAGATCTAACCACAAATATTTAAGGTGGTCAGGCAGGAATGGGCTCCTTAAACCCTGCAGTCCAGGATTTTGTGTTAGAGGAGTGCACAGAGTTTTTAAACTAATAGAATTTGTGGCACCTGAGAACAGCTCTGCTTTTGAATGCATTGAGTGTAGAATGGGAGCCTTTATAAGGGGCTGAGAGCTGCATTGCATTTGTGTGGTGCCAGAGCACTGTAATTTCATGTATGGGTTTCTTAGGAATATGTAGAAAATGTTATTGTGGGCTGCTTTTTAACAAGGACAATTATTTCCAAATAGCTGAACGTTGTAGGTCTGGTAGCAAGATAACCCTTCATGGGAAGGGGCTGAGGAAGCCAACTAACACAAGGGTTATTTAAAACAAAAGCTGCATCTCATGAAAGGATACCCAGGGCTGATGAAGCTGGATGGATGGGTGGATGAATGATTGGGAAACTGAGCCTTCTCTCCAAAGCACAGGTTCATCATAGAAGCATAGAATCCCAGGATGGTTTGGGTTGGAAGGGACCTCAAAGACCCAGTGCCACCCCTGCCATGGGCAGGCACACCTTCCACTATCCCAGGTTACTCCAAGCCCCAACCAACCTGACCTTGGACACTTCCAGGGATGGGGCAGACACAGCTTCTATCTGTTGCCCCTATAGAAAGTCCCTCTCCCTCCCTCCCTTTCCTCACAAACTCAAGTAAGATAATTCAGGATTTCACTGAGTTGCCTCTATGAGCAAGACAGGTCTTGAGTTTCCATAGTCCACTCAGTAACTGGGAGGTGCAGACAGTCCTTTGATCATTTGTAGTGTGCTGAGTAGCAAAAGAAATAGGAAGAAGATCTGAAAGTTCTTTGGTTGGAACCGATTTTTTTTCCTAAAAGTTAACCAGCAAAAATTGCATCAGAAACAGCACTGCTCTTCCAACTGAGGACAAAAAGTATAACCAGCTATTATAAAAGTTCATGTGTGGAGAGGATCTTGGATTGTTTAGCCTGGAGAAGAGGAGGCTCAGGGGAGACCTTGTTGTATCCTGTTGTTTCTGCCTCGTGACAAGTTTGTTAATTGGTGCTCACAATCCAGCTCTTTGTGGCAGTATCTCAGCTGTGCCAGAGCAGGTGGTCTTTTTTAAGCCAAGGTGCAGGGGGCATTTGTATCCTGTTACATGAGAGACATTTATTCAAAAAAGGATACTTTTCTGCCCAGGCACAAAGGGATTCTATTTGAAATCTCCAGCTGAATATTGCATTTTGGCAAACTCCTTGGAAATGGGCCAGAGATCAATAATTCCTTATTGAAATAATACATATAAATTTAAATTAGAAAGGTTCACTACCTGCTTGAGGATGAAAGGAGACCATTCAAATGTCAGTTTAATAGTTCAGCCATCTGATTGGATTGCATTATCAGGTATATCTCTGAACTGAGTCAGTGGTTCTCTTTCCTCCCAGGATTATCCCATTTGTCCGTCCCGTGCGCTACGAAGACGTCCAGCAGAAAGTGAAAACGGCCTTTGGGCAGCCCCTGGACCTCCACTACATGAACAGCGAGGTACTGAGCTGTCAGTGCTCTCTGGATGACACCTCCTTTCCCCATCACAAATTCTGTACCCAGAAATTTAATTTTCGGGTCTTCCTTTAATACAAACCGTTGTTGAATCTCTGACCCCACGGCACATGTGCCGATCCTGATGAAGCATCCCACTGCTGTGTGTGTTGTACAAGCAGCAGCGTCTCGTTCCCTTGTTCTGCTGTTGCTTAGGACACTCTCTGAGGAGCTCTTGCAGGCCAGTCTGAGCGGTGAGAGGGTGGCTGTGGGCGCTGCCGCTGGGAGAGGAGGTGGCACAGGGAGCAGCTTTTGTCGCTGTTAATAATCAGCAGTATTTTGGTGCCTTTCTCATCCTGGACACACTGGCTTTTCCTTGTTTGTTTTTTTTTTTTGTTGTTGTGGTGTTGCCCTAATGGGAGAGCTGCAAAACTCCAATCACCAGAGAGAGTGGGACGAAAGTGAGAGTTCTTCGTTAATAAAATTCCCACTTTAAGGTGTGAGTGGGCTGTAAAATAAAGGGTGTCTCAGCCTGATTTCATGGAGTCTTACAAGCAAGTTTGAAATTCTAATTTGATTCCCTCTTTCAAAGTCTTTATCTTCGTTCTACCTGAAACCCAATTTTCACTTGATCATTAGGTCTGGACTCATAAATATTCTGAGACCATTTTCTCATCAGAGAGTTAGGGGCTGACAAGTCTGACATGTTCTTTGCAAGCAGCAAATCCAGGTAGCAAGTAATACTTTCATGGGTGGTGCTTTAGAGGAATTTGCATAGGGTCAGCCATTTCTCTGACATGGGAGTAAAACCTCATTAAAATGGACAGTAAGACAGTATTGGAATGAAAATTTGTGGAATAACTGAGCAATCAGAACCCTGTTTCATATTCTGGTATTTTTTCTGTTTGTTTAAATACCTATTGTAGAAGTAGACTTATTTTTTTCTGTCTTTTCTAATGATTTTTTTCCTGTTCTTTATTTTGCAGCTCTCTATTCCTTTGAAAAACCAAGATGACCTGGATAAAGCTGTAGATCTCCTAGACCGGAGCTCGAATGTGAAAAGCCTGAGGATACTATTGTTGTCCCAGGACAGAAACCATGTAGGTAACAACTTCTGGGACTGCAGCAAAATGAAGGGGTTTACCCTTAAGACTCTAAAGCATGATGGCAGCATTAACTGAGAGTAACAGGGATTATAAAATCACTCTTCCCAGGCACAAAAGCATGTGTTTGTCCTCTTTGCATGGGCTCAGCTGTAGGTACCTTTTTGTGTTGGGGTTTTTTTCCTGACTTCAGCAGCTGTTTGGGGGCTAAAACATTGCAGCTTTTCTAAGCTGTCATATGAAGGCCATTTTATATCAAATACCCAGTGACTGTAGACAGAAAACACTTGATGAGTTTGGTTTGCAGAGAACTTTTATTACCTTTGATTAATAGCACAGTGTTGAAAATGTGTGGAATTATTTTGCCTTTAGAGCACAGGTTGTCCTTGAAGAAAAGCCTTTAGCACTTTTTTCCTGGGTGAGAAGCCTGGGGACAGGTCCCAGTGATTTTTCAGCTCTGTAGCCCTGATGCACCCTCTGATGCACTGAGTCCAGCCTGACTCTGTGGAAACCGAGCTGCCTTTGCTAATAGTGGTGTATTCACACCTAAGATGAATTGGTTTGTCTTGGTTCACTCTCATCTACCACAGGTGGCTGTGGCAGTGAGTATCAATGTACTTTGCTTTTTTCAGCAGAAAAGATCATAATATGAGAAATAAATCCTTAAGTCAAGCTCCCAAAGATGCCCATTTTGGACAATGAATGAACTGCAAGCTGAAGAGGGCAAAAAGGGTCAGAACTTACTCCTGATCTGTGTCTGGAAAACACAGTTCACTCAACCAATATCTCAATTTTTTTTTTCTTGAGAATTAAGGTCATGCAGCTTTTCAAGCTAAAGACCTCAATAGTTTAGATATTTGATTTGCAAATCACCACGTTCTCCTGAAGAGTGTGACACAAAAAGCTGCTCTGTTGGTAGTAGCTTGTCAATCTGGAATGTTCATCTCTATTCAAGTTCTGCAGGCTGGGAGCTCAACTCTTGAAATAATCACACCTCTAATTCTTGGAACTGTCATGATAACTTAAATGTACTTCTAGCTATTTTTTAATTTGATAATCCGTGGTAATGGTAATACAAAGACCTTCAGGAGTGTTAACAGCCCTTTCCCAAATGACTGGGAAGGTGTAGGAGGGGATGATGCTGTTCCTTGTCCTGTGCTCTTTCCCTGAGCATTTGTTGCTGCCTGTTCTGGAGACAATACTTGGCAAGGTCTTTGGTCTGAGCTGGTGCAGTCAGACTTCATTCTGTGTTGTCAGGAAACATCGTGTAAAAGGTGGCCTCAACTTTCGGTACAACACAGTCAGACAATCCTCTTTCTCAGCCCTCTGTTCGTGTCAGTGCCTTCAGGCTGCAGCCAGATGTCACATAGTACCATCTAACTTTGCATAACCAGTAAACACTTGGTAAATCTCACCCTGCACCAGCCAGTAGCCACTGCTGGTGTTGTCCTTTTATTAGCTGTTTTTTCCTCTTTTACTCAAAGCAGAAACAAACAGCAAAGCCTTTGGTAAGTGCCACCGTTTCCCCCCCTCTCCTCCAACTTCCTCTGCTGCTCTGAGTTGCCTGACAGGAGAGCCCTCCGTGGGATAAAGCCCACAAGCCTGCAGGAGGTTTCTTGGCTGCATGATCTCATCCCACTGAGGGAGCGGGAAGCATTATTTTCCTGAAGTACAGGATGCAGATTTTGTTTTGGTTGTGCTCTTTTCTTTTTCTGGGGATCGAAAGGTGACTTTGGCACAAACATGTACAGAAAGCAAAGGAACTTTACAGCAGTAGCTGGGTCCCTTGTACCAGGGGCCTATGTTTGTGAGCAGCATTCAGATTCATTTTCTTATGCCTCTTTCTGTGACTCATTTCTTTTCTCAGTCAGTTCACCCCTGTTGCCAGTCTTTTCTTTATGTTTAGAAAGTAGTGGGGAGAACTGGTGAAGCTGGAACACCTGTAGTACCAAAACCAGACTGTCTGTCAACGGGGTGACCTCTGCACCCTTTATCCAGCTCCCATGAACCTGCCCATGGTGGAGTTTATGTAATTTAAATCAGGCTCTCTCCCTACTCCTTTCAAGTGTATATACTTATTAAATGAGCAACCATTCAGTACTTTATTATTGAATTAAAGTATTTGAATGGTCACACCTTGTTTGCCTGTCACGTTCAAATAATTTTCAGAAATCGGAATTTATTTCCCTGAGGTGTCTTTGGTTATGTTCTTCTCAAATAAGATAAATTCTGTAACTCAAGAGGAAGGGAATATTACACCTGCTTGTAAAACCAGGTGTGTTGGGTCAAGGTTAAAATTGCAAGTGTCTGTAGGTATTGAGCCCCTGCTTTAACACAGGATCTCTTTGGCTTGGGGGAGGTTCCATGTGTCTCATTCCTCTTCCTGCTTTGAATGAAATTAGGACTCTGTGGAAAAATGATGTTTAATTAGATAATAGCTATGTAAGTTCGGGGAAGGATGAATAAATTCATCTTGGCATCTCCAGACTGTTGGTGCTATTAAACTCTCCAGAATTTGTTTTCACTTAATCAGTTTGAATTATGAATTTACATTTTAAAGGCCGTGGGGAGTCAGGTTGCTTCTGAAAGAGTGCAAGATTCAGAGCTTACCTCTGCTGGCCAGGGTGGCTGATGGAAATGGTAGGTCCTTCTGTGTCCTGGCCCCAGGGGGTGACAGGAGCCCCTCGTGCTTTGCAGGTTCCTGGTGGTGTCAGACACTGAGGCCTGCAAATCGTGCACCTGGGCTGAGCTGCGCAGCAGCTTCTTCTCGTTCTCTGACTCCTGTTTTACACCGTAATTGTACACCTTGCTCTCTCACTGCCTTTTTGTTTGTGTTTTCTGAATTGATAAGGTTTCAGGATGTGGAACTGTTGCTCAGCACTTTCTTGGTACTAAGCATAATATATTTGAAACTGTGGCCAGGCTGTTTGAGCTCCTTCATCTCACTTTATTTTGTTTCATTCTTTGCATTTTACCTAACAGAACAGTTCTTCACCCCATTCTGGACTGCCCAAGCAAGTCAGGATTAAAACTTCCCAATCTGTGGGGGATGTGAGCACACCCTATCAGCAGCCAGAACCCAGAAGCAGGCATCTGTCTGTCAGTGAGTATTTTTGCCACTTCTGCATGGTTTTGTTTGTTGAAATGTATCTTTTGGGCACTAGTGTTTATGGTACGGCATTCAGGAGAGCCATGAGAAATTGAAAGGTTATTCTAGGACAAGGCTGTTCATTCTCAAAAGCTCTTAATATGTTTACAATAGAATGTTTCAAAGTTCGTTGCTCAGTTGTGGAACAGCTGAGGAGCTGTTAAAGGGGATGTCCTAAAGCCAGAGCCATTGTGGTTAGAAATTTGGAAAGCTGACGTGAGTCCATTAAGCTTTTTATTTAGATTGGCAATTTCAGTTCATGAAACCTAGATTTGACTTTTTTTATGTCGGGCTTTGGAATGTGTCCTGACTCCTGTAATCAAGCATTTTACTAGGAATCACTACTGCACATCCACCTAGTGTCATACATTCTGAGTTGCCTAAACTTTCACTCTTGGAATTATCAGGTGAGTAGAGCACAAGACAAAATCAGAGGTGCACAAAAGATAATGAAAAAAATCAGCGTAACATATACCTTTGTCTCATTTCTTTGGGTTTCTGTTAGCTCAGTGGACTCCTGTTTAGGGGAAAGGTCCATGTAAGACTTCTGTAATTTTTATGACTTCAATCTCTGGCAGATTTGTCTTATTTCTCCCAGTTTCTGTGTTACAACCTTCTGTATAACTGTGCAGCACAATTCAAATGTGTTCTTGAAGGATGCTCAAAGCTGTTAACCTTTACATGAAAAACTAAAACATGTAAAACACCTTCAAGGATTTATAGGCCCAAAAAACCCCAAAAAAGTCTCTGGTTTAGCATTTGACTCCTTGGTGTGAAGCTCAGTGAACAGTGAAAGTGCAGGAGGAAGGTGAGAGTGTGAAAGCCAGAGCCTGAAATGCTGCTCTGTGTAAAATATTTCTGCTTCAGAAATGAGAGAAGGTAAATTTTGCTGGAAACAGAAGCAGAGGATGACTCTGTTACAACAACTGTTTTGAGGCTTGTCAGAGCTAATGCCTCAGAGCACAGGTGATGCAAGTCACAAGGGCAGTACCAGGAGCTGGGAATGTCAGAGTTGTTTTGTTTTCAAGTTCTCCTCTGTGGCAAAGGAGTGCTTCAGTTTCATTAACTCTGTAAACTTGGGGTGGAATTATTAGGTGATTTTAGATCTGTATTTGTGGTGCAAAGTATCAAATAATAAATGAAGATTAAACCACACCAGTCTCCATACTGGGGGGCCCAAACCAGTTGTATCCACCCTATTCTGATCAAAGGTAACTGGGAGAAGGAGCTCAGGGAAGGACTTGTGAACTAGACCAGTAGTTCTCAGTGTGGGACTTGCCTAACAAACCTGCTGTAGCCTGTGGAGAGTTTGCTGATCCCCTTCTGTACAGTTTGCTTTTATGAAGCAGCAAACAAAGAAGTGCTGTAGCTTGTGAAGTATGTGACTGAAACGGGGACAAAAAGACTTTTCCCATCCTTCCTAGTTTGAAGTTAATATTCATAAAAAGAGCAGCATTCCTTGGTCCTGAGAAGGCAGTGGTATCCATGCACGTCTGAACACCACATTTCTTTTTTAACAGACAAATTGAATGCCAGAAATATTTTATTTAAAATATATGTCTATATATGTTTCTCCTTTACTGACATTCAGAGGTATCCAGATAATGGTGCCAAAGCCAACAGACTGCAGCGAGTGTCTGTCATGGGTAAACTGTATCGTAATAAGGGGCCCTTTCTATATCCCAGTTACACACTCCATCCTCTTATCCCAGCTTATGGATAATTTCTGAATAGCTTGTCATTCAGCAGTCAAGAAACCATTAGTTTTATTTTCTGAACATGTCAAAGTACTAGACTGTTAAGGTCTAATGAAGAGGTCCAGAAGAGTTCCAGTTCTGTCAGCGGTCTGCTGGTAATTTGGCAATAGCTCGGTCTTGCATCCATTTCTTCTTCCTTCTCTTTTCCTATCTTTGGTTTGGAAAAGGAATGTGCCCTATTTCCTGGTGTTTCAGGCATAGAGACTCTCCAACTCATACCACGTCATGCAATTAAAGTCCAAAGCAGTGTTTAACAAAAGCTTTTTGCAAGCAGGAGAGGGACCTGTGTGGTTCCTGAGCTCCAAAGGGCCTCGAGCCTGCTGTCACCAGTTCAGAGCTTTGGAAGTAAAGATAACTTTTATTTAAAAGAGAAAAAAAAGAAAAAAGTTGCTAAGCATTCTGGCAGGGCTTGTGTTTTTTCCACTCACTTCCTTTGATATACATGGATTTAGTGCCGACTTCCTTTTCCTGCCCGGGGATGGGGCCTTTCCACAGCAGCAGCTGGGCCGGTGCCAGGGGCCCTGGGCCGGTGCCAGGGGCCCCGGGCCGGCTGTGGCCGTGGGCTGTGTCGGAAGGAGTGAAAGTGCTCCCGGGCCTGGGGCGGCCGCACGCGCCCCGGGCTTGTCCCACCCCCTCCGAGCGGCTCCGAGCAGCACGTGAGCCCCGAGAGCTGCTTGGGAAGTCAGGTGGGAGCTCTGAGCAGTAGATTGTGGACTTGACAATCTTGGGCTTTGTCATCTGGGAGGTCTTCTCCAACCTTAATGATCCTATGATTCTATTTATCCCTTTTTTTTATGTAGTTCACCCCCCCTTGCACTCTAAGCCGTGCCAGCATTGCTTGTTTTCCCTCTGCAGCACCCTGAAAGGTGTGTGCTCTGCTTGTCAGCCTTCTCCAAGGTGTGTGCTCTGCCTTTCAGCCCCCTGAAAGTTGTGTGCTCTGCTTTTCAGTTCACTTCTCCCGGCTCTTTGCCTTCGCTCTTTATTACAACAACTTCTGTGGAAAATATTTTCCTTGGGAGAGTATTTGCTGATCTTTACCCATCTCTCCTAGCACCTGAGTACACACAGTTAAGTAAAGACAGTGTTGTAAGGAGCACAGCTTGAGAGCTGATCTTCACCTGGTGCCTCCAACTTCATGGGTGACCTCAAGCAGATTGGCTGGACCACAGCAGTTCTTGGAGCTCACAGTGGGAATTGGTGGCAGCTGCAGGTGGATAGGTCACTGCAAAAAGGGGGTTTTTTTCTTGCTGTGTCCAAAGTTTCATCTTCTTTGAGATCTGCAAGGAAAAAATAAACCCTAAGGGTAAAGTTTCTCTCAGTAGGTAGCACAAGAGAAACTCTTTAGGTAGTGTTGCTAACAGATGATTAAATTTTTTTTCTTATCCTTTGGCCCCTAAACATACTTTCTGTCCTTTATCTGTCTCATCCAATTAACAGGAATTGCAGAGTTGGCCTCCAAAACAGTGGTTTGGCCCAAACTAACTGTAAAGTTTGATTTTTCATGCAGTAACACAGAAACTTGGGGGTTATTTCCAAAGGTAACAGTGTTTCTGTGGGATACTGAAATTGCTGGGTGTCAGTATAACTAGCTCAGCTGATAATGACCAGCAGGAATGTGCTGTCACTCAAAGTAAATTACCCTAATTGATGCAAACTTTTAATTATGACAGAAGAGTGGTTGCCCTGACAAGTGTTTTGTTTAGTGGAGATTAGCAGTGGAGCTCATGCCCAAAAGCCAGGGATTCCTGGAATCCCACCTTCCCTGAGGTGCTGAAATTATGCTCAGGAAGCCGAGCAGAAGAGGTTAGAAATAGATGACTGCTTTGTCAGGAGCTTCAGCAGCAACCATGTAGCATCTGAAACATCGGTACAGGTGCACATCAAACGATTTGGTTTTCCTGGTTCCACGTCTGTCCAGACTCTGGAATGACTGTGGTCACAGGGGTTCGGTGTTCGAGGAGGTATCTGGGGTTTGTGCAGCGCCGGCCAGCAGCAGTGTCAGTGGTGTCCTTGTCCCAGGTTCCCAGAACACCGGCCGGAGCTCGCCCCCGCCCGGGTACGTGCCGGAGCGGCAGCAGCGCATCGCCCGCCAGGGCTCCTACACCAGCATCAACAGCGAGGGGGAGTTCATCCCGGAGACCAGCGAGCAGTGTGTGAGTATGGGCCTCAGGCTGCCGCAGAAGTCCAGCTGTTAAGGGATTCTGCTGGCATCTGGGCCCTCTTTTTCTTTCCCAAATATTCACTGGCTGTGGTTGCATCAACACCTTTAGGTGGTGAGGCACAGGTTGTCCAGAAACTTGTGGCTGCTGCATCCCTGGAAGTGTCCAAGGGCAACCTTGGAGCAACCTGGTCTAGTGGAAGGTGTCCCTGCCCATGGCAGGAAGTGGAATTGGATGATCCCTAAGGTCCTTTCCAACCCAAATCATTCTGGGATTCTAAAAGTGCTGCTTTGTGCACATAAACAGCTTCAAATTGTAGCTGTGTAAGTTCAAAGCCTTTGTTGGGCTGCCAGAAGCAGTTCCCTGTTCTGGGCATTGCCCCTCCACCTCTGACTGAGCAGTTTTGGTGCTGTCACACATGTGACGAGGTTTCCTATTACCACATTTGGGTGACCCTCTTGCTTTTGAAACTCTGCTCTCCATTCAAGCAAGTGGGAAGTGAGGCCAAAGGGCGACTTGCAGGTGGAGGCAGCAGCACCAGCAGAGGCTGTTCGTGGAGCCAGTTGTGATCAAAATGCAGCACAAGGCTGGCTAAAGCTTGCGTTTTTCACAGCAGAGTCCTTTAACAACTAAAGCAGTGCCTCAAATTTTATATTAACCTAATTTCTGAGGGAGATACAGGAAAATTGTACATTTAAGTAGGCTTAGACTCCCTTCTTCAGCTGGACATCCTGCAGGCAAGCAGTCGTGGGCTCTGCTCCTCTGGCACAGCCTCTCCAGTGGGCCCTGGACTGCACTGATGCTGCTCTGTGGTTTCTCCTATGTTGCAGATGCTGGACCCTCTAAGCAGTGCTGAAAACTCGGTGTCAGGAAGCTGCCAGTCCTTGGACAGGTGAGCAGACAGGTACAAATGTATAAACTGGTGAGAATGTGCGTGCTCAGATGGAAATGCCAGTTGTACTTACATAAAAGCCAGTTTTCTATCTCATACATTTTCTTGGAGGGAAACAAGAACTTACTTCCTATGTATATCCCAATGTATTTCTTAAAGAGCACTGACTGTGTCTTTAGGCTGTGTTATTTTCTGGCACAACCACATACCAACAAACTGGTGCTTCAGTGGCTTTATGTTATAAATACAAAATTCTGAAGCGAGCAGCCTGTGTGGAGCCGCCCCTCTGAGAACATCTGGCTGCAGGGTATTTAAATCTCTTTTAGACAAGACTCTCCTTGTTCATTAAAAAAAAAAAAAACAAAATAAAAAAAACCTGAATTATTTTAAGGTTACAGAAATTGATCATTGCACTAGATTGCTATGTTCTGCAAGATACAAAATGAATCCCAGGGATAAACAAGGGGCTCTTTCTTTGATGAAGGTTTTGTTATAGGTTGACGCTCCAGATCTTTTTCTTCCCTTTCTTTGCTGACGGTGTTGCTTGAGGTGCTGGTGGGCAGCCAGAGGTTCTATTAACTTGAATAGCAACTGTGGCTTCCCAGCACCTGTAATATTGGACTTCAGTGTGTTTTTAAGATTCCTTCAAGGTCATTCCTGTAGGTAACATATGCTTTTATGTCAAGCACTTGAGGTTTGGATTTGTAGCTGTTCACTTCCTCCAGTTTCTGGAGTCACAAGGAAGCACTTACAGTTAACTCTGTGTGTGTGTGCATTTATTTACTGAGGGAGCTTTGCTGATTTGTTACCTGTCCTTCTCTCCCCTTTCTCTGCCCTTACTGAAGGAGGAGAGGAATTAAAAGCCTTCTTGGTTATTTGTTGTAGGAGTGAGCATCATCTGGGGAAGCTGCTGGTCTTTGTGTGGTGGGAATCTCCTTTGGAGTCTAAAAGCTGTATGAGGCTGCTCCATGTACGCTGGGTAACAACAGAAGGTGCCAAGAGCACATCTTTGGCACAGACTAAGTTTGTGTAATCTCTTAGGAGAGGTTAAAGACCTTGTGCCAAGTAAGGGGCCATACTTAGGCTTTCTGGAGGAGCTCTGCTTACTGGGGAGAAACAGGAGGGTTGGAAATAGGATTGTTCGTGTTTAGGCTCATCTGCTGCTGGAGAGAGGAAAGAGCACCCAAGTTTTCATGAGAGGAGCTCTTGCCCCTCGTGGTGAGTCACAGGGGCAGGGATCTCCAATCTTTACTGCCCTGTGAGCACCGTCCACAAATGATGCCTTGTTTTCCTCTTCCTCTCAGCCTTGGTTTTAGCCTCCCACTTCTCATGTCTGAAGGAGTCACTGAGTCTTGTACCACAGACTGGGGAAACACTGACTAAATGGCTCAAACTGCAGAGAAAGGCTGAGTGCCCACACTGGGGAATAGTCTGGTTAGCTGGGGCTTAGCCTGGCTTTAGCTTTGCAGATGCAGTGTGAAATCTTTGCAGGGACAGGGATTTGAGAATGCAGTGTTCAAATGTATTTGCTTATATTTAAAGCCCTTGTAGGTTTTGCTCTGGTGGACAGCAAAACTCATTCTTGCTTTCTTTCTCTAATAGTCCTTCTTTTCGGAAGTCACGGATGTCAAGGGCACAGAGCTTTCCTGATAATAGACAGGAGTTCTCAGGTATGTCTTTGGTACAAAGGTTATTTGATCCAGACATTTTCTGCTCTTGGTTGGCCGCCCTCCCTGCTTGCTGGGATTGTGTAAATAGAAGAACTGGGGATATGTTGATGGAAAAGCTATGAAGTTATTTATTGCCTCTTCCTAAAAACCTGTTGTTACAGGACAATTCTGTGATTAGAAGTTAACGTTTTTTGAAGGAGCCTCACTTTTGTCTCTGCTTCTCCTTCCAGACCGTGAGAATCAGATCTACGACAAAGCAGGCAAAGGTGGGACCTACCCTCGGCGCTACAACGTCTCCATGCAGCACAAGGACTACAGCGATGGTGAGTTGGGCTCAGTCCTCCCATTCTGGGCTAGAAAAAGGAGGTGAGGCAATGGCAACCCCTACACGAGTGTAACTCCTAGATGGAGAGCCTGGAAGTGCCCTGGTTCTTGCAGTTAATGCTGGGATTGATGCTACCGTGCATGATGGCACTTCTTCATGGAAACCCGTGATGGTTGTTTGTAATTCTTTGTTTACTTTGTAATCCCGTGTTTACTTTGTCCTTTCTGGGGCTATCCAGGCTGAGTAGGGAATTGTGGACATAGTTGTTAGGTTTGGCCCTATATTAGCAGTTTCCTACCACAGAGATTCATTATGCTTTGCTAATTTGCATTGCAGTCTTGCTTCTGGGTCTTTTAAATATAGCAGGGACTTGAAGAATTACATCTCTGCTCGTCAGATGGCTTTATGCAAATTAATCTCTCAAAATTTCATGAGGTGCAAGTTGGCACAATCTTTGTTTATGGTTTTTATTTGGAAGTCCAGGCACGTTATCTAGAAAGTCATTTTGTATGTAGTTGTTAACAAAATTCGGAGCTTGTTCTCAGAGCCTGTAAACCAGATTTTTCCTTTGGAAGGTAAGTTTAGATCTTACAGCACTGAGGGCATTACAAAGTGTTCTCTGCCTTCTGCTTTGGGAATGATCCAGAGCTGTACTGAGCTCAGGCAGCATCAGCCGTGAGCTGTTACATTTTTGCATCTCGTCTGGTTGGCAGTAGATTCTGCTCCATGGGAACAGAGCAGAACATGGGGTTTCTCTCCCTTCTCCCTGCTGCTCAACCCCCAGCCATTACCTTCCACTTGCAGGCATTTATTTAAAAACGTTACTTTTTCCCCCAGGCCGGAGGACGTTTCCGCGGATACGGCGTCACCAAGGGAATCTTTTCACCTTGGTGCCTTCGAGTCGTTCCTTGAGCACCAATGGAGAGAACCTGGGCCTGGCGCTGCAGTACCTGGACCCCCGGGGCCGCCTCCGGAGTGCCGACAGCGAGAACGCGCTTGGAGTGCAGGAGAGGAACATTCCCACCAAGTGTAGGCACTCACTGGGGTAACTGGGAAAGTGCTTCCAGGCTGTGGGCAAGGAAGGCTCGAAGGGTGAACTCCAGACCCACTACATTGCCATAACCTGGCTTTAACAAGCCCTTAGAACTGCATCGTTCCCTGGCTGTGCTCTGAGACTTGTTTGTCACACCCACAAGATAAGTCTTTTGCTTCTCAGATTTCTTCTGGGAGCTGGCCTTCCCTTTAGAAAGCGTCGCAAATTCAGCTAAGAAATGAAAAAAACTTGCTTGATCTAGATGATCTACATGGTTCTTGAAACAATCAGACAAGCTTGTTTATTTTCTTGCTACGTTAACAGTTGCAGTCAGGCCTTTGGGTTACAGTTATTCTACTAGCTGAGAGCTGTATGTATTTCACTTGCTCCTTAGTAGAAGGGTTTGCTTCTGTATTAATGGCATCCTTGAGTTGTTTTGTTGGAAAACTTTCTATTATAAAAAAAAATAAATGGAACATAAGTTGTTATTGATGAACTTCAGGTATCCCATACAGTAATTTAAGGATTAAAATGAAGAGTAAACTTGTAGCAGAGTAAGGAACACACTGAAATACCAACTGGCAGTAAACCTGATTAAATTAGACACGGCAGAGCTAATCTCTCAGCTCTTCTGTATCTTCACACTGTCCAGATGGCTGGTTCCTGTCTTTGTTTTTAGAGTTTCTTGTTAGATACAACGTAGCTGGATGCATTGCACTGCAGGAGTCTGGTTGTGTTGCTTTCAAAGTTGGAGCCAAAGCACTGGTCTTTGAGTAACATGCTTTGGGATTAAGGGCAGTCTGAAAAACTGGGCTCAGGTATTAATCTCTGGGTCAGGAGAGTGCTGCTTATGGAATGTGAGGACTCCTAATGCCCTGAGGATGGAACATCCTGCTGGGCTGTTGGAGATGCTGCTTCACCTGGGTCTCATGGATATTTTTATGAAGTCTGACTGTTCAGCAGGTAAAGAAGATACCTGCGCTAACATGGCCCCTACTTTATCGATGTCTAGTAGGGAATTATGACTTCTAATCTTCCTGGTTAGAGAGAGCCTTGCAGTGAAATCCTTCCCACAGAAGTAACCCCAAGCTACCTTGGCAAAGAAACTCAGAATAATATCCTTCAAGTTGTCCCAGAAGCTTAAGTCATTCCCAGCTGGCTGGGATTGATTTAGCAAGGCTGATCCAGCTCTTCTTCATCTGATGCATGTGATAACTACAGATCATGCACTGGAAGCTACTCTTTAATTGCTGCATCATCTCTTAAGGCAGTGATTTTGTAGAATCCACCTGCTGGTGGAATGAAATTTCCCCAATCCCATTGAATAACTTGTCTGTAAAACATATTTGCAAAATGTTTTGTGGTGTCATTTTTATGGGACACCAGTCAGCAGATCCTGAGGGTCTGGATGGTTGGATTCTGTTCAGAGCTCTGCCACTGACTCTGGGAGAGCTCCTCACCATTATTCAACTACAGAACACCTGGCTCAATCACACTCTGATGGAGATTGGTCCTTGAAAAGCCCACCCTTGTTTTTAAATAGTATAATGAAAAGAGAAATTGTTTCTGTTCTCTTGTAGCTCCAAGTGCTCCAATAAACTGGCGCCGAGGAAAGCTGCTGGGCCAGGGTGCCTTTGGGCGCGTGTACCTGTGCTACGACGTGGACACAGGCAGAGAACTTGCAGCTAAGCAGGTCCAGTTTGATCCAGAGAGCCCTGAAACAAGCAAGGTAACTCTCACCTCAGCTTCTAAAATCCTGTAAGATCCTGTATAATGTCTCTCTCCGTCTGTCCTTGAAAGCTGGCATCTTAGTTAGTTCGTACTAAGGTTCCAAGTCATGTGGAGAAGAATAGGAGTCATTTAAAAATTACTTCTCTGTGTTATTAACTCCAGCCCGAAACTAAAATCCATCTTCTGGCTTCATTCTTGGCTCTCCCTTCTCAGCTTTTTGGTTTGTTGCCAGGTTACTTGAGGAATACTAGACTGCCCTGTGTTCCTGGTTAGACATAGATGTGAATGAAACTCAACCCAGCAAGAGTAGGGTTTTTTTTTGTTTTTTGAACAAAAAAAGCTGCTTGCACATGCAAAACCCATTTCTGGGTTTATGTGGTACACCCTGTATCAAGTGCATTACTTACCAATTTTCACTTCTGAATTCTCCGTGTCCTTAAAACAAATTGAGCTGTGGGGTGTAAATTAATCAAGAAGAGCGATGTGACAACACTTTGGAGACAGTGGAGATGGGACGGGCACCTTGAAATTATGGGACAGCACTCAACTCTCTGCACAGGGGATAGAGCTGGAATGGCTTTTGGGTTCTTTGCTAGTGTTTTAACAATGTGCCAGTTTCCCAATATTGAACAAATTCACTTTGAGCTAGAATAACTGATCCATGAAGATTTAATTATTCTGATTTTATATGGGATATTGGTGCCAAGATAGTCCTAAATTGGGAAGTTCTACCATGTCTCTGTTGTAAATCAGACAGTAACTCTGATCTGAGGAGGAACAGGCTGGAATATATTTTGAAGGCACTGAAATTCCAAACCTTAAACTATTATTTGGTCTGATTAAGCAGCTTCCTCTGGTTCCATGTGTCCCTACAACATCCAGGTTTTTGCTCTAAGGTTCTGCACCCTCTCCCAGAGTAAGAGAGCTGAACCTGACACCTTCCCATGGCAGGGCTGGAAAGAGTTAAATGGAACTAATTTGGGAAAAAACATTATTCCTTTTTCCATGAATCCTCATGCCTTTGATGTTCCTCCTGCTCAATCCCTAGATTCAGCAAGAACCTGATACTTTTTGGAGCAATAAATGTCTGTGATTCCATCTGAAGTTGTTGGATAACCTCTTTGCCTTTGCAGTGTGATACCCCGTTGTCTGTGGCAAGAGCAAAGCAAAGGATCAGTTTCATGTGCAGAGCTGCAGATTCTTTGAAGTCAGTAGGAGAGGAAGCTGTTTGTAGGGTTGATTCCAGTAAATCGTCAGTGTGAATCAGAACAGGACTGGGTGACAGAAGCTTAGCAGCTCTCAGCACCTGTTGTTTTGCTCTCCAGTGGCTGAGGTTCCAGTTCTGTAACTGTATTCAGAGCTGTTTCATAATTAACACTCCCTGCCCTCAGCTTAGTGAGAGAAGTGAGGTTATACCTGTGTTGGTGAAGAATCCTTTCAGCCACCCAGGGTAAAGCCATGCAGCTGACAGAACCAAGGCAAGAAACAAAGTTTTTCTGGTACTAAATCCATGTAGGATACTGCCTGTGTTCTGTCAAAGCTTCCACACCAACACTTACCAGCAGATAATACAGTAAAAATGAACGGGAAGCCCTGGTAATGGTTGCCTTTTCCAAGAAGCAAATAAACCGATATCGTGGATTACACTTTTCAGTGTAGTAGTGGTCTCATCCTGCCAGTGACATGACAAATTTATTATTTTTTATGTTTATTATATATTTCCTGGGGCTGCAATCTTATTTTCTCCTTCAACATCCATAGGAAGTGAGTGCCCTGGAGTGTGAAATTCAGCTGCTGAAGAATCTCCAGCACGAACGTATTGTGCAGTATTACGGCTGCTTAAGGGATCGAGCAGAGAAGACCTTGACCATCTTCATGGAGTACATGCCAGGGGTAAGAGCAGCACAGTCAGGGAGAGGGCTGGGTTTGTTAGCTGGTTTATTCATTGCTGTGATCCCCCTATGTCATCCACCTCAGACCCTCTTAGGGCTGCGCCTTCTCATGCTGGCTCATAATGCCACCACTTTCATTTTATTTATGTCCAAAGAATCTCTTCGTTTTTTTTCCTTAAGTGTCTTCTACTTGAAATTATTCTCTTTATTCTATGTTCTCTTTAATAGTCACTAAAGCCAGTTCTCTTCTTCAGTCTAAATTTGTTCTACGAAAGTACTTCAAAGGACTTGGGCCAACATGTAAATCCTGATAACTGAATTAGCAGAATCATGGTACATCAAGTGAGGCTAAAACCGACTCTCCAAAAAGGGAGGCTTTTGACCCAGATCAGTCTGCTGAACTGTTTTATTGCTTGTCTTCACAACCAGTTGTACCAGCAGACAGAACCTCCTTAAGCTATTTTTGCCTTGAAGCCTGTCCTTGCTGTTCTTAAAAAGGGCTTCTTAGGGCAAGATGCTCAGAGAGCCTCCCAGAAAGGCTTCAGCAGAGGCCAGAGTTCATTGCTGGGCCAGTTGGGTGTGGGCTTCTGGAAATTGAATGGACACTGCAGGATTTGTGCCTTGTCACTTCTTTGCCAATTCCTTCTGTGTGCTTTTTGCAGGGGTCGGTGAAAGACCAGCTGAAGGCGTACGGGGCCCTCACGGAAAACGTCACCCGGAAATACACGCGGCAGATCCTCGAGGGCGTCTCGTACCTTCACAGCAACATGATTGTGCACAGGGACATAAAGGGTGAGAGCAGCAGGCAAGGGCAAAGAACTCTCCCAGCACAAGTGCACTCAGTTTGAGAGCAGAAGGGTTTCACGTGGGCACGTACCAGATAATGGCAGCAAAGGGGTTCCTGATCTCATCGCAGCTTTGGAGGAAGAATTGGTTTTGGTGTCTAAACCTCAGTTTGTGTCCACATAAAAGCTAAGCTCTAAAGTTTGCTTTTTCCCTGGTGCTTCATGTTCAGGACCTCTGACCAAGTAAAGTGGAGATTGACTTGTTTATTGTAGAGTTCAAAGCGGTTTAATTGGCTACATCTGTTACCCAGCTGACCAGAAAGCAATGCTTGCACTCACCAAAGCAGCATCCCAATAAAATCCTCTACACAACTCTGTTCTTTCTCAGTCCTTGGCCTGGGGGCCCTGGTGGGCTGGCTGAGCTGTTTACAGGCACTGTAACAATGCTGGTGCTGACTCAGCTCTCATTTCCCTCCCCCCTTCACTTCCGTGTGTTTTTCCCTGAAGTTTTTCCCATTTACAGCCATTAGCAATTGGCTTGTCTACAGCCTGAATTAAAGAAACGATGTTTAGCAGGTCACCTGAGGCTTAATGGGGAAAGAGCCATACCATGAGCACGGGTATTTGGGGTTGGATATCGTTCTCTAGGCTGCAAATCCAACAGCTGGATTGCATGAAAACAGCTGTCTTCGTTTTTTGTTTCTGTCCAGGTGCCAATATTCTCCGTGACTCTGCTGGGAATGTGAAGCTTGGGGACTTTGGGGCCAGCAAACGGCTGCAGACAATCTGTATGTCTGGGACAGGCATCCGCTCCGTCACAGGCACTCCGTACTGGATGAGCCCGGAGGTGATCAGCGGGGAAGGCTACGGGAGGAAGGCGGACGTGTGGTGAGCCTTTAACTTGCTTGCTAACATCACTTCACAGCTTTCCTGGAGCCAGATAAGACAGAATCTTCTGTCGTCTGAATCTCCAAATTCACATCTCGTCTGGATGAAAAGTTCTAGGAGAATCAGAGTCACTGATCTGAACTCAAGACATGATCTTCTGCAGGCTGTGTTTTGCAGTGTTAACACCCAGCTACTCCTTTGGTTTTTCAGGAGCAGTTTTAGTTTTTCAGGAACAGTTTCCACTCATTCCTCCCTCACACTGATAGCTGTTCTTTTGCTTTCTGGCTGGTGCAATATTTTCATCCTTCTTATACTCTCAAGCACTTGGTGGAGTTCTTGGGGGTGTCCTGTGCAGGGCCAGGAATTGGGATGATGATGATCCTTGTGGGTCCCTTCCAACTTAGGATATTCTGTGATTCTGTGATATCCCTTATAAGAGCAACTGAAGGTTGCTTAGGGAGAGGCCATATATTTAGTTATAAAATGAGAATTATGCTTAAAATGTTAAATGTTATGCTTAAAATGCTTAAAAAACACCAGAAATTAATAGAATTTTAGCCTTAAAGGAAAGATGCCCAAACCTGGAAAAACAGAAAAGATCCAGGTCAGATCAGAGATGATCTGCATGAATGGAAACTGTAGCTGTGCTATTATTGGCGTAGCTAAGGAACAGCCTCTATCAAAAGAGAAAAATGGTCCTGTGCCAAAATGTTAATTTTGGAGGCCTTAAAAAGGTGAGATTATAAAACTTAAGTAAGCGACAGGGACAAAAGGTCTGGTTGTGCCTCCACAGTAGAGCGGGGCCTGTTTCCTGTACAAGCAGCGAGTGGGAACACAGCTGAAACTGTCTCATCTGCAAAGAGTTAAGTCCTGCAGACTCTCCCAGTTGGGATGCTTGGGGAGAGAGCAAAGCACGTGCCCTTCCCCCGGGTTGGTGCAGTTGTGGATTTCCTCTTGGTGCTGACATTGGTCCATTCCCATCAAAGAGTCGCTGCCGTTGGCCAGGCTCCAGTTCCTACAACCCCAATCATTATTTTGGGGGGTCAGAATTTTCCAGTGCAGCACTGGTCCCAGGGTGGATGTGTACGGCCCAGAGGCTCAGAAACGTAACAAATCCATCCACCTGGCTCTGTGCCACTGCTGCAGGCCCCTCTCCAGTTTTCTTTTTCCTAAATAGCAGAATATGTGAGCTATTTGTTATTACTGGAGTGACTTGACATGAAAAACATTCCTGCTGTTTGCTGAATATCTTAAAGAAACCGGATCTGCTTAAATGGTATAAATCAGTCTAAACAATAATATATCCCTGCTTGCTTTTGAGCAAACCCCCAGCACTTCAGCACACATGGTTTGCATTTTCTGTACTCTCTTCTAGTAAGTCTGAAATGGCTGGAAAACTGTAAAATTTTCACGTTGGATTTTAAACCTTGTCGAGAAATCACTTCTTGCATATTCACTGCATTTAATTCCTTTCCTTCCTTGTCTTGGCAGTTGATGCAAGTCTGCCTCTCAACATGTCTTTTCCTTGCTTTTCACCTCAAAAGAAGGTTTAGTTTTAAGGTAGAGGAGGCAGTTTTGCCTTTTTAATGAAAGATGTGATAAAAACACAGGATTGGATATTAAAAATATTCTAATGGCTTTTACTTAATCTGTGGCCTGGAGGAAGCAATTAATCCTTTTTGAATAAACCCCAATCAGTGCAGTGCTACAGAAACCATCTTCCCTGGGAAGGTGTTGGAGTCACGTCGCCTCAGAAAGGTGGCTCAGCCATGTCCCCAGAATCACGTCCTTGCCCTGAGGTAGCCTGCAGAGCCCCATTAACTTTACAAGGAATTTTTCCTTAAGGTAATGATGCATCTGTCCTACAGGGGTTTAACTTACTGCCTTCCCAGTTTGGAACTGTTACAACTTTAATTATTTTTTGACTGATGCTTGGTTTCTTGTGAAGTAGAGAGATTATTAGGTTGGTTTTTTCCCCAACGTGGGCATTTCAAGGCTGTGACTGAAAAGGGATTTTGCTGAAATGGCTTTGTGGGGTCAGTGAGCTCTGATCCACTGAACCTTGAGTGTTAAGAAGTCTGTTTTCTACCTTGCAACTCAGCAAGTTGAGCCTCTGAGAAACCTGGTCTAGTAGAAGGTGTCCCTCCCTGTGTCAGGGGCTTGGAACAGGATGGGCTTTAAGGTCCCTTCCAACCCAAATGATCCTGTGATTCTCTAAGTGCCTCTGAGTTACAGCAGTAGCAGCAGCACCTGAAGTACCACCGAGGTCAGACGGTGCCTCCAGGGACGTTCCCACGGGCACCTCTTGTCCTCTGTTAACTCAAATGTTTCCTGAGAGGAGAATTTGAGCAAAGGGGAGCAGGACATAGGGCCTTTTCCAGGCAGTGGGACCAGCCCCCCTGGCTCAGCACTTCCCTGCTCTCCTGGAAGGAAAGGCAGCTGTTGGCAGCTCTGGCTCCGAGTCGGGGCACGCGCGGGGTTTGCCGAGCACAGCCCCGCCAGGAGCTGTTTCCAGAGCTGGACTCGCTGTGGGCTGCTGGGGAGCTCTCCCTGAGCACGGGGCATTACTGGGTGAATTCTCATTTGTTTTTTCCTGTCTGCTTTCCCAGGAGCCTCGGCTGCACCGTGGTGGAAATGCTGACAGAGAAGCCCCCCTGGGCCGAGTACGAAGCCATGGCAGCGATCTTCAAAATCGCCACGCAGCCCACCAACCCCCAGCTCCCCTCCCACATATCAGAACATTGCAGGGACTTCCTAAAGCAGATCTTTGTGGAAGCCAGGCACAGACCCTCTGCTGAAGAGCTGCTCAGACACCAGTTTGCACAGCTCCAGTACTGAATTACCTCCCTTGCTCGCAGCTCCTGCCGGGCTTTCCATGCCCTGTCTGGTCTAGTTGCAACTGCCCGTTGTGGTGCTGCATCTTCAAAATGCCAACTCAGCCAGGCCTAGTCCTTTGGGGAAGTTCTGCCAAGGAACTTGGGGTCTGCTCTCGTGCCTGATGCCTTCGTTTGCTGGACTGATGTTCATCCTGCCGACAGCTGTCCAAGCAGAGCTGCATTTTTGCCCCAAGTTACCTGGATGTGACATTGCAGCTGGCTGCGTGTTTTCTGCAGGCCCAAGAATGGGAATCTAACAAGTGTCTCACTGGCTGAACATAGGAGAAAATCTGAACCCAAGTGGGAGCTGGAAGAGCTCCACTCTTCAGCCAAACAGAAACATGCACCACCCTCCAGACCAGCTCTGTCTGTGGAAGTCCCTGGTTTTCCCCTGCTGGGGCTCCAGAGGTGTCTCCAGTACCTGAATCCAGCAAAAAGCCATGTGTCACGGAGCATGCGCTCGCTATCCTATGGTATATTTTTCTTCTTGAGTATTCAGCATCTGAAGGTGTTCAGAAAATATTGATTCAAAAGTATGTGAATAGTCTTATTTTATAATGAACCCGTGGATTTGGGGCTGGGGGTGAGGGAGGTCTTTCCAGCTAAATGTCAGGATAATGAGACAAATTTCAGTAGAATGCAATCACTCCAGGGCCTGAGGGAAGGGCTCTCCCACTGACGTTGGAAAATCCGGAGCTAATTTCCAAGGTTTGATCTGTCCCAGCTTTAAGGCAGTGTCAGTTAGTTTGTGTCATACCAAACAAATCTGTGCTCCTGCTTCCTCTCTCTGGGGCTGCTGGGTCCAAACAAAACCCCTCTGGAAGGGAATTCTGCAGAATTCAGCTTCCTCCTTCATCTGTCTCTTTGGCTGGTAGCTTTTTACCATCCATTTAACCAAAGATAGTCCATCTGGTGCCAAGGAATTGACTTCAGAGTTTCTTTGAGGACATGGCCTAATGGAAAATTGAGGGTTTCTTGGGGAGAATTACCTGGACACTCGTTCTTCAAGCTCAACCCTTCTCTGTGTGTTGTTGGTTTCACAGGTGTGCAAGTGGTCATTTAAGAGTTCCATAAAGACGTTATTGCCTAACTTAAATGAGCTTTTGTAGGAGTCAAGTCAGACAGGGCACCAGAGAAAACATTCAAAATGGTAGCAAATATCTAAAATTACCTGGAGATCCCCATGCAGGTACCAGGAAAATGTATCCAAGCGATTGTGCACTTCAAAGATACCACACGTCAGAGAACTGAGGTCCTGATGGCCTCAAATCCTCTATGCTGATTTGGGCACTAATAATCTTATTTCACTCATGAAAGACCAGCAGTTTTTAAGTGCTGGGGATTCATAGAGTGATTACAAGTTATCTCTGAGAAATGAAACTAAGAAAAGCAAATGTTAATTAACTAAAACATTGCTTTATAGGGCAACACAGAAGGTGTTCTGCCCTTGTATTGGAAACCATATTAATGTTCCACACACCTCCATTCTTCTCCCCCATAAAAATTTGAATATTGCTTCATAATGCAGTAAAATTAAGTTTTTAAGTGAATGCTAATAGCAGGATAAGGCAAGTTTTAATGAAACCAAGCTCCTTGAATACATGAAAAACACTGTGCTGAATAAAGAGAGGAAAAAAAGAACCCTAAAAGCCCCAACCAACGAAAAGTCCTGAAAAGCTTTGACAATATGAAGTGTTTTTTCTGTGCCAAACCCAGAGCAAAGTGTAACCAGTAAAAGCTGGTGTTGGTTTCCTTTCCAGGCTCCCTTCACTACTCCAAGGATGCACTGTCCCAGTTGTGGGCACTTAGGGGATCCCTTTTATGAAAGCCCTTGTTCCATAATTTATTTAATTCTAGTGAGAGCACTTCTATTGATCTTTTCCCCACCAGGAACTCGACTCCAAATTGTCCAGACCCTTGGCCTGACTGGTGGCCTGCACTTTGCTGTTGCCATGAGGGGAAGCAGGGGTGTGGCGCTCCCGCTCGGAGTTAGGGAGCTTTTCACACCACTTTGCTGGGAATGTGGGGTCATCCCTGGAGTCTGGGTGACAAAAGTAGGGGGGTCAGCACCGCTCGGGGCCCAGCTCTTCAAGCCTTGCAACCTAAATATACCAAAGATTGGAGTCTTCATCCACTACCCATCACTTGCAGGGGTCAGGAGCACGGTGTCGTCTGCAGGGGTTTCCCGCTATCCTTGGCTTGTCCTCACCAAGTCCAGACCTTCTCCCGTGGTCTTTCTCTTGCTGTCCCACACGCTGGGATCTGGGAGAGAATAGGGCATGAGGAAACGGTGTAACTTCTAACGTGTCAAAGCAACTCAATCCTCAGGACCTTGTGGCTTTTACCTCACCTGCGCCACGGGAGGCGGTCCCAGAGCGGAGCAGGGGCTGAGGGGCTCGCTCCCGTCCCGGGGCCGCGGCCCTTCCCTGTGCGGGATGTGCCTCCTCTGCGCGGCCCTGCAGTGCAGAGTGCAGTGTCTGGTGGCAGCGAGCAGCAGCTGTGCAGCGACAGAGCACGGGGCCGGCCCGGCCCGGCGCGCCCGGCACGGGAACAAGCCAAAGCATTACCTGTCTGTTTGGAGATGCACTTTTATGAATGTAGTTTATATCGCTCTTTTTTAGCTCTTTTTACATCATGTAAACGGTGATGCCTCATACTGTTTGGTTTTTTTTTATTTATATCGTAAAAGATCATATTTGGTGATTTTTATATATATCGACTGTTACGGGGTGGGGGGAGGTGGGGAAATAAATTTGACGCCTTTATGAATTTAAAAAGGAAAAAAAGCAGCTGGTTTTGCAGAGAATTTGCTGATGGTTTATAATGAGTAGAGCCAAGCCAAAATGCCTCTTTGTTTCCTCACAGCCCTCTTGATTATGGAAAAGGAAGAGCTGGATTCCTGAGTCCACTGCTCCAATGCATAACTTGGGGCTGACATTGATACCACGGGCTTTTAACCGCCCTGGCAGCTAAAGAGTTTCAAGTGGACAGAAACGTAATTATACCTCAGAATGGGATTATGTCTGTCCTCTTTATCCTGGCAGACTAGGAAAAAACTGGGAATAAACTCATTTAGGGGAGAGTGGAGGAGGGGTGCCAGGCTGACAATAAGCTATTGTGTCGATTCCAAATGTCATGTTGGGTTTCCTGCTGTTCCTTCCAGTGAGGGATATATAGGGAATATTGAGTATTGGGATCCCTGATGGAAGGTGCTGTAGAAGTGGAGAATATTCTGTTTGACAAACAATTTCTTATCAGAGTCCCAGCATACTGAAACAGTTAAAACTAATCAGAAGAATGTCCAAGATTCCCATTGGAGAGGAACTTGGGGGAATTTGGCTGACCCTGAGGTAGTTAGGAAACAAAGCAGTGACATTTTGGTCTTGGTGTGACGATTCTGTGCATTCCAGGTTATTTGCGTGTTCTCCAGAAAATCCCATCTTTGCCCATTCTAGTGGCAGTTAGGTTGCATCAATTTAGATGGGTTTTTTGGGGTGGTTTTTTGCCTAATTTGGAATAATATTCCAAAGGACTTGAAGCTGCTCCAAAGAGTTCCCATTGCCACCAGTTACCAACATAGACTGACCAAGAGGGAAAAGGTAGGTGTGCCAGGAGCAGTTCAAAAAGGAAGAAAAGGATTTTGTTACCACCATAAATGATGCAAAGCAGGCAGAAAGGGCTTTAACCTGGATTGTGCAGAAGACCTTGACCCAGTAGTCTCTATTTACCGACCGGGGGCTTGCAGTGCAAAGCCAGGCCAATGTATCATTTTATTTACAATAAAATTATCATTTATATGAAAGCCTGTTTTGGTGGTTGTCCTTTGAAAAAGCAAAAATTTGGAGAAGGAAAGCCTCTGGATTTCAGACAAGTGGAAGATACCATGAGCTCCCTTCCAGCAATGGAGCTTCCCAGCTGAACTGGAGGAATCTGGACAGTCTTGTACTGACTGTAGCAGTGATTTGGGGGCAGAACAAGCTTTGCTGTCCCTGAGTGAGGCAAGAGAATGGGTAACCACATCTCCAAATACTTTCAGGCCTTATTTTTTTTCCAGCTTGCTATGTTAGGAACAGACAGAAATAATGCTGCTATAAAATTCATCAGTTCTTGCTGAAAGGCTGATTTTTTTCCTGTTCATGCAGCTTCTCTCTTCGGTGTCACTGTCACTTATTCAGTGTTTGGGTGCTACTTTATCCCTCAAGAAACTGGCCTCCCCAGCCCTCACTACAAGCAGCCTCCAGTTGCCTTTTCCCAGGATGTAGCTTCTGTCAGTGACACTGAAATATTTGTCAATATAAAATGTGAACAGATCAGAAGGGGGGGTTGACCAGCTGCTAGAAACCCTGCACATGAGCCAAGCACGTGTGTGACTCCTGGGGCTGTGCCAGCACAGATGAGAACCATCAAGTGCATTTGTCTCAGAATAAAAATGTCTCGTGGGACCAGAATAAAGCACCTCCTGCTGCTTCCCGACACCCCCTTGTGTGTTAGAACCCACAGATCCTGCCCTTGCCGAAGGAGGAACTTGGGAAATCTCTGTTACCTTCACTTTGAGGAGGTTCTTCCCAAAGCTGATGCCTTTCTTCTCTTTTCCCCTCGGTGTGTTCAGTGGGATATTTGCTTGAGATTCACATCCTGAACTCCCCTCCTGGTCACCCCTCTCAAAAGCAAGTGGCTCCGTAGTAATTCTGCTTTCCATAAACACAGAGTGTGTATTCCAACTGGAATCTTCCCCACAGAACCACAGAATATCCTGAGCTGCAAGGCACCCACAGGGAACATCCAGTCCAGATCCCAGCCCTGCACAGGACACTGCAAAAATCCCACCAGTAGTGTGGTGGTTGAGCAGGGGCTGGGAGAAGAAAATATTTGGAGCCTTGAAGGTAGAAATTACCAGCCCCAAAACACTGACTAAAGCACAAAAGAAATGCAGCAAAGACCCTCAGTTGTCTTTTTCATTTCTGGTAATTCGTGTTACGTGTGCTTTATGGCCCAAGGGGAGGGGACTTAAGGTACATTTCCTCTCTAAGTCCACTTCCGAAGCAAATAAAATATAAAAATCTCTACAGAGTTTGGCTGTACTGCTGTGGCTCTTTCTTTTGGGGTAGTAAAGTGTGAACCAGGAGCTGTGTCCTCTGAATTTAATACTGATCAAGTGTGGGTGTATTGCTTATATCCAGCAATCCACTCTCATGTCACTGGTTCTGCAGCTGAGCTCTGCCTGGTGCTCTATCTCATCCAGAACTGGAGATCTGGATGCTACTGATCTATATGGATTTATATGGATTCATACTGATTTTTCTTTTTCCCCGAACAGCTTTTATTACGATTGTGCTGGCTTGGATTCTTGTGCACAGGAAAATGTCCCTCCCTGAGCTGGAGGGCAGGTTGGTGCTGGGAGCCCCACGCTCGTGTGGAAACTCCAAAGGAAGTTGTGGGGGGTGTGGTATGAAGGTTGTTGATCATCAGTCGTTTGTTTCTTGGGTGGCAGGAGCAGCTTTGCCCTCGGAGAGGAGGAATTGCAGGTGGCTCTGGGCCGTTCTCCGTGCTCTGCATCCACCTGGAACCCCCGGGAGCTGTGGCATCCCCAGCTTCAGCTGCAACTTCTGCTGCTTCTCTGGCTCCTCTGCTGGGAATATCCTCCCGCGGAGCTGCTGATGTACTGCTTTCAGTGTGCCCCCAACAAGGACCCAAAATAATTCATCACAACCAAATGCAAGCTCTGCAGCATCCGCAAGAGGGTTGCAGGCAGAACTGCTCTCCCAGCTCCTGCCTCTCTTGCCAGATGCTGCAGGATTCTCTGACACCTTCTGGCCCCACATCTCTTGGCTTGTTCCGCTGGAGTCGGCTGAGGTCAGACCTCACCGGGGCCGCAGCTCCTCCCGAGGGGCAGCTCCGATCTCTGCTCTCGTGAGCCGGGACAGGACCCAGGGAACGATGGGCGGAGAATGGCCTTAGATAAAATCTCAAATTTCAGTTTGGAGGAGGGAAGGAAAGATACAACGTCATTGTTTTTCTGGTTTAACGTTCTCTTTCTAACTGAAAACCCAGCCTTTAAAACTTGGGGGTTTCACGCTTCCCTGCCCCAAGATCATCTGGTATTGTTAAAATGCTGCTCCTCTGGCTGTGCAGCATCCCGGGAGCGGAGGGAATCGGGAAGTGAGGCCGGCGAGAAGCAGGAAGCGGAACTGAGGGCTCTGCTTTCATTTTCTGAGCCTTCTGAGGAAGGAAGGGGCCGGGCAGGGGCCCCACGCCTGCAGCATCGTGAGCCCCTCGGCAGGGCTGCTCGGGGGTGAATTTTGGGGTGTAAATCTGCCACCTGCGTGTTGGTGTGAGGGGGCTTGGCAGCTCCTGCGTGGTGGGGACAGTGAAAGCTCTTGGTGAGGCTGAACCCCCTGGGAGCCTTGCCAGGGTCGGTGTGCACGGTCCCTGCTGGTGGCTGTGTCCCCAGGCCATCCCTGCCCAGGAGCCCCTTTAAAAGCCCTTCAGTAAAAAAGAGAAATAACTTGGCCAACATCAGGCTCCTCTGGTCATCCAGCAGGTGCTGTCCCCAAAATCAGATGTCACTGAGACATCTCCACTGTGGAGCTGCTGCCTGGCTGTGGGTGCACATCCTGAGCCCCAGGAGGGCTCTACTGAGTAGGGGGAGCACCACAGAGACCAGGGCTAATAGCACATCTCTATTTGTGCCATCTCTTCCTCCTCCGGACTACCCATCCCCATCTTTCTCCCTCCTCCATCCTTATCTCCTGTTTCTATGGCTCTGTCTGGGTTCTCCCAGATAGGATGTGCTCAGCAGAGCTGATGGTTTCAGTCAGAGATGGAACAGGGGCTCTTGCTGCTGATATCACAGCCTGTTGCTCTGTGTAGGGGCTCTGAAAAGCCCAGTTCCTGTAGAATTTGAAAGACGTGGGATTCCTGAGCACAGCTGTGCAACGTGTGTGTGGAGGAAAGAGGTAAATAATAATTAAAACCAGACTCACGCACTTTCCCTGCTTTTCCTGCATTTGTCTCTCCAGCCTGGCAGGGCTTTCTGGGTTCAGTAATTTGTATGGACTGTGCTGCCCAAACCAGGGGACTGGATATGGGGTGGACCCAAGCCAGACCTGTGTCAGCCAGTGCTGATGCCCGTCCTGCCCCTGGCAGAGTCACTGAGCAGGGACAGGGCTCGATGGCCACTGATGTGGAGGGGAGAGAGTGAGACGTATCAGGGCGAAGGGGTGGATCTAATCCTGGGGGAATTCCCCTTGAGGGTGGTCTGGGCTCCAGTTGGAAGCTGGTGGAAGGTTCCAGCTGGGCTGTGCAGCTTGCAGGGCAACACTGATGTGGAATTTGAAATCCTGGTTCGGTTCCCAAAATCCTGGGGGCCCCAGGGGGGCTTCTGGTGAGGGGCCTGCACCCTGGTCACCTCTGCCCAGTCCTCATGGCCTGCAGGACCCCTCTGAGCACTCTCCAAAGAGGGGTGGGCTACCTCTTTTCCCTTCCCTCCATCCCCTTCCCTCCCAGCCTCACTCATAACATTACACATACACACAGGTATCCAGGAATACTTCCTTGATCCCGCACGGACAGAGGCTCTTTCCGCAGTACCTGGGCCGTGAGGCAGAGCTGACCACTGGTCCCACCTCCCCAGGCCCCTGGGAACACAGGACAAGAGAGGGAAGGCTCGGAAACTTGTATTACAAAAATAAAGGAGCGCATGTGTCACGCGCGAAGCTGCCGCGGGGCTCCGGCGCAGAACGTACCAGTCGAAGGCAAATATAAAAAAGAGACACTGTTAAACAGTGGCAGGGCAACATCCTTAAGGCTGAACCATCCCAGCTGAACTGAGCTGATGTAAACCAAGGACCCTCCTTACCCAGAGCCCCGGGAAGGCAGGGTTGGTGTGGCGGGAGCTGGGCACTCTGAGTGACTCACAAGCTGCTTAAGCCCCCAGTTCGTCTCCTTTTCCATGGTGACAGGCCTGAAATGGATCAACAGGGCTGGGGTCCCGTGGGGGACAATTGCTTCTGCTCCGATCTCACTGGGGAGGGGCCTGCGGAGAGAGGGCTTCGGGTCCTCTGCCCCAAGGTCACCTCTGCCCTGTCCTTACGGCCTGCAGGACCCCTCTGAGCACCCTCCAAAGAGGGGTGGGCTACCCCCCTCCCATTCCCTGCCCTCCCACAGGTCCTGCTTTACATCAGCTCAGTTAGCGCCCGGCTCAGCTGCTCCGGCTCTGCTGGGCTCCAGGAGGGGGCTGGCCCCGCTCACGCCGACTTGGTCCCGCTCTCCACCTCCTTGTGCACCCACAGCTCCTTGTGCTGCTTGCGCCCGAAGCCTTCGTCGTAGTTGCCTTTACTCTTGAAGAGCTGCTGGAAGTGGGGCTTGCAGTAGAACTCCCCGTGGAGCGCAGCGTAGCTGCCCAGGCTGGGGAGGGAGGGCAGGGTTAGCCGGGCACGGAGACTTAGCTGCAGCCTGGGGCAAGTGTGGGGGGCCTGGGACACCGGGACAGCAGAGGAGGGAACCCTTAGGACCAGCAGTTCCCTCCCACCAGCAGAGGCTGCTGGGGGCTGCCGTGGGTAGAGATGGGGAGGTCCCCGGGGAGCGCAGCCTCAGCTCTGTGTCCTCTGGGAGGAGGCTCTGGCTCAGCTCCCTGTTCCCCTGGGGCTGCTCTCAGGGGGAAGCATCTCTCCTTCCATACCAGGTGGGATTTAGCTGAGACGTGAGCCCAGGTGTGCAGATAAACCTTTGTTTTGCTGTGATGGGTGGGCTGGGGGTCTCTGGCTACTGGCCAAGCGAGGGGCTGTGATGAGGGCTGGGTGCTCTGTTTGGGAGGGTCTGGGCAGAGCTGCAGGGACACCTGTCTCACCACGGCCTCCAGCCTGGCTCACCTGAGCTTGGTGTGGCAGTGCTTGCAGCAGAAGCAGGAGTTGTGGAAGACAAATTTGTCAGCCACCAGTCGCTCCATGGGATACACGGTTTTCTGGCAGGCAGTGCACATCTCCTTCACCTGTGCCTTCAGGCTGAAGGACTGGCCAAGGGCAGAGCAAAGGGAGACAGAGGATGAGGAAGGAATTTGGAACACCCTGGATCCCTCCACTGCCCTCTTCCCTGCCCTCCATTCACTGGAGCACCGGGGAGCAGGAAGCTCCATCTCCCTCCCCCTCCCTGGGCCACTCCACTGATGCTGGGCTGGATTGGAGCTTGGCCCTTGGGCTTTTGGCCCTCCCACCCTCACCATGAATCAGGAGGATGAGGCCCTGGCATGGGTTGCCCAGGGAAACTGTGACTCCCCATCCCTGGAAGTGTCCAGGGTCAGGTTCGACGGGGCTTGGAGCACCCTGGGATAGTGGAAGGTGCCCCTGCCCACGGCAGGGGGTGGGACTGGATGAGATTTAAGCTCCCTTCCAACCCAGGCCATTCTGGGATGATTCTATGATGTGGAAAAACCAAAGGTACCTTGGAGCGCTGCACTGTGCTGCCTCCTGAGCTGTTCTTGGCCTCCTAAAAAGGGAAGGAGAAATCAAAATGAGAGCTTGGCACAAGCCCCTGGCAAAAACCTGCTCCTCCCTCACCTGCTCCACATCCCGCACCCTCTCCAGGGCACCTGCACAAGCACCTGCTGCGTCCCCGACAGCCACCGCAAGGAGTTTCACCCGCCTTGGCACTGGAGTCAGGATCCAAGGGGCAGCCACACTCCCGCAGGTGAGTCAGTGACCAGTCAGGGCTGGCTCATCTTCCTCACTCCTTGCTCCCAAGGCTGGGGCAGCGTGACCCCAGGACGTCACCCTGCTGTCCTTGTCCTTCTGGCTGCAGTTTGGCCCTGCCTGCCCAGCGCTGCCCCTCTCTGCCCCGGGCTGATCCCCCACCCCCTGCTCCTCCTGCCTTGTCTTTACCCATCGTTTCTCCTTTGTATTTTTGGAAACAGTTTGTCTAAGAGGCGCACAGGAAACTCTTCCCTCGCCGAGCTGCCTCCTCAGACGTTTCCCAGCTGTTCTCACTGACTGAGGTCAGGGACGTGATTTTCCTCTCACTCCCACGAGGCTGGAAGCAGGAGCCAATGTCAACAGCGGGACATGGGCAGTGAGGAGGCTCCGGCCGTGTAAAACCAGTTGCATCCCTTGGCACTGGTAAAACAGCTGCAGGTGCTCTCCTGGGGTTAGGATTTAATATGCTGTTTCCAGGCTCAGCTGACCAGAGCTAAGGAAAATGCTGCCTCTCTGGAGCTGGGGTACATCCGTTCCCAAGGCTGCAGCGATCCAGGGCTGCTCGTCACTTCTCGGCAGCCTCCTGGCCCCGATCAGGCACACCATCTATTCCATATCTGATACATCTTCCCTCGGGGAAGGGCCGTATCCTGTCCCAGCAGGAGATGTTCTTGAGCCTTTATGTTTTTCCATCTCCAATCACTCCAGTCCTAAGCAGCTCGAAAGCTCTCAATTGTGATCACAGAAAGCCATGGAAACACAAACAAACAGAAGGCAACTCGAGACCGCGGGGTGAGAGCTCTGCACGGACCAGAGCCCGAGCTGGCGTTCAGCGTGCTCAGCAAACAGCACCTTCTGCTGGAACATTCCTGTCCCCAGTCCTGTTGTTTGAGTAGCAGTGACTGTGCCTTTGATCACCCCAAAATGTCAGGTCGGGAACAGAGCTTCTGTACACAACCCTCCCTCCCTGAGAACCAAAACCCAGCTGAAGTTTCCGTACAAACCACGGGATGCCACATACATGAGCTGGGGGTGGGCTGGCGGCTCCCGTGGCCTGGAACATGGTTCCTTTCCCTTCTCCGTCTGTTTAATCCTGAGCTTGAAGTCCGTGGGTCAATGTTCCTGCGGAGGTGTCTAAGACAGACCTCTTGCAACACCTGGAAAGGAAATGTCATCAGGAGTGGGGCTGCTTTCATCACCCAAACCCAGCAGCTCTGCAGGAGCTGGTGTGTACTCAAAGCTTCCTCCGTGGGGTCAGATCAGCCTCGCTGGCCTGGGGGCTTCGCGAGGGTGCCGAGAGATGGAGGGACACAAAACTGGACTGACAGGAGGCGCAGGTCTGGAATACTGTGACAGCAGCTGGAGAGTGTGGGGCTCTGAGCACCCAGAAGGTGATGTGATGGTTTCTACTCCAAACACACGCACGGAAGCACCTGCCAGGCAATGGCCACGCCACTGGCAGCGCGGCTGACCCCAAGCCAAGGCAGCAAAACTGGCACCCCGTGTTTCACTAAAGCAGCCACTAAAGGACTGGTGTTGCTGGAGGAAGGACTGTGATTTTAGTCTAATTTTAGCCCAGAAAACTCTCACTCATCACAGCTCAGCAGAGCAAGAGATGGGGATTCTGTCTTCTCGAGGAGCCCACGTCGCCTTCAGGCTGAGCCCCGTGAGCTGTGGCCCCGTGTGATGTGCTGAGTGCCTGGGAGGACGAGGCTGACGGGGCTGGGACCAGCACAGGAAAAAGCACCCGCGTTGCAAATCACCCCTTTTGGTAAAAAAGAGCTGAAAAGGCACTGACAGCTCCTCCAGGGGTTTTCCCCACTGCACTTTACCTTCAAAACACCCATTAAAGAAGAGCCCTGGTTTGAATACGCAGGACAGAGCTGTGGGGTTGAGTGAATGCTGCTAAGGGAGGAGCAGAGCAGCGAAAAGGAGGGTGAAGGGGTGGCTCTGCAATGATGGGGATGAGCTGGGGGCTGGAAAACCAGCACCCCCCTCTGCCTGGGGCTGCTTTCCTGTCCTACTGAACCCCCTTGGCCTCATGTTGTTACACCAAAAACCTTCCTGGTGCCTGAGGACTGGGGTAGACGCTGATAAAGCCCCAGGGCAGAGACCTGTCAGGGTGGAGGGCTTGGGGCAGGGGCAGCTCCTCGATGCCCATCTCTCATTTGCAAACATGTCCTGGGTTTCGGGGGGCTCTTCGGCTGCCAGCCCCCAGCAGCTGGCACCAGGCTTGCGTTATACCCAACAAAGCACCCAAAATTCGTGGCTGCTTTCAGAATTGAAAGACCTTTGCCCCAGGCCCTGGGCACGGGTGGGTGAGCTGGGCTGCCCCTCACAGCCGTGGCGTGGCACAGCCCTGGTTGCAAACATTTCACAGCCTCAGCTGAGCCCCAGGCCCTGTTCTACCGAAATCATTTCCCGTCTCTCTGCGGTTTGGTTGTTATTTCCTGCCCTCCGAGCTCACTTGCAGGCAGCTGCTGCCGCCGAACTCAGCATCTGCTGGGGGCCAGAGCCCGGTCCCACAGCCCCTCCCTGCCCCCCTTCCCTGGGACAGGACCTTCTCTTCGTGTCTCTGGGGTCTGTCGGGTCCTGCAGCCCAGCACAGACCCTGCAGGGAACATGAGGGACCCAGAAAACCTGGTGTCCCCCCCCCACACGCCTCTAACACAGATGCACAACCCTCCCCCTTTTCACCTGCTTTTCACCTTCACCCCAGCCTGTTACAAACGTTTGTCCTCCCCCAGCTTCCCTTCCCTCGCAGCTCATCTTTTCCTCCAATTTTCCAGACTCTCCATCACCCCCCTCTTGCCCTTTCCCATAACTTGGGATAGTGGAAGGTGTCCCTGCCCACGGCAGGGAGTTGGAACGAGACGATGTTTAAGGTCCCTTCAACCCAAACCATTCAGGGGTTCTCTGATAAGCACATGATTAATTCAACCTACTATTTGTCTCTTTGTTTCTCATGCCCCCAAACCCCTTTCCCTTCAGTTCCACCCCACTGATCCCACCTCATGGCTGGATGTTTTCCATCCAGCCCCTTCCTCTCCACATCCCTCTGCCCTCCATGCACATACCCTCTCGCAGCCCCGTGCCCGCGCTCTCCCAGCCGCTGTTTCGGGCAAGAGCCCCCTCGGTGCAGCTGCCCTTCAGGCACAGGAGTAGGAGCTGCTGAGCCTCCTTCCTGCTGAAGGGCAGGAGTCAAGAGCAGAAATCTCAAAGGGGAAGGGTGTGCTGAGGCGATAAGGGAAGTAGAACAAGTGAGAAACTGCAGGAGGGTTTCTTGGAGGCTTGCAGCTGCTGTCATCGCTCTTCCCAGGAGCCCAGGTTGGGACTGGAGCCCAGGGCAGCCAACACTCCACGAGAGGAGGAACGCGGTGACATGGGCAGCGCCTAAGGCCACGCTGCCACACTGATGTTACAAAGGCCTCACAACGGCTCGGGCAGCCCCGGGGCTCGCTGGCTTTGAGGGTGCAGTGGGCACCTGTGACAAAGCCAGAAAGGCAAGGCCATGCCCCACAGCGAGACTGGCACCATAACTGCTGCATCTGACTGTTCCCTAGAGCCCTTACCCGCTTACACAGCGTGGGAAGGGCAGGAGTGAGGGCTCTCCTGTCCCGGTCATGCCAGCAGTTTCAGGTGTTTGGCTCAGGACAAGGTGAGAACCCCTTTGCCTTCCAGCCTCTCTGCGTCCTGCCCTTCGTCGTGACTGCGGGCTCCAAGCAGGGAGCAGTTTGAGCGGAGGAAGGCAACGCTGCTCGGTCACAGAGGTTTTCCCCAACAGCCTCCCGCATCCCCTCTCACTGCCCTGCCTGACCCTGGGGCAGATGGAGGAGAGGAAATGTCTGGGGTGGCCCCTCAAGGCAATTCCCCGACCCCAAACTGCCTCCGAAGGATCACGTTTCCCGCAGCCAGGACGGGCGCAGGGACCCTTTCCCCCTTCCCCTCTCCAGAGGGGCCACCAGAGCTCCCCCAGCGCTGACGCCGCCCGCTCCCAGCGGGCCCCAGCCCGGCGCTGGCCGAGGGGCTCCCCGAGAGCCGGTGGGTTTCCGGCACAGGGAAGCAGGAAAGGAGCGTGACTGGGAGGGCGAGAGGCCCCTCTCTGCCATATGGTTCCCATTAGCAGCCCTGAGAAGGGTTTGTTTACAGCAGGGATCACTGCTCCATTGCAGGAGGCTTTCCCAAAGGCAAAGCACGGCGTGGGGGATCCGGGCCCCCTTCCTCCTCCGAGGACACGGAGTGTCCCCAGAGCACGGCGAGGCACGGGCAGGGGAGACACCTCAGAGAGGCTGTCAGGCCTTTCCCCCAGGAAGTCACGGGCTGAGCTGATGGCTGTGGGGATGGATGTCCCTGAGATCCTGCACAGGATCGGTGAAACCCACACACAGGACAGCGCTGACCCTCCAGCTCCATGGCCATCATTCCTCTCAGCTGGTCAGTGCGGGGAGGAGGTGAAAAGGAGCTGGAAGAGCCTGTCTCCTGAGCCTGGGAATCACCCAGCTCCCAAAGCTCAGTTTCTGCAGTCTTGGGGGTCTCACACTGAACCCACACCATGAAACAAAGAGTGGTGCAAATCCAGCATCAAACAGGCCAGTCCAGAACCAGGCACAGCGGTGCCAGGGAGGGGATGATGGATTGAGTCCCACTTTAGGCATGGAACCCCTTAATTCAGCTTCAGGTCTTGGCTCTTGTATGGCTTCGAGCCAACCACTTGACCTCCCTGGGACTGGGGACCCAGGGCAGGTCCCTGCTGGCTTGGCACAGGGGGAGGACTCCGGGGAGGAGCCGCCGGACACCTCCGGGGCCACCCCTGCCCTGCCCATGGGTTCCTGGGGAGGGGACCTGACCCTGCCTGCACCCCACGACCGGGAGCCACCTTCCACCACTGCTGCCCTAATCCCCTTTCCATCCACGTTCTGCCTCTTGAAAGGCTGCCAGCGGGCAGGAAATCTGCAGCCGAAATGCTGAGGGATGCTGACAAGGGACAGTTGTGGGGAGGAACAGGGCTGCCTTTGTCAGGGCAACAATGGGGGACCCGCAGGAGCGAGGGGGAGCCCGAGGGAAGCCCCTGCCCACCTGCTCCCCTCTCCCACCTTCATCCCTGCCTCCCCTGAGGAGGAGGTGCACGGCCCTGGAAGCACCGGGGCCTGGGGGACTGGGCTGGTCCCTGCCCCTGCCTCTCAGTGAGGGGGCCCATGGGCCAGAAGGATGGTCCTGGGATTCATCTGCTTTCCAGAAGCAGAAACTGAGGCAGCCCATTCCTGGGATTGTGGCTGTGTTTAACAGCATCCATTAAAAATCATGATCTGAAAGGAGTCTCTGGAGGCTCCCTGGAATCTCTTGTCTTGCTGGGAGCTCAGATAGAGCAGAGAAGCACAGCAGAAATCCTGCTGGGAGGATGAGAAGAGACTTTTCCTTGCAGAGACAAATTCTCAGTAGTGCCAGGCGAAAATGGCAGGTTGAGAGGTTCAGGCTGGACATGAGACAAAAGTGCTTCACTGGGAGAAACCCTGGAAGCTCTGTGGAATGGCACTAACGAGGTGCAATAAAAACCCGGTGCAAACAAGCACAACAGGCAAACAGCACCTCATGGTCCTTCCATCCCCTTGCCAGCTCTTACCTAATCTCTTCCATGAACGATGCTCCACCTGGAAACATCACCTCTTGGTTTCCTACACAAATGTATATCCATTTACCATTGGACATTAGTTTTTCTCCCATCATGTATTTGCCTCTCAGTGGGATTCATAAAGAGTAACCACATTCCTGATCAATCTTTTTCTAGCAGGAGAAGCAGATTCCTTTTAGCCTGTTCTAATATGGTGGGTTGTCTGCAGCCACAGCCACCGTGGTGGCCCGATGCAAACAGGTGAGCTGGTCTGGCAGCTCCATGCCTGGGAGTTCTCACACCTTGGTATTCTGATACAAAACTCCAGCACCCCATAAAACCTCTGGCCTGATATGTCCTTACATCCTTCCTTGTGGAAGAACCCAAGTGTCCTCCTTCCATTTTCCTCTCTTTTCCCTGTGCTTTTTCCTGTCTCCACCTAAAATAATCATTTCCTTGGGGCACTGTATCACGAGGCCCTGTTGTTTCAGAAGTCATTTATCATATCCAAGGAAGACACTGAGCCAACGTGACATGATCTGTGTTAAAACCACCCAGCATTTTATTCTGCTTCCCAACACCAAGTCTTTGATTGCTCTTCCAGAACCTGTTCTAGAAACCAACCTTTTCTGGTCCTCCAATTAATGGACCTGTAATTGCCTGTAATTTCCTCCTTCCTCTAACACAACCTGTCAGTGTTACCTTGGCTGATTTCCTCTTGTGGATTATCACCTGTTACTCACCAAACTTTGGACTGGCATTTCCTATGGTGGAGTCCCCACCCCTGGGGGGTTTAAAAGTCGTGGGGATGGTGGCACTTGGGGACATGGTTTAGTAATGGCCTTGGCAGTGCTGGGGGAATGGTTGGACTCTATGATCTTAGAGGACTTTTCCAACCTGAAGGATTCTCTCATTCCATGAGGTGAGCCCATCTCTTGAGCCTCGACAAACCCCACAAAAAGCTTTTGCTGTTTCACCACCTGCAGATGCAGCAAGAGTAGGAGTGAGTCCAGTTCCAGGCACTCCAAAACACAGCACAACCCCTTTCCATGGTCCATGCCTCCACACAAGGCCTACAAAAGCTGCTGTTTTCTGTCCAAATGCAGATTGTGTAAATAAAAACCACCACCAAAATCATATTGGTAGTTAAATCTCTCCAAAGATCATTCTTTTTGAGCTGCCCTGGCTATTTTCAGCCTTCACTTCTATCTTCCCTTTTAGGATCCAAGGTGCCATAGAGCCCAGCACAGGATCTGGTTCTCTGAAATCCACAAGATTTCAGTGGAGCAATGAGTGTGCTGGGAAAACCAATCCCTCGAGAGGCACATCAGAGGATGCTGAAGCACCTTGTCACTGAAAACCCCAAGCTGGCCATATGGAGAGGGTTATGGGCACTCCAGAGGAGTGAGAAATATGTCTAAAGTGTGCTTAACATTGATATTGCAATAATCCCTTTGTCCAGATTTAATGTTTTCCATCCCAGGGCTTTTGCTAAGAGCGAGGTAAGCACTGCAACACCCCCAGATGGCAGATAAAAATGACTTAACTGGGAGGGGAAAAACAGACACATCTTGGGGGGACATGGCAGCTGCCCAGAAAGACCCTGCAAGAGCTGAGGGTGGGAGAAAAGGAAAACTCCATCACCCTCCAGGACCAGAGAGGTAGCTGAAGACTCGCAGGAGTCACCCACTGAAGCAAACCAGGAGAGGAATTCCCTTCCCTAATGAAAAGTCTCATGGGATTTTTGCTGACCAAAAAAGGTCAGGAACCTGGTTTTGAGCTGTATAAGAATGAAGATGCATCCAGCCACTTTGCAAAGCCCAGGAGGCTGGTTCTGACAGACCCTCACCTTGGAACTGGGAATTTGCTTCTTGCAGGGCTCCCATTTAAAAAGGGCATTAACATTGGGGCTGTTTCAGACTAAGCTTGGTCGATTGCCCTGCAATTATTTTGTAATCTACATTAATAATGCTGCAGATGTGCTACTCCTGGCCTTAAACACACGACAGCTCAGCTGAGGCACCAGATGTCTTCCCTGTGAGAGCCCTCACACGACATCTTTGGTGGACAAAGCCCAATTTTCAAGGCTGGATTATCAGGTTTTTTCAAAACTGATACCCACAACATGAAAAAAACCAGCAGAAAATTGATCATAAATATGATCTACAAGGTATCTTAGCTTGTGTGAGGTGATCCAAGGGGATTAGACAGATCAGGCTGGCTTGAAACATAGCAGTTACAGCACCAGACTGGGACTCGGGAGACCTGGGCTTGATTCCTAAGTCTGCTGCTAATTTTGGGTGGCAGTGGATAAATAATTTCATTTTTTCTGTTCCCTTTTCTCCCCTCCCCTCGATGAAAACAGAGCTGCTCTCCTTTGTGAAGCTCTGGGAGATCCCTGGCTGGTAAGGGTTATGTCAGAGCTCAGGGCATTTGTGTTGTTATTAAATCTCACAGTCATGCAACAGCCTCCCCAGGGAAGTGATGAAAGACCTATCGCTGGAAAGGTTTAAATCCAGGCTGGATGAGGCGGTAGGAGACACACCATCGGGAATTGGCAGGCATTAATGAAGGGGGATAAGGGAGTCGGAATCTAACAGGTTTTTCTTCCATCTCTGCTCTTTCTGATCAGCTTAATAAAATGGATCTGTCCGGCCCCCCTCCGGCATGTACTGCAGCACACAACAAAGAGGGAATTACAGCCCAAACGCGGAGCGTGAGCCCCGAAATACTCCCCCAAATACGCACCCCCCGGAGCAGACCCAGCCAGCAGAGGCCCCCTCGCCCCGCCGGGTACCAGGCCCTCGCCGGGGCTCNCCCCGCCTGCCCCCGGCCCACAACAGCCCCCTTTTGGTCCCCCCAAATCTGCCTCCCGCGACCACCTCGGCCGAGCCCCCTCCCAAAGCCGAGAAGCTCCCGCTGCGGGCGGAGGGCTCCGCGCCGGGGGCTGGGGATGAGCCCCCATCAGCGGGGCGGCTCCAGACCAGCGGTGCCGCTTCCCGGGGCTCTCCCTTTGCTTTCCTCCCTCCTCTCCATCCCTTCCCCCGGCCGCCTGCCTCTCTCCCTCCCCGCCGGTCGCTCCGGCTCCCCTCCAGCTCTCCCACCCCTGCGGGTCGGAGATGCCCGCGAGGGACGAGCCCCTCGCTGCCCGCACCGCGGGAACATCATTGTCTCGCACGCGCCTCCCGCCGCCCCGCAGCCCCTTGCTGTCCCCGAGCCCCGCTCACCGCCGAGCAGGAGGGTCCGCAGGGCAGGGCGGGTCCGTGCCCGGTGCCGGGGGCTCTGGGTGCCCGTGTCCCGCCGCAGAGGCCGCGGCCGTGGAACGGAGCCCCTTCCTGCGCTCCCAGCGCCGGCTCCGAGCCCTTTTATCGCGGGGCCGCAGCAGCGATTGGCTCTCGGCGTCGAACCGGCTTCCAGCCGCTCGCTCCTTTGTGTGAAGCCAACCTCTAACCTCAAACCTTCTCCGCTCCCCTCGATTCCCAGCTCCTTCTTCCTGGTCGCCCGCAGCCTCCCTGATCTGACACCGCCGACCCCGGGAGCGGCTCTTCCGCTGTCTGGCAGAGGGTGCAATTACCCCCCCGGTGTAATTAGCTTTTCCAGCCTCTCTCCCATGAGCTGCGTTGCAGATTGGCTTCGCTCCCGGCTTTGGACTCACCCACCCCCGTAAGGTATCCTGTAGCATCCCAAAGGATCCATCCCTCCAGGGTCTGCAAAAGCCAAATTTCCCACACGTGCACCTCAACTCACTGTTTGCAGAGGAAGGATCTTATCAGGCAGCAGCAGGAAAGGAGGATTCCAGTGGTCCCGACTCCTCATCCCCCAGAAGGGCAAAACTGAGCTGTGATGGTTTCAGAAATCCAGGGTTTATTCCATGGAGACCTGATGAGCCCAGCGTGGGAGCAGGGCTGTGTAAAGTGGGTGGTGGATCTGCCAGGGCAGGGCCCCATGGGCCGAGCAAAAGCACTGCCTGGACTATAAAGGCAGATTCCCCTGGTGTTTGGACAACTGGGATTTCCCCAGGAACAGGGCAAAACGTCACAAATAAATATAAATATTAATAGTTAAAACCTGGAGGTGGTTTCACACAAGCCAAGGAAGCCAGAATGGCCATGAGCCAGGAGAGAGGAAGCAGGAACCTGTAGCTCTGAGAACTTTACCTTAAGGTCCCAAAGCCCTCCAACAGGTGATAAATGGAGGAAAATATCCAATGGAGTGATGGGAATACCTTTGAACTTGATGATGCAGGAACAAATATTCTTGTTTGGCTCCTGAAGACAACATGGTGCTGCTGGAAAGAGCCAAACACCGGCTGGAGGTGGCCCAAAGCCTGAGCCCAGCGGCAGGGACAGGTGCTCTGTGTGCAGTTTGTCTGTAATTCCCTGTACAAAAAACACAATTAAGGAATTTATGGGAGTGTTTACTGGACAAGGAGACAACAGGGATGTGATTTACCACCTCTGTCCCTCTGCGTTGCCCAAACAGCATCTGTGCTGAAGAGGCTCGCTGCCACCAAACGCAAATAAATGAGGAATTCCGCTTGTGATCCAGAGCCTGCGATGGGATGGTCACACCCAGCAGGCAGCAGAGACCACAGGGCTGCAAAGCTGGGGTCCACCGGGGCATGGGAAGAGAAGAGCATCCAAAGGCTGTCCCGAAACCAGGGCAGGTGGGTGGGAAGTGAACGAGCACAGCGCCCGCAACAATTGCTGCTTATCATTGTCTTAACACATGATGAAAACTCTTGGAAAAATGCTTGTGTTCAGAAAGGCCTCTCCATCCTCCCAACTGCTACCAATCCTATTTCAATGAATCAGGTTGTTTGTTAGCTTATTAATTATCCTGTTAGACTTTTAGCAATATGACTGTTAATCACCTGGTAGGAGTAACCTCATGGGAGAGCAGACTTTCCTCTGATGGTGGAACTGCACTGTCCCTCGTGCCTGGGCTCACACAGGTACACACATGGGCACACATGGACACACATGGGCACACACATGGGCACACATGGACACATGGGCACACATGGACACACATGGGCACACACATGGGCACACATGGGCACACACATGGGCACACACATGGGCACAAATGGACACACACATGGGCACACATGGACACACATGGGCACACACATGG
>VZRQ01010137.1:205695-224194 GCA_013397975.1 Machaerirhynchus nigripectus | reverse complement strand
CACACACACACACGCACAAACACACACATGGGCACACACATGGGCACACACGCACAAACACACACATGCCCATGCTCACGCCTACGCAGGGCAGCGGGGGATGCCGGGGTTCCCGCCGTTCCCGCCTGTGCCCACCAGGGGCCGGGGGTCGCAGGAACCCAGCGGCGTCCCCGTTGCCATGGAAACCCGCCGGGCCTGCGGGAGACGGAGGGGAACTGGTGAAACCGCCCCCTTGCCGGGCTCAGGGGGAGCGGGAAGGAGCAGGGGGGCCGTGGAGCGCAGGGAGGGAGCGGAATCGAGGATCGGGGATCGAGGATCGGGAACTGGGATCGGGCATGGGGGACAGGCCCGGGGACCCGCGGGACCCCGGCCCAGCCCGGGCGCTGAGTCCTCCGTGCCCGCAGGGAGCGCTGCCCGCGCCGGCTGCTCCGGTGCCGCTCTATCCACCGTGCAGGATCGGCGGCACACAATGGCGGAGGAGAGCGGCGTCTGCAGCTTTGTGTTCAAGAAGCGGGTCCGAGCCGCGGGCAGGGGCCGGCGAAAACGGCCCGGCAGCGACCAGGAGCGGGGTGAGGGCTGGGGGGACCCGGGAGGCGCGGGGAGCCGAGGGGGTGCGGTACGGTGCAGGGGGGAGGCGAGGCAGGGCCGGGTGCCGCCCCCAGCGCTGCCCGCACGAGGGGCCTGGCCGCTCTCCCTAGCCCGTGTGCGAGTGGCGGAGGGCGTGAAGGACCCTTGCAGTTGTGTCACGGGGGACTTAGGTTGGAGATTAGGAGAAGGTTCTTCCCCTCGAGGCTGGTCGGACACTGAACGGGCTCCCAGAGAATGGTCACGGCCCCGAGGCTGCCAGAGCTCCGGAGGCGTTTGGACACCGCTCTCAGGGTGGGATTGTTGGGTCTCCCGTGGGCGTCCCCAGCCGGCCGAGGGGAGGAGCTGCCTCAGGCCGGGGTCGTGCCCCTCACGCTGGGCTTTCCCTGCAGAGAGCAGTGGGGAGGAGGGCAGCACCGTGGTGCGGAAGGAGCGGCGGCGGGACACCCCCAACCCCATGATCCAGAAGGTAAGGGAGCCCCGAGGGAGCACCTGTTCCATCCAGGTGTGCCTGCGGTGGCCTGCCAGGCTCACCCAGGACAGTGCTGGAGCCTTTCCTCCCCCATCCCTGCTGTCGCCCCCATCAGACCCGGCGCTGCACAAGAGAGAGGCCGGAGTACGCGCCGAGCAGCAGCGAGGACGAGGATCCTGCCAAGGAGATTGGCGTCACCTACAAATCGACCAGGTCGGCGGTAAGGACGGGCAGCAGCAGAGCCTGGGGTGTCAGCTCGGGTGGGGCGGGGGATCCCACTTGTCACAGACAGAATTTGCCACTCTAAACATGGGATTGGACCTTCTTTCTTATTAATGCACCTCCCTGTCCCCTCTTAATAGCCAAGCACCTTGTGCTGGGTTTATTCCGATAGTCCCTCCCTCCATGGGAGGCCATCAAAGGCTGGCCTTTCCCTCTTAGAGGTGGGAGTTAAAACTCCAGGATGCCACTGGACTTGCCCAACACTGCACAGATTTTTCAAGAGAGGGAGCAGTTGGATCAGGTTTGCCCAACTGTTGGGTTTGTGTTTTCAGTGTTAGACCACCTTTGGCTGCTCCCAAGGGAGGCAGCGTTTTGTTTACCCAGCCTTCTGGAGAGAATGGGAAGGGATGGGGGGAGGTGACAGCTTTGGGACTCCACAAGCTTTTGGCACCTAAGTTGGATTTGTGTTTAATTGAGGCTGGCTGTAATTATTCTCTGGTTTCTGTGCAGCTGTTCTCAAAGATTTGATAAAAGCTAGGAATAGCTATCTGTTCAGTCCATTAAAGAGGAATCTAAACCAGATCACTGTGTTGAAACTGAATTTTGGCCACCCCCAGCTGGGTCAGAAGTACAGTAACATCCTGTGTGTGTGCAGGAGGGTCCCATGATTTAAGTGCTGGACATGGGTGAACTGATGGGGGCTTCCAGCTGAGCTGGGGCTGAGTGTGAAGGAGTAAAATAATTGTTCCCTGACTCGCCAGGCTAAAATTTGGGAGCAATGGGGAATTAGCACTCTGGCCTCTGCACTAGGCTGGAGCCCATGGTGAATTCTCCCTAGCAAATGCCAAGGAATAAAGCAGGTGTGTCCAGTTCTTGCTCTGTGACAACCTTCAGATAGCCAAGGAGCTCTCTGTGTTGTCCAGCTGTTCCCTCCACTCTTGCCACAAGTTTTCCTTGCTTTTCAGAAACCTGTTGGCCCAGAAGACATGGGAGCCACAGCAGTGTATGAACTGGACACGGAGAAGGAGAAGGATGCCCAGGCCATCTTCGAGCGCAGCCAGAAAATCCAGGAGGTGAGTCAGCCTTGCTCCTTAGGAGCTCGTGCTCTGCAGCAGGAGAGCCTGTGCTTTACTCATCCCCTTCTGCCCACTAAGAAGAGTTAAGTCTCTTCTTCCCTGGAAGTTTGAGAAGCCAGGAGTGTAACCCTTGCAAATAGGGAAATTTTGTGGCTTTATTGGCATCTTGGTGTTAAGGAAGGCAGGGTGGGAAGACTGGTGTCAGGGTGGTGTGACAATTAATCCATGTCACGAAGCTCTCCTGATCCTTAATCATCTCTTCTTGCTTTCTTAGGAGCTGAGAGGAAAGGAAGATGATAAAATTTACCGTGGCATTAACAACTACCAGAAGTATGTGAAGCCCAAGGACACATCAATGGGAAATGCCTCTTCAGGAATGGTCAGGTGGGTTGGGATGAGCCTTGTGGGTCTGGGACCACAGAGGAGCTCAGGCACCATCACAAAGGCACATGTTTGGGGCTGGAACTCTGCTGTCACTGCCAGTTTCTGCCTGTCTGACCAGTCTGGTGTCTGGTTCTGACCAGGGCCCTGCTCCAGGGCTGCTGTGCAGCCGGGCTGAGCCCTCTGCCCCCCTTTCAGGAAAGGCCCCATCCGTGCTCCAGAGCACCTGCGGGCCACGGTACGCTGGGACTACCAGCCCGACATCTGCAAGGACTACAAAGAGACCGGGTTCTGCGGCTTCGGGGGTGAGTGCCTCGTGTCCGCAGCTGAACACCAGGTGTGCCAAGGGATCCAGTCCAGCTGTGACTCCGTGTTTGTGGTGCTGAGGCTGAGTCGCAGACCCTTCTGTGCAGAGCTGTTTATGTAATGTTCTTGTCATTCGTGCTGGCCCTTCGAAAGCCCAGGGCCTCTAATTAGTGGTGATGGGAGTCCTGGGAGAGACCCCGGGATGTTCCAGTGACCCACATTCCTACAGGTATTGTGTCCATTGAGACCATGTGAGGAATGGGTTTTCCTGTTCCTTATCCCACTTTCCATGTGCCTAACTGCTGGAACTGTCCCTGTGGCACAGAGAGGATGATCCTCACAGCCTGTCAGCACTGAGGGATCCTGTACCTCCTCCAGGAGCTTGGTGCTGCCCTGGAGAAGGAGCAGTCAGATTTCTCTGGCTGGGCAAAGCTCAGGCTGCCCCAGAATGAGGTGTCCTGGTAACACTCTGCCCTCGCAGCCTGGCTCTTATTTCCTCTTTCTTTGTGCTGCTCAGACAGCTGCAAATTCCTGCACGACCGCTCGGACTACAAACACGGCTGGCAGATCGAACGGGAGCTGGACGAAGGCCGCTACGGCGTCAACGGTACGGCCCCGCTCTGCTCTCACAGAGCTCTGTTCCAAAGCTGTGCAGCTCCTGCAGCAGGGTGAGCTTAGGGCCAGTAACCACTGACAGTGCTGAGCACAACTGCCGCTTTCACACAACCCCTGACTTCCCCAGCGAGGATGGTTTCCCCTGGCTGTGAAGGAGAGCACTGCTGTTGTGTGGGTCCCAGCAGCGAGCTGGGTGGAGCTGGGGAGATGGGACTGTCTGTCCTGCGGATGCCCAGGAGGTGGGATGTCATTTGTCACTCAGTGTCCATAGCTGAGGCCCCAGGCTCATGAGCGCTGCTGTGCAAATTGGGGGGAGAGGGTGTTCTCTGCTCAGTTGGAGCCAGAGCTTGGTGGCAGCTGGTTTGGAAGAAAGTCTAAAACAGGAGCAGGCTGGGGAATGTTTCTCTTTATAGCAGTGAGTGGGTGAAGTAGAAAAGAATTTTCTCCTCAGATGAGCAACAGGCCTGCTGGCTCATTAGCAATAATTAAAGCACAGTCCCACACGTTACTGACATCAGCAACACCCAGATGCCAGAGCTCCATTGTTTCCAGCAGAGATTGAATCCCACCTGCTGTGCTCGCCCCTTATTTATTGTTTCATGCCCCACACGTGGGTTGAGCTGGCCTCTCCTCTCACTCCGCTCTGGTTCACCTTCTCTTCTGCAGACGACGAAAACTATGAGGTGAGCAGCGATGAGGAGGACATGCCTTTCAAATGCTTCATCTGCAGAGATTCCTTTAAGAACCCCGTGGTCACCAAGTAAGTGGTGGTTTGGCATGAGAAGCCATGTGTCTGCTGTTGATCCAGCTCATGGGTCATTCATTCACTGCTGAGGCAAAGATAAACCCAGCCCACGGGCTGTGGGTGGAACCTACTTGTTGTCTGCCATGGCTTTGTGGCGGGTGGGGGAATCCTGTGAGAGCCAGGGAGTCTCATAGCTGCATCTGGAGCATCCCCTTGGAAGGGATCTCAAACCCTTACTCAAGCACTTTTTAGATTTCCACAGATGCTGCCTCATTACCTCATCTTCCCCCCTTAACCCTGAGATTTTGTTTCAATCCTCCTGGACTCTGAATGGCAGCTGCACTGCCTGAGCAGAGAAATGTGAGCATGGGGAAGTCAAGAGCTTGGCCAGGATGAGGAGGAGGCTGAGGACAGCCCTTTCTCACTCTGAACGCTGTCCTGCTGGTACCTGTGTCTGGAAGAGCTCACTGGTGGCTCCGTGCCATCACTGCGCATCAGTGAAGCAATGCTGAAACACCTTCCATGGGGACAGGGATGCAGAGAAAGCTCTGCCTGCAGATCACTTTGCCTCCCTTCGGGACCAGGGAGAGGGTGGTCAGGCAGTGGAAGGAGCTGCCCAGGGAACTGGTGGAGTCCCCATCCCTGGAGGTGTCCAAGAACAACTGGACATAGCACTCAGCGCTCTGGTTTGGGTGACAAGGTGGCGTTCAGTACAAGGCTGGACTCGATCTTGGAGGTCTTTTCCAACCTTGATGTTCCTTGATGCAACCAGCAGTCAGTAGTTTGTGACTGTGCCTGGTGCCTGGCAGTGACCTCTGTCTCCATACAGGTGTCGGCACTACTTCTGTGAGAGCTGTGCCCTCCAGCACTATCGCAAATCCCAGCGCTGCTACGTCTGTGACAAGCAAACCAACGGGGTCTTCAACCCTGCAAAAGGTAACGGGCACCTCTGGGAGGGGGGGCTTCTCAGGGAGCACCTGGGGCACCAAAGGCACCAGCTGCTGGACCTTCCTGGTGTTGGGCCTGGCCCTGAGCTGCAGTTCACAGCCCTTGGCTGCCAGCAGAGCTGTTAGTGTCAGGAAATAGTAAATCATGGATGCAAAATGAGCATCTGTGCTTGCCCAGGTGGGGAACCTGGGGAGTGACTGGAGAGGGAAGAGGGGTGTGCCATGGGAGCAGAGGCAGCAGCTTGTGTGGTCAGTAATATACTGAGGGAATGACTAACAGCTCCTGCCTGCACTCAGCAGGGGTAACTCCAAGCTGAGCCTCTGCAGGCAAGGGATTTTCGGTAGCTGCCTTGGTCCTGGGTGTTTACTGGACCTGGGCCCCTGGCTCTGGGGTGGGGCAGCCCTTGCACCTGGAGCCTCATCCTGCCTGGTCCTGTTTTTCAGAGCTCATGGCAAAATTGGAAAAACACAAAGGAGAGGAAGAAGAGGAGCAGCAGTCAGACCACAGAGAGGATCCACAGTAGCAGAACACATTTTTTACATAACTGAATAAAGCCTTTGTAGGAGAAAAAAAAAGCTCACAGCTCGAGCCAGGGGTTGTGTATCCAACCAGCAGCTACTGAACAGTGTCCACCTGTACTGGACTCCATCTTTGCTGCCCTGTGGGGGCACAAGGCAGGACAGGTAAGACTCAAGGGGACTGTGGCTGAGTAGAGCCATCTGCTCCCCCCAGAACCCCCAGGTGCACCTGGGGAAGGACGGTGAATGTTCAGTTACTTCATAATTGCTGCTTCTGCCCACGGTGCTGCTGTTTCACTCCTAACTCTGCACGGATCCTGCATGGAACAAAGTTAATTTAAGCCCCTAATCTTTGAGCATGGAGCAGGCTGCAGGCATGGGCAGGGATGAGAAAACCAGCTTGCATTAAGTTCATCCTTCACCCTAAAAATGCTAATTCATGGGAAAACAGGCTGGAGCACTGCACTTACTGGGCATTTATTCCCTCCCATCTTGGTTCCTAGAACTCAAGATAGGGATAGAACTTCAGCGGGCAACACACCTCTTGAATCAGCCCTCATAACAAGCCAGGAAATTAATATATTTTTACAAACAGTAAGATTAAATCCGGACCCAAACCTGATCATAGGGAGGAAGTAGGACTTGGCCTGCCCTTAACAAACACCCCTGCAACTGGGAGAATTTTACTGAAACTTTCAGAAAAGATCAAGTCCGGATGTTTGCAGCTTGCTGTTTTAGTTCAAGTATGTTTCTGAAGCATGAAGGCAGCTGCCATAAACTGGTGAGCTGTATGAAAATAAGGAGGTAAAAGCAAGCATGCACAGCCAGCTTGTGTCACCCTCTGTGATTCACTCCATCATCCTGCACAAACAGCAGACTTAAAAAACAACTTCAGAAATATTTTATTTGTTTAGGAAAAAAACTAAAGTAACAAACTTTATCTGGGTTCAAGTACAGTTTATAAACACAAGGACCTGTTGCCAGCACCACTACTCCATCAACTGCACCTACACAAATATTCTCAGTGCTTCAGTAAAGAGTAGACAACCTCCAGCACCCATGGTCCTTGGCAAAGTCAAACTAAGCGCCTTAAATACACCTCCAAAAAAACCAAACACCACGGAATGGGGGAGAGCTGCCACAGCAGCAGGGCAGAGTCACACAGCCATGAATCACAGGGAGCCACGTGAGCAGCTTTTACCTGTCAGTCAGTGAGGGAAGGCAGAACAGCAGTGGTAATGGAAAGGTTAAAGTTCAATTCTGTACAGGAATCATGAGCAAGAGGATCAGCATGAAAATCAGTTTACTTTTCCTCTGTGCCAGGGTAAGTCACTGAGAACAGGCAGGTAAAGAGTGTTTCGTGCTGTGAAACCAGCCCAGCTAACATTAAGTTCAACTGGAAGGGGATAAAAAAGCTGGTACATTGTACAGGCATCCACACTGCTCTGGTGACCCAGGAAGCTGGAAGGGGAGGCTGGAAGGCCCTGTCTGACCTGGAGTTCAGAGTGCTCAGCATTGAGTGAGAAGTCTTCCAAAGCCCTCTCCAGACTGGAAGAAACCAGTGCTGCAGAGGAATGCCCAATGCAGCAGGAGTGCCTGGAATGGCATCAGCTTGTCTTTGATCTGCCATTTTCCATCACAAAGCAGTAACTTAAGAATGTAATCCCTCCCCCCCCCCTTAAAACTTGCCCTGTGACAACACTGTTACAGGAACCTGACTAGTTCTAAGAGAATGCCCAAAACCAAAAGCTGCCCACCTCCCCTCAACTCTAAGGCACCCTTAAAAGAGAAAGAACCAAAGAGGGCAGGGACATGCAGCCTCAACTGCGAGGAAGCCAGCGATTTTTAGAAACACATAAATAGAGACCATAACTACGTGGATTCACTCAACCCCCTCGAGTGCTCTACCAGTGCTCAGCTGCAAGAATGGGGGCTCCGAGCACTGCACCTTCTGGAATACTCCACAGCTCCTTGGGTTGATCCTTTTCCAGCTCAGGTCCGTCAATTTGTATCCAGGCTACTTCTTAGGTAAACTGGCAGTTGGAAGTTCCTTCCCAAGGACCTGTAAACTCTTCTGTGTGTAACATTCATTAGCTTTTATAAACAGAACCAATAAATTACAGTGTCCAGAAACCTCCTCCAGAACTCAGTGTAGTCCCTATTTTTCTAGAATTCCCAGTCATCCACATCCAGCTGCTCCAGATTTGATACCAACCCAAAAATGCCACTGGGATCCTGGGGCAGTGTCCCTTCCAAATTGGTGATGGGGGTGACGGGGCGCAGAAGTTCAGGGAGTGCTTCGGAAGCGCGGCGCTTGATCTACACAGGAAGGGCAGAATGAGCACTCGGGGCTGCTCAGGTGCTGCCCCACCCAGCCCTGCAGCCAGAAACAACAGGCAGGAAACACACGGGGCACCCTTTGGTCTCATTACGGAGCAGATTAGAACTGCCTCACCCCAGAACTCAACTGGGCGGCTGTTGAGCTGTTGTGGCTCCCAGGACAGGCAGATTTAAAACCTCTCTTGGACAAGAGATGCTTCAAGAACAGCCCAAGCACCTCCCCAGAGGATGTGATGATCACCACACCACACTACCGTTAGTCAAAAAACTGACTTAATCCTTCCAATCACAGAAAATTCAGCCACTCAACATCCCCACCCTCACAGCAAGACAACTACAGCAAAGCCACTATGCTTTACCTGTAGATAAATTAGTTCCTTACCTGCTTAAAGAAGGGGTGACTGAGCAGAGTGCCTGCGCTTGGCCTGTGGCAGGGAGGTAGAATGAGGGAAGCACACAAGAAAATGAGTCAGTGCTTGAAGTCAGGTAGTGGGAATAAGACCAAGGTCCTTCCTGCCTCTCCCATTTCTCAGCTATTGGGTATCTCCCTTTCTTCAGCAGTAGCACTGTTATTAAGCATTTACAATCACTTAATATTTTATGCAAGGAATGCAACCTCCTTCTTCTAACCTTTATGTTACATACTTGCACCCCCTACATCTGGCCAAGGACCGTTCCTGAGCAGTGGGGCACCCCTGAAAAGTCTGTCATGGCTACAGATTGCCCTCACTACAAAGAAAAAAGCAGCTTTGATCACTTTCCATCATTGCTCTCTGGTGGCTGAAGAGCAGTCATTTGCAGTGATGGAAACTGCGTAAACATGGTCTCAGAGGGGCCAGAAACTCAAGTTGTTTATTTTCTCTATGTGCAGCACCACTCATCCCCTAGGGAAGGCTGCAAAGGATTTCTTCGGGCCGTCATATAGGAAGTGCTCAAGTGTTAACACTGCTTGTTCTACATATTTGGACTGCTCTCCTCAACAGATGGGGCACATCCTCACTCCACTACACTTTTGGAACGGAAACTGTAAACAATCTCTGCTGACTCCCATAGTTTAACCAGCCCTGGAATAGCACAGGTGGGGAGAGCAGCTTTCACCTGGCTTTACCTGAAATCGGGGTTCCTCTGGAGGCACTGCTCCACGAAGTTATGGAAGTAGGTGGAGAAGGTGCGGAGGTAGGGGTGCAGGGCTGGCTCCCCGTTGGCCGCACGCACATTGCTCATGGCTGTGTTCTCCCCCATCCCGTAGTTTGCACTGGAACGGGACGTCTTCATAGTCAGCTCATCAGCAGGAATTGTGGTGGTGTCTAGCAGGCAGGGAACAGTTCCATTCAGCTTTTCCAAGAGCATCTGGAAGAGCAGGGGCACAAGCAACATCACACACAGTTAAGGTTTCCCGTTCATGTAGGCAGGACACCCCTTTGTGTTCACATCCCAGTGCAGCAAAGCAGTTCCAGGTGCCAGGACGAAGGATGAGACAGGAGCTTGCAAACCTTACCTGAGTAGAAGGCATGTCTTTAAATGGGACGTGTCCATTTGCCAGCTCACAGGCTGTTATCCCCACGCTGTAAATGTCGGATTTTGCATCATAACCCTGCAGATTCTACAAGAAAAGGAAAAGGAAAACTAGCTTCAGGGACGTAGATGTGATTGACTGGGCAATACCCATGATTTGACTACAAATCAGCAAACCCAGATGATTACAACAGTAACAGTACAACCCACAGATAGACTGGTTTACTGCGGTGAGGGATTTTTGGTTTGTTAAAACACACAGTTAAGGGCAACATTTATGTAATTGAAATCAGCCAGCCTGTAGGGATGGCATCTACCCTGGGTAACTTGCATCTGATGTAACACTTTGTTAATGAGACAACCTGTAGAGGTGCATACAATTCAACTACTGAGTCAACTAGATCAAATTCTACCCACTTGCCCTGCATCCACCCCAAATCTGTTTCCTTTAGCCTCTTCCCTTCTTTTTCCTTGCATTCATGTACCCTTCCCCTTGCTAGAGGTCACTGGTTTTAAGACAAAAAGAAAAGAAAAAAGGAATAGAGCTCATCACAAGAAAGCAACTCTGCAGGTTCTCTCATGTCTCCCACCCTACACCCCCTGAACTTGCCCTAAGAGCTCAGAAAATTATACAGATGTAGCACATCACTAAACACAAGCAGTTTATTTTCAACACACCTGCTGCAAAACCTCAGGACTGAGCCAAGGCAGCACTTTGATGCTGTATTTGGGGAAGTCATGAACAACTTTGAGTCGCTGCCCATGGTTGATCATACTCAGGTTACTCCGCAGGCCAGAGAGGTACACCTTCCCATCTACAGAGATCAGGATGTGGCTGGCTTTAACACTCCTGAGGAAAAAAGGGAGAAACAGTCAGGTTCCCTGGCCTTTACTGAACAGATCAATGCATAGAACAATACCTGATCAGCTTCCTACCAGGAGGGTGGGACTTCTAACAACCATCTTTGGATGCTGGGCAAAATCAATTAACAGGATTCTATCCATCACCTTTGCAAGTTCCCAAAGAATGCTTCTGTGGCAAGGAGAAATGCAGGACTAAATGTTATGGACTGTGATTTTAGATACACAGTGGTTCTTGGGCTAAGTTTGCTCCACAATGACACTTTCATGCCACTTCGTAAGATCAGCGCTATCACTTCCCATGAGTATCGAACTGATTTGCTCTAACAGCAAAGTAATGCAAAACTTAATGTGTTCTGTGTCTCCTGATTCATCCTCTGCTCTAGTCTATTATTTCCAAGAACTTCCACTAGAAGGAAAATGTTCAATGTTATTTTTTAATACCTATGTACGTAGCCCATATGGTGGATGTAGTCAAGTGCTTTCAAGACTCCTTGGAGAATGTAAGCAATGGCCAGTTCAGTCATCCCATCCGTAAAATGGGTACAGATTAAATCTTTTGCAGAACCTTGAAAGAAACAAAACACCACCTGTCAGAACAAAAGCCCCAAAGACGCTTCAGCTCTTCAATTTCATTTCACAGACTACGATGGTCAGATAAAGGTACCCCCTCCCGACTCACCATAGGCCATGAAGGAAGTCACTACCCACAGTTCATTGTCAGCTATGAAAGTTGCTTTGTATGGCACGATGTTAGGGTGGTTGAAGAGCTTGGAAACATGAAGTTCCCCCTATAATGAAAGATTTTGATTACATTTAGTAAATACAGAAACATGACTGCAATACTGATAAGCATTGCTCTTGCTGTCTGTCCTCTTCTAAGCTTTCATGATGACTGGTGTTACCTGCAAGAACGTGACCATTTCATTTGTGCAGGCCTCCAGGTTCACTCTTCTGACTGTGACATATTCTCCTGTGGGTTTATACCTGGCCAGGTTCACAACCATCAAATCTTCAAAGCCTTTGCCTGAAAGAGAAAGCATTGAAGCTTCAGTAATACTTCTGGAAGCACTGTGGAGAATTCCTCTGGTCCCTGACCCTTCAGTAATTTTTACCCTAACTCACTGAAACTATTTTTGGCCTTGTAAAAAAGCGTAATTGTTCCACCAGCTACCACCTTCCTTGGCATGTATCCAACTGAGAGAAATCCTCCAAGCCAGTAGAATTATCCTGTCCTTCAAATTCAGGACTGAGGCAGAAAGAGTGATTAGGAGCACCAAGGACAGGTTTCAGACTGCTTCTGCTGACTGTGCTGCACAGCCAGCATCACTTACCCACCACATGCCCCTCCCAGGTGAAAACCTTTAGGACTGGCATCTCATTTTTTACTGAAATGGTTTTAAAATCCAAGATGACAATCATCCAATATCAAAAATAAGCAATCAAGAAAAGGCGAACAATGCTGCAGAAATTATTTTCTTTAGCAGAAAGAAAGCAGACCGATCCTCCAGCCCTCCAGAATTACCTATGATAGTGAGCAACTCATAGCAGCTGCTGTCTGGCAGGAAGTTGCTCATGGTGTCCCTTTTAGGGGAAGAAGCTATCGACTCGGAGCTCGCCTCATTTGTCTGAGGAAAAAAAATGAAGTCAGGTCAAAGGAAATAAAGATCACCTGCTGGAAAAATCATCTGCACCTCATATTACCATACACTTCAAAACAATATAAACACAGAAGAGGATTTAACTGCTGTCAAAATAATTTTAAATAGTCATTTATCAATTGAAATTCAGGAGATGCCTCATTTCAGAAGATCCAGGTATCTGTGTTACAAAACACGTAACAAGTAGGTTGTTAATTACTGTAAGCTAGAATTTATTCAGGAATATTTTGATAAAGCCAATTATTCCCCAAGACAGCCTAAACTCTGCTTTACAGTAACTGCCTTTCTCTTATAATTACAAACTTCTGTGCCACCATCCTGTTGCCTGGGCAAGAGCCAGGGGGAAGCTGTTCATAGCCCTTCTCTGCACCGTTAACAGTTGGCGTTCCTGGCGGATGCTGGGGCTCCTGGTTTGCAGCTGCTCACCTGGGGTAAGCCCAGCACAGCTGAAGGTGTTTAGCTGGATGGTACAAGTGATGAAGAAAATCAGACACACATGAAAAGAGAAGCTCCAAATGAAAGCAAAANAAAAAAAAAAGCGGGGGGGGGAAGCACCCCCACACTACACAGGGAAACAGCATTCCCAAGCCTGTCAGCTTTCCCTCACTCCATCTGACATAAAGCTTTCTGCCTCATTTACATACACTGAAATCTTCTCCAGCAGGATTTTGCAGATGATAAACTTCAACGTTCTTGCAAGTTCTTTTAAACCTTCCAACTCCTTCAAATGTCCAAAGTCACAAGGAGAGCATCCCAATGGGGATTAAAATTTATTTGGTGTCTAAAACCGTCTTTAGTTATCTCAAATTTCCAGCACATTAACTCCTCCTGGCATTTGGAACGCCAGCTCAATTTTTCCACCTCATTCTTCATCAACTGCAAATGCCCTTTATCAGACCTTTTCTCATGGTACATGAAGCAGAAAAGGTTTGTGCCTTTTCCTACCATGACAGCAGACTCCATTTTTTATTTCCATCACTGAAAGATGGAAACAACACAGTTGACAACTGAAAAAGGAACTTGCTGTTTTACCCTCAGCCCAGGGTAAATGCAGTGCAAAGAGCGCAGACAGGAGTTTGCTGTAAAGTACCTCTGGGTGCCAAAGTGTACTTTGGGAGTAAATTAGAACCACACTTTCCAAGTTCCACCTTTTCAACTGGCTTTGAACAGCACACTGTCTACCTTTGAAACAGGTGTATTTTACATCAAGGGAAAAGGCAAAAATTAAGATTTGTGGTGCTTTGGTATAATTTCAGCTCAAACAACTCAGTCCCACTTCAATGTAGCTAAAACCCCTGGGAGCAGCATTCCCAAGTCCTTTCTTTTAGTGAACACTGCAGTGCTGCTCCTTGGCTCAGGACAGGCAGCAACTTTACACTCAGGATTTCAAACTCCTGCTAAAGAGGCCTGTCACTTCTGATCTCAACCGTATCATTCATTACTTCTCCCAGCACTTTCACACAGTCCTGTCAACAGCAAGACTGCCAGAGAGACACACCGGCAGATAGAAACCTCTGAAGCAGACAGGCACCACCGAGGAGATGGAAGCAGGAGGCTGGGAAGCAGTCATGGAGCAGTGACAGCTGGTGAGGCACTGAGCAACATGTAAATGGTTTGCTTTATTAAAGTCCACGCCAGATAGAGCATAAGCCAACAAAACAGATGCAAAGAATTAAATAAATTTAATCTTATTAATGGTGCAGTAATGGAAAAATACTGTGAATTCCCTATTGAAAAGTCTTCCAGTATGAGGTCTTCACTCACCTCTCCTCATGTTAGCAGTGACCAATAACAGAGTTAATATAAAAGGAGCTCAACCAGAAATTTATCAACATCATACAACAGTTTAAAAAAAGAAAGTTAAACTGAAATGTCATTTATGAGATACTGCAAAAAAGCTCCTCGGTGGTTTCACACAGGACAATTTTTGGTGCATGGTCAAAAGCAGCTGCAAAATGAAGTCCCATATGACTGGTTTTATGGCATGACATTCATTTAGAGCTGGCTTTTGGCTCAGGAGCCCAGTTTAACTGGAGATAGATTTAAAGGAAATTAATGTCTGCAAGGCAACTACTGGTATAAATGCCATAACACAATCAGTTACGTGATGCTTGCAAGGATCTGCATTTGCCAAATGACATTCATCTGAATTAGGAAGAGGGAATATCAGTTTTGTTCTGCTGTCTTCCCCTCCACCTCCTCATTCCCTCCCTCACTTCAGCATAACCAACAAAAATTTTCTGCCCACCCCCCTCCCCAAATTATGTACCTTTCTCTACAGCCCTGGTGGAAAAAAATAGGCTTTTATTTAGACGTAAAAAGATCAAAATGAGAATCAGCAGAAGTGTCAAAACCCCAAGTAAACACTTGAAAAAAACCAAAACAGATGCTAATCTCAATTTGCTTCCAGCCAAGCATGTCTAACACTCAGCAGTTTTAAAAGAGGTGTGAATTTACTCCATTTTATACAAAACATTCCATATACATCTTTTCTGAGCATTGTGCCAGTAAATTACAGACACTGGCACAAAAATCAATTACAAGCAGCTTGAACTGACACAGTTATGATGAAATCACACTCAATTTATGTTTGTAATTAGCTTAAACTAGAGCAACACCTGCACACCTGTGGTGTGGGGAGGTGGGGAATCACTTAGATTAAGATACTCTATTGTAAATTGTGGTATTTTAGTCTTTATATGCTCATTTTGAACCAGACAGTGAGCAATCAGGGCCTGCAGTACAAACACTTTTCAGAAGTTCCATAAAACTATAAAATCTTCCTTCATTCTCTGAAGGATCAGAACTAAATCACCTCAAAAAGAGACTCTTGAGGAGCTGGGGGGAGGGGAATGACAAACAAATATAAATCCAAGAGATTAAGTTTTTGAGTTATCACATACAGTTTGAAAACCACACACCAAAATCTCCACTCCAGGGTGAAACCTGTTTCCACACTTGTAGAGCTAAATATAGAGATGAGATATATAACTAAGATAAAAAGAAAAATCAAACTTCCACAAGGAATAATCTCCATGCAATGAACCACAGCACCACAGCCTGCACAAGCCACTTACTTTTCTCCGAGAGTCACCCGGAGGCTGCTCTGGAGTAAAGAAATTAATTGTTCACCATGTTGTGTTCAACAGATACCCATTAAAATATAGTTGGAAAACTACATAAATAACCCTAGATGACACCTTTTGATACCAAACAGACATGATTTTTTGTTCTATACAAAGACATTTAATTTACACAAAAAATTGTAGCACTAATCATGTCACAGCACATGTACAGGATCAAAGAGATTCAGATAGTGCTACAGTTTGTATATTTGACATAAATGTAAGCTGACAATTTTTTTTACTATAACTCTAAATATTAACCTTCTGTCATGTCCCTGCTTATTGCAGAGGGATCGGACTTGATGATCTTTAAAGGTCCCTTCCAACCTGAACAATCCTGTGATTATAGACACATTCAAAGATGACTTTTAAATACAGAAGAAACTATCTGATAGTATTCAAAGTAATAAAAATTCTTTTATCCACCTGGAAGCTCAAGATCTAGACATATTTCCTATGCTCTGTTTGTTTTCCATGTCTTTTATCAGGAATTCTGCATCCTAGTGGGCAACTTTGTTTGTTATGCAGATGCAGAGCACAAACCCGTCAGCTCCTGCTCCTGGGGAGCCATCAGCAGTTTCAAAATCCATTTTCACTCAGAAAATTATAATTAACCTTCCCAAACCCCAAACCCATCTTTTGCATAGGAAAAAAAAAAGTGGTTATGCTAAGCAATACAGAACTAATTTAGTACTGTTATCAATATGGAAATTACTTCCAAATAAGTTGCTAGATCTTGGACACTTCTATGTTAAACTTCTGGGCTTAGCCGGCTTGAATACCGGATTTACAATGAGATTTAACCATCTCTTTTAGTGTTAAGATATGCCTTTACTATCAAATTGCCAAGCTTTACAGCTAAAATAAAACATTTCTAGCAATGTCATTTAACAAGGGGAAAACTTACCTCCAAACAGCTCGAACTCTCTTAACCCCTCAACAATGAACTTCTCAGATACCCACCGCTGAAAGAAATAAAAATTCTCCACATAATCAGTTACTCCATCTACAGAAAAGTTTCTCTTCCCCTTCCCCACAAAAAAAACCAAACAAAACGTCAGTGATTCTACTCTGGTCTGAAACTGGTTTGCTGCATCACCAGTGATATCCTTACTTTGGACAAGGATATTCCCTTTTTGTGGCAATGACATGCACCCAGTAACCACACAGGTGCTCCTGTTATTCCCAATCAACATGCACTTGCAGTAAAGTTAATATCATTTTAAATCATTCAAACAAGTTTTTATACATGCACATACAGTAAAAACAATCAGCATGCCACAACCCCCTCATACAGCCAAATAAAAGTTGGGGGTTTAGGTGCCATAGGTTAAAAAAAAAAAAAAGCTTTCACTATTTACAAAGAGGTGGTATCTTTGAGAATTCAAATATTTTGGTTATCTATCTATTGATTGAATGCAAAATTAGAACATAAATACTCTAAAGCTGTCGTTCTCTTCCAGAATTCATGTTTGAAATTCACAGCAAGCATTACGTTGTGCAGAAGAGTATTTCTACCACTATCTAATACTGCAGTTTAAATATACATATATGTAAACACATAGTATACAACAGAACAGGTGATTTTAAGCTTGCAGAGTGTTGATCACAAAGTTAAATAATCAATGACAAACACTCCCATAGTAGAATCTGCTGGTTAGAAAAATAATTTAATAAACAGCTGATGTTGTTCAGTGCACGGGAAGCCGGTCCTAGAAAGCACCAGTGAGTCTTTAGGCAATGATGACTCAAAACTTGTATGCAATACCATTCGAAAGCATTAAAAGTGGATCTGTTGTAGGAAACGTCCTCATTTAAAAAAGCAGAATCAAACAAAGCTGTTGTGCTTAGCTTTGCAAGCGAAGTGAAGGAAAAAAAATCCATAAATTGTGACACAGGTGAGGCTACTTCTTAAAGAAAGGCTGAAAATGACGAGCATTATGGCCCTTTTTCTTCACTACAAAGCCCATTACAGCCCCTCTGCACCGCACCCCAAGGAGATACACGTTTACGTGACAAGCAGTAGAGGCTTTAGTGCAGGGTTTTTGACCAGCGCTGGTTGCCCACCGACCCACGTCCTGTACTCAACCCTATAGTTTTTCTGTGTCCTTATAGTGCTCTCCAGGCCCGGCCGCTCTGCACAAGCTCGTTCTACCGAGACAGGAGGGAAGCTGGAAGGTCTTCAACACTCACCCTAATGCGCTCGGGTTTACTTACAAGGAAAGACATGGATCCGCCGCTGTGGGACACGCAGCAGAAAGGGCGGGACACCTGCGGGCACAGGGGCGCGTCACCCTCTCGGCGAGCACCGCTCGCCGCCTTCATCCCCCGACACCCCCGGGGCCCTCACCTACGCGCAGCCCGGCACGGCCTCAGGGAAGCGGTAACCCCGGTAAGCACCACCCGGTGCCCCCACAAAGCACCGACACCCCCGAACTGCCGCCGGGCCAGGCAGTCCCAAGAGGGCCCCAGGAGAGCGGTAACTCCGGCAAGAACTGCCCGGAGCCCCCCAAAGCGGCGACACCCCCGAAGACCCTCGGGGCCCCTCTCCCGTGTGGGGCCCGCGCTGCCCCCGCAAAGCTCCGCCCCCCCGGGCCCCTCACGGACCCCTCAGGCTGCGGCCGCCGCTCACCGGCGGGAGACGCTGCGCGTGACGTCAGCGCGCCGGCACGTGACGCGCTGGCGCGCTCGCGTGACGTCAGCGCCGAAGCCCCCGCGAACGGCGGGGAAGGAGCCGGCGCCATGTTGGGTCCCTCAGAGAGGCCGAGGGGCAGCAGCACCAAGTCCTGTACTTTGGCCACATTAACCGGCGCAGCACTGCGGGCCGGGGCAGGGGCTGGAAAGAGGCCCAGTGGAAAAGAGCTGGCAGTGCTGATTGGCAGGAAGCTGAACGGGAGCCCAGGTGGGCAAGAAGGCTAATGGCACCCGGCTTGTCAAAACGTGGGGTCAGCAGGACCAGGGCAGGGATTGTCCCTGAGGCCACACCTCAAGTGCTGTATCCAATTCTGGTCCCCTCACTTTAAAAAGATACTGAGGGGCTGGAGCGTGTCCAGAGAAGGGAATGGAACTGGGGAAGGAGCTGGAGCACCAGGAGCAGCTCAGCCTGGAGAAAAGGAGGTTCAGGGGGGA
>VZRQ01010137.1:193034-203685 GCA_013397975.1 Machaerirhynchus nigripectus | reverse complement strand
AAAGTAGGTGCAGGGGGGAGCTTGTGGCTCTGCACAACTCCCTGACAGGATGGAGCAGCCGGGAGGGGGTCGGGCTCGGCTCCCAGGGAACAGGGAGAGGAGGAGAGGAAAAGGCCTCAAGTTGTGCCAGGAGAGGGTTCAGGTTGGACACCGGGAGGAATTTCTTCACAGAAGGGGTTTTTAAACATTGGAAGGGACTGCCCAGGGAGCTGGTGGAGTCCCCATCCCTGGAGGTGTCCAGGGAACGCCTGGACACGGCACTCCGTGCTCTGGGCTGGGTGACAAGGTGGGGATCAGTCACAGGTTGGATCATCCGGGAGGTCTTCTTCAAACTATTCGATCATGTGATTGTTTGGGTCCCTCAGAGAGTGGCCAAGGCTGTGCCCCCAACAGGGACTCCGCTCTGCCCACTTGCGATGCAAAACGCCGGGGGCAAATCCTCCATCTCCCCCCACCCCAGCCTGCACAATGGGAGAGACACCTTCCTCCAGCCCTCCCCCAGCAGGAACCACTTCCACCGCAGCCCAGCACAGGGAGCACCAGCTCCTCCTGGTGTTTAAAACCTACACCAAAACTCACCCAGGACAAAGGAGGCTTTGAGGTTCTACTAAATGAAAGGAACACTGAAACAAGCCAAGTAAAGCAGGAGTGTTTCAATTATATTTTACTCTTCATTAGATTGTTCATTTGAATGTTTGTATTACAAAATTAGCTGCCATGGCCCACAACTGGATGGGACTTCAGGAAAGCTGTTCACTTACTCAAAAGAGCACAAACTAGTATTTCCTTTCAAAGCACTCTGTGAAACAATAACATATTAATCTTTAAAGCTAAATAGTGCTAAAATTTCACATAATCTACATTAGTTTTTGTTTTAAATAATTTTACCCACCATTATAAAATTAATGTATTTGCATGTATCAGGTTACAGACATTTGCATTTCAATCAGGGTGAAGTATCCCATGCTGGAACAAGGAGTTTAAGCAATTGCTGTTTCAACAGCAGCTAATTCTTATTGCCTCAGAACCGAGTTTCCACAAAGTACTGAACAAGAAAATGCAGGACATTGTTTCCCCACAAAACTCTTAAAAGTCTGTTACAAGCAACAATAAAACGCCTTCTGGACAGGAAGCATTTATAAAATGCAGAGCTCTCCCAGCGAAGTGCTTGCACAGGGCATTCACTTCATTCTTCCCATTTAGATTCAAAACCTGAAGTGATCACTGACCAGATGAAGAGGACAAATATCCTCTGAAACGTTTTCACTGGCTTGGGGAGATTGGCAATTGCAGGTACTCCACTAAATCTGGCTCCTGGCTGAAGTGAACTGGGCAGCAGCTGCTGAGATCAGGAGAGAAGGGGTTGAGGCAAACTTGAACAGTTAAAAATACTGAAGGAAAGCTGATTGAATTGCTAACTCACCATGCACTCACTCCTGAAGGAACACTATGCTGACATCACAGACTTCACGTTGTGTTAAGTTTGCAGCATCCAAACACACTAGTACGAAACTGTCCATATATTCCATTTCCTTGGTTCTAACCATCTCTGTGTTTTACACATAAGCCAAGGTGACCTAATACTGCTTCAGGCCTTTGTTTGTAAAAAAAAAAATGAAGATAAAAAATCTTCTACTTCTATTAGAACTTCTATTCTACTGGGCTTAAATCCCTGAAGAATCCATACTGTGTATGGAAGGCTCTAAGTGTTGTGCCTTGATGCAAATAAATGCACAGTAAATGTTTAATTGTGCAGTTTTCCTCCCCCTAAGTTTTTCCCCTTTCCCTCACAATGACTAAAACCAAAGTTTAAAACCAAAGCATGAATATGTTACCAGCACACATGGACAGGTTTACAATCTTCTGTTTTTAAAGAACAAATGACAAAAAGCATTCAAGAATATTGCAATTTTTTTTTAACAGACAAGTAGCAAAACTTTGTACCACCTGGAACAGAACTGCCGAGACAAAGCTCTCCACACATTTTGCTGTAATACTTAAATAAGTAACACCAATGCAAGAACTTTTCTCTTAATGGTTACTAGTGTTCAAGGAATCAGAGGATTATGGAGTTACATAGGCCTTTGTACCCTGTGAATAACAATTCCACAGATGGCACCGAGACGCTTCTCACGACACAGTCACATGGCTTTCACTTTGATTTGCTTCATCTTCATCTGCTTCTTCTCAAGCTTCTTCTGCTCACGCCGCAGAGCAGCTTCCTGTAGGAAAGGACAGGGATCTGAATAAACATGGGTGATCTCTTCAAAGAGCAAGCAGATAATTTCAGAGCCAAACAAAGCCCTCCAGCACTGGGTTCACATCTCACCGGGAGCCTTCACGTGTTTCAGAAAGCAGCAGCAAATACTCTGACAGCTGTCTGCCCTCCAGCAAATAGAAATCAAAGTTGCCACTGCTAAAATACCTACAGGCAGCCCTGGAGATCTCCTAGCAGGGATCTGCCAGCAGCCTGTTCCTGTGTGAACATCCACCTCACCTCCAGCCGACGCTGCTTCTCGGGATCCTCTTCGTTCATGATTCGCTCCTTCTCCGCCCGTTTCTTCTCCTCTCGGCGGGACTGGGCAGCCTCCTGTCTCTGCACGTGAGTCAACTTGAGGAAGTTCTCTTCCACCCGAGCCCTGTTCTTGTCAGCTTTTTGTTTACCCTTTGCACAGAGAAAAGCAAATGCAGTTTGTACTGATTTCTCCACGAGCAAGATGCAGGATCTCTACCAGTCATACAGAAACATAAGGATCCAGTGGTAATGGTTCCAATCTCACACAGTGCTCAGAAGACAGAAAACCAGACACTACTTACTTCTCTGTTCAGCCGGAACTTCTTTGCTTTGTCAATGGAGTAGATAACCATGCTCATCAGAGGCAGCAAAGACTCCATGTCCTTTGGGGAAGTGTTGCCTGAACCAGGCACTGAAATAAAAGAGTTCCTTGTTCATTCAGACAGACTGGCAGTACTTGTCTATTTGCTGTGATGGTCTTTCCTTATGGCTCACACTGTGCATGAAATAAAGATGCTCTTATCCTACTCTTCAGGAAGCTTCATTTGGAGCTATGGGCTTCAATTTTGAAGAGACTTGAAGATCTATTCTTTTCTAGAATAGATTCCCAACAAACTACTTCTATTTAAAACCAGGGTAAACCAATTGAGTCTGCACAAGTTCAGACTGCAAGGCTTGTGGTTTTTAAAGCCACCCCAAGAGAGGGGAGTGGGAGCTGAGGTCAATAACAGCAAGACTGATTGTGCTGTTATCATGACAATATGCTGCTCAGTCCCCAGTGTATCGCTGCCTTCTGTTTATCAATCAATGATCCTGTTGCATGCACTGACGTCATTCATCACACATTATCTTCCACAGGTGACAGATCATAAGCGTGTGACTTACACAAATAAAGCCCAGCACTCCCCCAGACACACACAGACAACAGTCCTCTTACCATTAAATGTAAACAGAAGAGTCTTTTTAGTTTCGGGCAGTTTTGTAAGCTGGCCCTCCCTGGAGAAAAGAAACAAGTTTGGAATGAGAGAAGAAAAATACAAAGTAACTAACATTGGATGGAAAAACCTCATCAAAAAACAAAAGACATTTGGAAAGTACTTCAATAAAATAAACATTAAAAGCCTGGCTATAACCCAAAGTTAAGTTTCAAACTCTTCAGATTCCTGAAGTGTTTTACCCAAAAGCCTGCAGAGAAAAAGCATGAGTGTGAAAACATATAGCACCAGCCCCTCTGCCAAGAGGGCATCTGAGCACTAAGAAGGCCTGTATATTTCTAATTACATTCAGCTTCACACACCCCCTTGTTGTTTATACCACTGAAGATCTCTAAGTATTTTAGGAGAACAAAATATTTTCTCAAGAGTTTAAGTATTCAGTGCCCAAAATCCCACAGCATTCTAATGTGAAAATCTCAGGCCTACATTTGGCAGATCCTCCACAGTTTTGGTACAAGGTACACACATAAGCTGTCTTATAATGAATTCAAAATATGTTCCTTTATGTTCATTTATTTATACGCCTGTGAGCATAATACACCCTTGCAAAAACCTACATGTTAATTCAGATAAGACACATCACCCACCACTTGGCAAGCCTGAAGCAGCCCCTGAAAGCACCTCTGGACTAGGAGGCTCAGGGAAACAGCAGAGATGCTGCCTCTGTGTATTGCTGAAGCACAGCTGAGAATCAGCCTGAACAGAGCTCTGCCTTTATACGTACTCTTGCATAAGTTTTGGACCGGAGAACTGGTCCGAGAATTGGACAGACTCAATCTTGTCAGCATAGTGTGTGAGGAAATGGATCATCTGAAACAGAAACAGGGGTTAGTTTTTCCCAACACCAATCCAGCTGCAGCCTACCCACTCCATATGGGTTTGCCAGGTTCCCTGCCCATGGCAGGGGGCTGGAACTGGACAATTTTTAAAGTCCCTTCCAGCTGAAACCATTCTATGGTTCTATATATCACTAAGGAAATCGCTGTGCTCACGTTGCCATAGTGACACTGATAAAGATGTGAACTTTTCCCTTTAACTTTTAACTTTTTTAGAACATACAAGCTGTAAATGCCAGGATTACCAAGGAGTATTTGTATTAATTCATTCAAGTTTACCTTAGCGTCCATCATTCCCTCCGTGACCTCTCCCATCTCTGACAAGATAGCCAGTGAATCTGGAAGCCCATATTTTGCACCAGACTTAGGTTTATCACTGCAGAACTCACTCTGTTTCAAAAAGAACAATGAGAAAGAAAAATAAACACAAGCCTGTAAGTATCTTATCAGACTGAACTGTTCTGGAACACAGGGACCCCTAAAAGTACCTGAAAAGAAACAATAAAAAATACACTCAGTCACTCAGCCTGGCAGGGGACATTTCAAACAAAGTAAAGCACACAGCATCAACAGTCTTTAAGCTAGTATTTTCCTTCAGAAGTCAGCACATTAAGGAAGAAGATAAAACAATTCTAATACATCCATGCTGGAGTGTTCTAAGTGGATTAAGGCATTTTAATTACATTGTTTGATAACAGAAGAAAAACCGGCATCCTACCAACCACACTTCATGCCGTTACTTGAGAGAAAAGATTTGCAAAGCCCTGCTTGTTATCACTGGATTCTTTGCAAGCTCTGCAATTCTTTTCAGGGCTTGAACATATGGAAACTTTTAATTTCAGATAATGTAAAAACAGATGACTTAAACCTAAATTTTCCACACCACATATCACTAATTAAGTTTACTTTTCAATCCTTGAAGAAGTCTTTTGTGCAAATTACATGAGGTGAAGTGACGCTTGTGTATGCTGACAAAATACTGCAGCTACTCCTAAACCAACTGTACCCCAAAAGAAAGGTGTAAGCTGCTTTCCACTGCCTCTTTCCCTGCAGGTCTGACAAGGGGAGCACTTCTGATGTGTGATTCCATTAGACTTTTATCTGTAGATGAAAATGTCTTTTCCCCACAAATTCCAACAGGTCAGTCACAAGTTTTCAGCTGTTCCCAAGAAAACAATGAATATGCAGATTAGATTCTTATATGCTATTATTTATTAATGTGTATGTACATACCAGGTCCTGCATCTCTTTCTGAAGTCTCACCAGTGCTTTTCTGGTTCCAACAGCAAACACATATGTGTCCATATCTTCATCATTCATTGTCACCTTTATTTGCTGCGAAACAGAATGTTATTAGCCCTGGTCAGATTTCAATGTTTGTCTGACACTTTTGATTCCTAAGAACAAGGACTAAGCAAGGAGAGACACAGCTAAGAAAAAGGTGGTTGATTTAAAGCTTTTCAGTGTGTCTTAAAGTAAGGAAGCTTTTTAATTAGACCAAGCACACAATTCAGTATTGTACTGTAATGACAGTGGCTAAACAGCAGAGTTATAAAAATAATTTACAGTTAAATATTTTTAATAGATATAAGTAAATACAACTATAGATGCATGGAAAGAGTATTCACAGTGCACACAGTTTTCTTCCAAATGCAACCTCTCTTGGCACTTATGCTCTCTAAGAGCAAGTAGGAATGCAAAAAGTAACATTAAGAATATAATATCCAGACCAACATCTGGGTTAAGCAGTCCTGTTCAGGCAGACTGAACAGACAGACTAACAATCACTAAGTATTTCAGATTGTAAAAGCACTTTTTATCCAGATGAGGCCTTGAATCATGATAGACTGCTCACAAAACCATTCAAATGATAAAATCCACAGATAAAGCAACTTCCAGTCATCAGCAGTTTGCATTTCACAGGCAGGAAAGAAATACAAACAATTCTTTGAGGTTGTTTCAACAGTTACTGAACTGGAAGATATGGAATACTATAGAAATCACCTGGAACAATCAAAAGCAGCAGAGCAGAACCGAAGGAATGCAACAGTTTATCAGAGCTAATCTGAAGGGCTGAGTACGCACCACTTGGTCCGACGCCGGCCTCATCATGCGCGCCAGGACGTTCAGCAGGTCCTGTCTCTTGAGAAACTAAAAACACAAGGTGGTAAACACAGAAAACAGATGAACAGACAACAGTAAAAAATTCCTTCCTAATATCGAACCTGAGTTTTCGCTCTGTGACCAATACAGCCCAAAAGCAGGCCCCCTTTCTGCACGGGAGGAGTTTCTCAGCGTTTTGTTCCCTCAAGTCAGAAGATGAACTGTGGGACTGTTCCATCCGAGGTGCAGGGCTTTGTATTTGTCTTTGCTGTGCTTCCTTGGAATTTGTGTTGGTCCATTTATCCCTGTAAGTGGCAGATGGCCTCTTCAGCCTACCTCTGTTCACACTACACCTCTGGTTTCTATACTCTTTTGGCAAGCACTAAGGGGCAGAATACAGGTCTGCACAGACCTTCAGTTTTCCCTCTTGTGTGTATTCAGAGCTCTGTATCTGAATGTGACCACAAATGCCAAGCTGGGATTCCTTGCTGCTCACACAGGAATGGAAAAGCCTCTAGCACCTGACAACTGGTGACACGTAAACAGCACCACAAACTCCCTCATTCTTACCTTTAACTGGATGAGCATTCCTTCACAGCACACCCTTCCAGAGCACCACAAGTTATATATGTGTTCATTCTCTTGATTTAGTTTCCCAGTGCTTGTAGCTTCTTTATTAGTGCCATCATCCCCTGAGGAAAACAAGAGTGACAGAGAACTGCAATCTAAACTCACAAACTGAGACACCATAGTTCAGCAGAAGGCTTAGAGCTCACAATGCCCCAGCACAGAGAAGGATTCTCTACAGCCTAAATGCCAGTCTAAACCCAGCTTTATTCAAATAGTAAAACTGGATCCTTGTCATTATGGAACTCACCAACAAGAGCAAAGTTACTTTCTAGCAGCTCCCTGTGAGTGTTGAACCAAGCATGAGCCAGGCGGTTGTTTTTGTTCTTCCCAATGATGTAGTTCATGATGTAAGCCAGGAGACCTGTTACCATCAGAATCTCCATGTAATAACTCTCCCAGCTGTTTTGAAGGTGAGCAGGAACCTGTGTAAGGGAACAGAAACTGTGATTTACATACTGAATGAGTGGATTTTATACACATGAAAATTTGGGAAACACAGAGTACTGGAGAAGCCCCATCCCCAACAAAGCAATAAGCTCCACAAAAGCAACAGGAGAGAGCTAAGCCTACATAATGCACTTGGCTTACTGGGGCACAGTAATCATACAGGATACAACTGATAACAGCATTCCCAAAATACCTCTTAATATAAACAAAGCACTCACTTCCAAGTGAGCCTGGGCTAGCACACATGCCTCAGAGTAAACAGCCCAGCACTTCAATTCACTGAGCATTTGAGCTTGATGCCCTGCCCATCACAGCATTATGTGATCATGATGTAACGTCTTTGGAAATCCAAAGTAACACCCAATGCCCGGGAACATTCTCAGGATGCCACACAGAGCCACAGACTTCATTGGGGAGCAGGGAAGCCTTCCTGACCTTGCCACCTCAAAGGCTAATTAGCCATTCTGCTATCATCGTACCACCCTTGAGTCACAAAAGTACCCAAACCTTAATGTTCTCTGCCAAGGTCAGCTATAATACCTAAAAAGAGATCTCAGGGGTAATAAAAATGCCGACTTTGAGCACCTGATCATTCTGTGAAAGACTATTCTGGGAGGCAAAAAGATGATGCAGGGTGGGCAGAGAGATTGGCTTGAAAAACCAACAGAGTTGACAAGTTCTAATCTGAGACTTAAGCCACAGACAAACTAAAAACACACTGCTCATTGTACGTGCATATTAGTACCCCAGTGACATTCCTGGTGTACTGCCTTAAGAAAATAAGTGATGACACTCCAAACAGAAACTGGATCAACAGTTATACCTACATTAACTATTGTTATGGGGTCTTTATTTTTGCTATGAGACGCATCTGGTTTCTCTTCATACCCTTCAAACTCCTCATCGTCATATGGTTCACTCTCGGTGTCACCTTCCTAAAGGACAAAATCACAAACAGCATGAAAATCCAAAGCCCAGCAAGTAAAATCTGAAAAGAGAAAGAAAGGTACAGAGACACTTTTAGAAAACACAGAGGAAGGAGACAAGGCCTTACCTGTGTGTCTGCGTCATCAAAGTCTTCCTGATTTTCATCCTGACCTTCAAGCTCTACAGTGGCTTCTTCTTCATCATCTTCTGTAGTGATGATCCTCTGAGGAGACTCTGTGACTGTATCTTCATTCACATCTTCAAATTCAGCAAAGTCATTATCATCATATTCCATAATATCATCTCCATCCTCAAATTCATCATACTTTGCCAAAGAAAAGCTCCATGGGATGAACAGGACAGCGACAAAAATATATAAGTTCTTCATTTTCACTGGAAAAAAGAATTAAATTAATCACTGAAAAAAGGCATTGTCCATTCTGTTACCTCGCACCTCCGGTAATCCCCAACACACAGTGCACAGTTTGAAAACACTACAAGAGTCAGACCAGAGAGAAATAAACCCCTGCCTGATCTTGCCATCTTCTCTATAAAGAAAGTGACTACTGGTACAAGAACAAAATAAGTCTGAAGGAGAGGTTCTGGACTCTGTTGCTTGTGGAAGCAGCAAATTCATATCTGGCCACACTGTTCAAATGAGCTGAGATGGAAAGCAGGGATGTTCTGCTACAAAACTGACTCTCCAATAGCATCTCCCAGCCAGCTCTGCCAGCTCACTTCCAAGACCCCATTCTGTGTCTATCGTTGTTATTATTTAGCAATTAGTCACAGACAGGGCATTGAATGCATAACAGCAGCAGTAAATCTTAAAGTGCACTTGATTAATTTAAACAGCAATGCTCTGATAGCCTCTGCTAGTCCAAAAGTGCTCATCTGTGATTTTCTAGGCTGCACACTCAGAGCTAAGTCCCACAGTGTCCCATCATGATTTCTGCATAGAGACAGAGACCTTTTGCTGGAAGTTNAAAAAAAAAAGGCAGGAAGAGGACGGATATTGCACTGCTCCCCAGAACAACAGAGTAAATGGGCTCACGTCCCCCCACATCGGCCAGAACCCTGCAGAGTTTGTCAGTTCACCTTTTTTTGCCCTCAGCTTCCTGTCTCTTCTGCTTGAGTTCAAAACAGTCCCAACCTCCCATTCAGGTTGGGGGGACCTTCTCCAAGGCCCAAAAAAGGCAGCAATAACCCCCCAGCTGCACTTCACAACCAGGCACAGAGGATCAGCTGCATCAGGCTCTCCTATCAGGCTCATTTTACTCCCTCCCGCAACCAGATCCGAGTGGGAACCTGAATGTTAATCAGAGTGTTCTCTTACAAACTTAGAATAGAAATGATTTGTTTCTAAATTTGACCAGCATTCCTCTGAGTGCCTCACGCAGGGAACCCACTGCTATGGATGACAAGGACAACTAAAATAAACACCTTTGTCAAAGACTCCTCACTTCAGCAAAAACCCACACAGAACATGTTTACAGAACTTTAATCAGGATGGAAAGTTCAGCAAGGCCAAGCCCAGGAATTCAGAACACTGTGTGGGAACCTCACAATTTTATGTGAAAAAAACCCCAAAATACTATTCAGATAGGACAGAATTTGCACTCAGAGGTTAAAAACGACAGGACAACAGAGCCACCTGCTCAACCATACTCTAACAGTTTCACAATAAAAATCCCAAGACTATTTGAGCATATCCACTTTCAGAAGACCCGACAATTCCAAATAGCTTAACGCAAAATAAACTTCTGCAGCCAATCTGAAGGATACAGTTGAACCGGAGGTGGATGAGAGCTGGAGCACCCCCTTAACTCAGCAATCGGTCAGAATGGGTTCCAAGTGCAAATTCCAGGAAGCAGAATATCCTCAGCAGGCCCTCCACGACCCACACGCCACTGACTTTCCCTTACAAGAGGAACCGATTCATTCTCCGATCTCCACACCGGCTGCCCAGACCCCACTGGCAAGAGAAACTACTTCTAACAATCCGAAGGCAAACACTGCTGCTGCTGCTCCCTGTGCTGAACATTCACCAGCTTGGGGACTGCTCAACTGATCTCGAGCCTAGACCCGAGCTCAGTGGCAGATTTTGGAGAAGAGCCCGTCCCCAGCAGGTCGGGCCCTCACCGTGATCCCCGCCCGAAGCGGGAACACCACCGTAGGTGTTCGTTATTCCGCCGCTC
>VZRQ01010137.1:165941-192508 GCA_013397975.1 Machaerirhynchus nigripectus | reverse complement strand
CGCGGCTGCTCCCGGGCCCGCCGGTGACGTTACCCTCTCCCGGTTTTCCCGCTCCCGCCTTTGCCCGGTCCCACCGCCCTCACTCCCCGCTGCTTCACCTGCGGACGGTGCGCATGCGCCGGTGGGGCGCGCGGCCGCCGCGCGTCATCACGTACGGTGCGTGGGCACGTCGGTGCGTCGCGTCTTCACCCCCCCGCCCCGGTAACCGGGGAAGTGGCGGCGACGGCTGCGGNGGGACGTCTCGCGGGCGGGACCCGCCGTAGCCGCGGCCTGGAGCGGGCGCGGGCAGCCCGGGCCTGCCCCGCACAAAGGGCCCGCCCCGCACCGCGGTTCCGCGGGCGGGAATGGCCTCGCGTAGGGCCCCGTGTGCCGGGACAGCGCCTGTCCGGGGCTCCTGGCCCCTGCCGTGCCCTGGGGAGGACGATCCCGGCAGGCGGGGGTCCCTCCGCCCTTCGCTTCTGAAACGGGAGCGGCTGAGGCGCATCGCTGTTCACTCGCTGCTGGCGAGTGGGCGAACTGACCGCATTTTGTACTTTTGCTTTTGTATGACAATAAAAAAGTGGTGCTCCTTATTTTTTGAGGTAGCGGAAAGGAAGAAAAAGGTGGATAAGTACAGTGAGGAAGAATCCTTACAACCAGATTTTAACTTAACAGTTTTCAAAGATTCTCACTGTGCTGTCACAGCGGAAATGCAGTTCCACCTCTCATCTCTCTATTGTACGTTTTGATCTCCCAGTGCCACGGATCTGCGGGTGTAAAAGCTACAAGGTGTGTCAGGACAAGAGGGGAAAACAGGACTCCAGGGTCAGCTGCCATGGAGAGCTGAAGAGTTTTCCCCAAAATCTGGTACTGAGCTTTGGTCTCGACTCGAGATTTATTGAGCAAGCCCCAAGCTGGTAAATGTTCAGCACAGGGACCGGCTGCAGTATTTACCTTCAGATTGTTTTGAAGTTGGTTTTTTGCCAGTGAGTTCTGATCTCACTGAAGATTCTTAGTGTGAGGATTTGTTTAATAAGACTTGTAGCCTTTGGACAGCTAATTATAATGCATTGGAAAGCAGTGGGTGTCTTGCTCTCTTTCCTGCCTTACAGGTATGATTTGCTTGACCATGCAGGTAATTAAATTACTCAAGAATGGAAACTGTAAATATTAATATATCAGTTCAGTCTTCATCTTAGAAAATCAAGTTCTGGACAGACATGTTATGTGGAGTGTTTAAAATATTGTTTGAAAAATAGAGGTTGAAGAGCATATAAATATATATGTATAATATAGAGAGATCATTTATGTGGCTGAAGGTGCTGTCTTAAGAGGCAAAGGGAGTTGGCTTTTGGCAGAGATGTGCCTGGGCTCACACAGAGCCTTGTGCTGCTCTGGGCCCATTTCTCTGGAGGTTGCTGGGTTGCAGGAGTGAGATGTTGACAAACCATGAAACACTTACGGGTGGGACAATGTGGACATGCAAAATATGCACCAAGCTGCCTTTTCACCTCCTGTTCCTCCTGATGTTCAAAGTTCTGGCCTTGGGTTTGTTTGTCTTAGACTGCAAACAGAACAGGTAACATCTTAAATATGTTTAAGTAATCCTTGAAGGACACAACCTGTTTTGGAAGACAACCACTTTGTTTTATTCTTCTCTGGAGTTGTGGATATGTGCACTGACAAAAGAGCAGAGCCCCATCCTTTCTGGGAAACAGATTAAACTCTAGTCGCTCAGAGTTCCACATGTCCCTGCATCATGACTGAAGGGATCAACTAACAAGAAAAATCATTACAATTATCTACAATTGCCTGAAGCAGAAAAGGCATTGATTTGTCTTTTCTCATGTTAACAGGTATATTGGGGACATCATGAATTGGAATAAAGGTGGACCTGGTACAAAGAGAGGCTTTGGGTTTGGTGGATTTGCCATAACACCTGGGAAGAAAGAAGAGCCCAAGCTGTCTCAGCAGTCCCACAGTGCTTTTGGCACAGCCGGTTCCTCGGCAGCGTTCGCGAAGTCAGGGCCCCCTCAGCTGCCTTCCTTCTACAAAATCGGGTCAAAGAGAGCAAATTTTGATGAGGAGAATGCGTAAGTGCAGTTATTTCTTGTGTTTCTGTAGCTCTATATTTTAATGGTTTTACGTTTCTGAGGTCAGGGGAAGTATCTGTGACGTTTATATATATAAATACGTAATATACTTAGAAGACTGTGAGATACTATGGTAGCCCATGGAAGCTTTCCTCCTCCAGCTTTCCCCTCTCTGGAATATATTGTATGTACTCTATAGTGCTCTCAAAGTTGGAGCCAGCAGGATAAATTTGGGTATCTTTTGCACAGGAAAACATTGATCTCCACAATTCTTTATCAGCCCTCCTATTGGCTCCATAAATGTGTAAGTAAGGCTGAGAAGGTTGGGATTGTTAAGCCTGCAGAAGTTTGGGGCTGACCTAATTGTGGCCTTCCAGTACCTGAAGGGAGCCTACAAAAAAGATAGAGAGAGGCTCAGTTTCATATTATCTTTTTGCCCTGCCATTACTTTGAACTTATAACATGAATAATTGTAAATAAATAAATCTCAACATCTTCTCTTGTGTCCATACTGACTTTTATTGTCCCTGTGGGTACCTTGACTCAACCAGAAGCCATGAAAGACAGCACAGTGCTGTAAACTATGTGCTGACTGGGCTGTTCATTTCTTTTCAGGTACTTTGAGGATGAAGAGGAAGATTCCAGCAATGTGGAATTGCCCTACATTCCCGCAGAGAATTCCCCCACTCGGCAGCAGTTCCATTCCAAATCCGCAGACTCTGACAGCGATGATGATCCTCTGGAGGCATTCATGGCTGAAGTGGAGGCAAGACCCGGCTTGGGAAATGTTTATTCATTGATGTGGCTGTACCTGTGTGCGGTCAGGGGCAGCAAATATCGCTCAGGGCTTTGGCAGCTGCAGTCAAAATGCCACTTAACTTTGGGTTTTATGTAGGATGGTGTTAGTTAGAACTCAAAAATGGATTAGATAGGCAGAGAGTGAATATGACTTACAATAACTTAACTATTTAACTGCTTTGAGGATGTCAGAACAATACAACATAGAGCTCTGCTTGTCTCTGAACATCAAACTAAGGTTTTGTGCATTTTTCAGTACCTAAATGGAAATTGTTTGTATTTATCATGAGCTGTTTCTTAGCTACAGTTCTGTTATTAGCTGGATTCAGGAGGAATATGGGTAATTTATTTTTTCAACAACATTGTTACAAGCTTAGAGTGTATAAATTCAAAGGTATTAGTAGGAGAATCTATTTAGCATAATCAGATAGGGAACAAGACAAATTTTAGTCCAAGAAGTGTTGTCTTTGTGACATAATGGTCTAATTATGCAGGAACATTTTTCCCTTACATGTTTTACCATCTTGGTCTTTTTAACATGTGACAATTTTATGACCTGTTAGGATCAAGCTGCTCGAGACATGAAGAGACTCGAAGATAAAGACAAAGAAAAAAAGAACGTTAAGTAAGTTCTCTTTTATCATTCCCATTCCTGCCAGTGTCTTGTATGGTGCTCAGAGAATTCCAGTGCATTTTGTTGATGATGGTTGTTCATTAGACAGTATAGCATATACCTATTAAACATCATTAACCAGTGCATGATATCGTGTGGGTAACGATTTAAGAATCTGTGGCACCATCCTGTGGCAAACTGCAACAACGCTGAGAGTTATCCCACGCGAGAAGCCTTTCTAGGCCACGGAAATTGGGGCAGCATGTTGTACTCCTGCCACCTTCCAGATCAGCCTGGATAGTTTTTCTGCTTCCTACACCCTTGGAGAGATGAGGATGGTTTAGCTTAAAATTGCATTTATGTGAGCAAAATAACTCAGTGCTGCTGTACCTGGAGTACTGGAGACTCTTCCGAACTTGGACTAGGTTTTTAGACATTAAAGCTGATAGATTAGGTAGCATGTGACAGTTGGGGTACTAAATTTGGAGTTTAAAAACAGTTTAAATTTGTTCAGCTTATCTATTTGTTTTGACCAAGGAAAATAGTTATGCTGTTGATTCTTGATAGAAATGTCAGATATATTTGTAGAAGTTACATTGCATGGGGTTGATCAGATATACATGGTCCTGAAACAGAACACCGGATCCAAATCACCACCTGGGGAAGTTCTGAACTGGATTTGCACTTCCTGGCTCATATTCCTCTTCAGTTATGGGACTTCTGTAGCATCAAGAGCTTAGACCAGGATGATCTTTGATGTGGCTTCTGCTGGGAAGACGGAGTCCTAATCTTTCAGTCTCAGTACTAGAAGTAAAGAGAAGTCTTTGCAGGGTCACTGCTATGGTTGGCACCAGATATGAAAACTCCATGGGTTGGGAATATGAATGTTGCCTAGTTGATAGTGTTGTGTCTTCCACGAAATCTGGAGCTCAGCACTAATCAAATGAAACTATTGAGCTGAGTCTGTGGAACACTTGCAGGGAAGTTTTTTCTCCGCTTGTTTTTCCAGGGGTATTCGAGATGACATTGAAGAGGAAGATGACCAAGTGAGTTCCTATGCAGTCTTTCTATCTTCTTTTTTTGTTGTTTTGGTTTTTTTACCTTTCCTCTCCAAACACATAACTACTAGGGACAAACAAAATTCCAGTATCATGCACAGTACCCGGACAATTGAGCAGGAAGCTGTAGTCATTACCCTGCTGTCTCTACCCTTCCAGGTGTTTTAAGAAGAATATTAGACAGTTGCATTCATTGAAGAAGATTTTTTTTAGTCAGTTTGAACTTCAGCTTCCTGTATAAGTTGTTCAGTGTCTGATGATCTTACAAATTGCAATTAGCACAATCAGCTCCAGGGAACACCAGGGAGAGGCTGTTGGACTGTGGAGGCTCCTTGCAGTGAAATGTGGGGTCTGTTCAGGGCAAGAACCAGGCTTTTTGATCCCTATTTTCAGAGAAGCTCCAGTTCTCTTTGAGGTTTGTAAGCATCACTGTAGCCAAAATAATAAAGAGAAAAGACTTTATTTCAAAATGTACCTTACTACTGCGTTGTAGTTACTAGCTCTTGTGTTACTTGCATTAATGCAGAGCTTGGCAGAGTTGTCTGGCCTTGAGGGCTCTGCTTCCAGTGTGGTGAGTGTAGCTGTGCCAAAGTTTGAGTAGAGGTGACTTTATGCTTGGGGACAGCTGTTGTTCAAGTGTATTGTGTGCATAGCTCTGTGACTGAGGGATAATTGGCCAGGAAAATGGAAAAGACAGATGAATATATACATACATTTTTAATTGAGCCTTGCTTGACAAATCTGATCTTAAATATTTGCTTCAAGTCAAGCAAGACTGGTGTTTTCTCTGTAAGAAAGTCTTGGTGTGCCAGTGAGAATCTGAGAGACACAAACATCCTTGTGAGCTGTGAGGATGGCGTGTGACAGGGTGACTGTCTCAACTTGGGCTTGTCTTCAAGGACTCTTCTGAAATAGTTTCTTTCACATTTATTGTTGCCTCTCTCAATGAAAAATAAATATAGTTTCATTTCTTAAAGTCTAGTTAGGGGAAGTAAAGAAAGTATCTTTGGCATAGCAAGTTTAAAAAAAATAAACATATGCTTAGTAACAATGTATTTTCTGGTTAGAAACCTACAGCGTTTGTGCTTTGTTCATATGGAAATAAGAATAGATCCTTGTTAAATGTAACAAGACTTGGTAGAAGGAGTTGTTAAGCAGACACATCAGAGAAGTTTGTGTTTTAGGAGCGTTTTGTGGTGTAGCTGACACTGGAGTTGTTTTCTTTATTTGAACATCTTGTCCTTCGGAATGTATCTGTTGGTATTTATTAGAAGAATCAGTTCTAGTGAATGTAGTTTCTTTTTTCCTCAGTGGTGGGTGTGAAAGCAAACAGCCACTTAGCACATACATCACTTCAACAAACAGTAGTAATTTTGCATCCTATTGTGTGTGAGCTTGCTGATCTGTTTTGCTGCAGGAAGCGTATTTTCGCTACATGGCTGAGAACCCCACTGCTGGTGTGGTGCAAGAGGAGGAAGAGGATAACCTGGAGTATGATAGTGATGGGAATCCGATTGCACCGTCCAAAAAAATCATTGATCCTCTTCCACCTATTGACCATTCGGAGGTAGGAGGGAATTCTCTTCTGTTCTGTTTGAGGCATTCCAGAGAGCAGGAGCTGAGGAGGCCCCTGTAATATTTCAGTGCTTTCTTAGGTGAGTCATATCAAAGGTCCTTGAAATGGCATCATTTAAGCAAATGTTCTGGCAGACAATTAAGAACTTCAGAAAAAAAGGAATCTTGAGTCTGGACTAACTGATTAATTAATGAATTGCCTTGTAGATTGAATACCCACCGTTTGAGAAGAATTTCTACGATGAGCATGAGGAGATAACCAGCCTGACCCCACAGCAAGTGGTGGAGTTACGGCATAAGCTGAATCTCCGGGTAAGCTGGTCACAGAACTGTCCTCCCAGCAGCTTTTAACTCCCTTTTATTTTCAGACTATCTTAGTTTTAATGAAGATTTTCACAGGGAACTCCTGATCTTGAATCCAAGCCTCTCAGACACTTCCAGTGATTTTGATTTCTTGAAAGTCTCCTATGGATTTGTGAAAGTGGGCAGTGAGGATTGCCACTTGGACTAAAGACCTCCAGAGCTAGGAGTTAAATATGCAGAAATTAGTTCTTTGCCATTTGTCACATGTTAGTGGGGTGACCTTCTGTGAAGGGAATTATTTGGGGTAGAACATCAGTTATACACAAGGAGGTAAAAATGATGTTTAGTAGCTCATGTTGATTGACAGATAATTAAATTTTTATACATGAAAGTCTTATTTACATAACACATTTGGAATTTGCACCCAGTTAAATTTAACATCCACTCAAAAAGTAAAGTTATTTTTCAGAGGCAGACAGACCTTTTTTTTTTTACAGATTGCTCTTTGTTTTTCTCTCACTGTTCATGAACAAAGATCTTTTTGTCTTTCCAAGGTCTCCGGGGCTGCTCCTCCAAGGCCTGGCAGTAGTTTTGCTCATTTTGGGTTTGATGAACAACTTATGCATCAGATTAGGAAATCTGAGTATACCCAACCCACTCCAATACAATGTCAGGTGAGTATTGTTACTTCTCAAACTTCTAAAGAGAACTAAAAGAATGCATGCAAAGCTCCCTCATCCACATGAGGATGTGACAAATGCAATTCTAGTTGCCCACAGAGAGCTGTGGGTTTTTCTAGAAAATAGCTTTGATATTTTTTAAATAGAAGTTTACCCACTTTTTTTCCTTTTAAATGACTGCTGTAAATATATCCATATTCCTTTTTCATTGGTTTTTTTGGTGAATGAAGAACATTCAAGTGATGTCTCTTGCTTATAGAAATGTATGAAAAGTTCGGGGGAGGTTTTTTTTTAGAGGTTGTATTAAAAATAACCATAGCAGTAGCTGAATAAAGAGCCATATATTGACAGCTTTATTCCCTGAAGAGCCATGCAGACTAAACGAATTCTACTGCAATGTTTTAGCATTCTTAGAGCTGGACAAGATGCATTTGTGTACATACAAACATATCCTTGGGGTGCTGCACTGTGCCCAAACATTGATTTCATACAGGGCACCAACAGTCCAACATGGTAATGGCTTCCAGCCCTTAAAACAAACGAATTCAGAGCTGAACTTGGCAATAAAACCATATGAGCATTGACAAACTGTCGCCGCGAGTCCTCTGTCGTGGGCTTTCCTCATTACCTGAGTTTTGCTGTGCTAAGGTGGGCGTAATGTGGGGTTAGAATCTCCTTCTTTTTAGGGTGTTCCAGTGGCACTAAGTGGCAGAGACATGATTGGGATTGCTAAGACTGGAAGTGGGAAAACAGCCGCCTTCATCTGGCCAATGCTGATCCACATCATGGATCAGAAGGAGCTTGAACCAGGGGATGGTCCCATCGCGGTGATCGTCTGCCCGACCAGAGAGCTCTGCCAGCAGGTAGGTGTGGAGCATTCCTGTGTGTGCCAGCCAGTCTTCTTGGAGAAGAAGGCAAAACTCTTGGCAAAAATCATCAGAGAACCTCAGGAAAGTATTTGAAAAAACTACTCTGTGCATGAGTAGCCTGGCTCCAGCTCACAGCTCTTACCTACCCTTGTTTTCTTGACAGATCATGACAAATCTAGAATTTTAAATTTTTGCACAGTGCTCCTGTATTATTTTTAGGCACAAGAATGCTGTGGATGCATTGGGACAAATTGTATGTGCAAAAGGATAGAGCCTGAAGGTTAAATTATTGTTGGATACCTAAATAGGTTTCTCAGGAAAATTACTGGAAATTACCCGCATGTGTTGAAGTACTCACCCCTGAGGAGTTTGGAATAATTTCATTAAGTTAGTATCTGAAAATGGCATTTCAAGAGCCGTGCTGAATTTGCAAGGGAGGTGTGTTGTCTCAGAGCTGTCTGACATGAGCTGTGCTGTGTTTGTGTCACACCCTCAGATCCACTCCGAGTGCAAGCGCTTTGGCAAGGCCTATAACCTGCGCTCCGTGGCCGTGTACGGAGGAGGCAGCATGTGGGAGCAAGCCAAGGCCCTGCAGGAGGGAGCAGAGATCGTGGTCTGCACACCAGTAAGTGCCTGTGTGCACCAAGTACAGGGTTTGCACTGGTGAGCTTGAAAAAAGTTAAAAGAATCTGTTCCTATGACGTGAATATTGACACTAATTCTAGACTGAAGCCTTGAGATGTTTTCTGTTCTAAGTCTCTGGTAAGTCAGGATAAAGAGCAGCTAGGTGGTTGTATATATTAACATGTTTTCAAATATGCTTTAAAAACTTGGAGCTTTTTCTTGCTAGGGTCGTTTGATTGATCATGTGAAAAAGAAAGCTACAAACCTTCAGAGAGTCACTTACCTTGTGTTTGATGAAGCCGACAGAATGTTTGATATGGGGTTTGGTACGTATTGAACCAAAGTCACTGTTTTGGAAAGCCCCTGTTTTGGTGCCCAGTCCCAGCTTAGTGGGTCTGTAAAATTAAATGGTGAGTGAGAAGCACTCATTCATTCTGTGGTTATGTGTTAAATAAAGCAATGAAACTTCATTTTGACTTAATTCTGCCGAATAATGAGCATACGGGGTTGATGAGAGCATTTCTTCTCCTTTGCAGAGTATCAGGTCCGATCAATCGCAAGCCACGTACGTCCTGACAGACAGAGTGAGTAAACAGTGAGTCTGGAGCAGAGCTTGCATTTCCAGTTCTGGACACAGCCACACCATGAGACTTGTGCCAAAGTCCACTGGTGTTATTCTCAGCGTGGGCTGTTGGGAGGGAGCAGTTGTGACATGTGGGCATTCAGCTCATCTCTCTGTAATCCCTCCACTGACTGCACTCAGAGCAAAGATGATTAGCTGAATTCATGTTCATATGCCTTGAAATTCTGTGTTCTGAGCTGCCAGGAGAGAAAGTTCACAGCAGTGCCCCATCTTATCAGCATTTCAGATGCCATGAAATGTGTTTCCACTTTGTGGTATTCTAACACTGGTTGGTAATTTCCATTAGAATCCATAAAACCTCAGCTTCAGCTCACTGACACTTAGGAATCCAAGTCCTCCTTCACAACATCTGTGCAGTGTTTTCACAGTTCTGAAAGAAAGTTTCTACTTCAAGGAGTTTGAACCCCATTTCTCTTCCAGCCCTCTTGTTCAGTGCCACGTTCCGTAAGAAGATTGAGAAATTGGCCCGGGATATTCTGATCGACCCAATTCGGGTTGTGCAAGGAGACATTGGAGAGGTGATTCCATGATACTTGTGAGACACTCAGAGCAAGGAATTGTTCTGTTTCTGTTCTGTGAAATTTAAGTCAAACTGCAAAAATCATCTTTTATATTTAGTTTTAAATAATTGGTGCTTAGCAAAATTAGAAGGTGTTGTACGTTTTTATTTTTATCTTACTGACCTTCTTTCTGCCAACAAATATTCCTGAAGTGGTGGGAGGTTTCATCAAGGAGTAAAATATTAATGGAGTGGTTTATTTTTGTTATTAGGCTGAATCAATGGACTTTAGTTTTGTCTCAAAAGCATAAACAAAGCCATTGTGCAATCAAGGATTTGAGACTTAGAAGCTCTTTCATATGGTTTACATGGGAATATCAATGCTGGAGTTGCTTGACAGTGACAGCTGAACTATCAGCAGACTGGGATCTGGTAGGAAGCTGATGAAGTGTCCAGATGTAAACTTGCTGGGAAGAAACTTTGCTAATAATATATTGAAACTGTTGAGAAATTTCACAAGATGCCTTCAGGACATTCTTCTTTTAACCAGTTCTCTGTATTTTTTATTTTTTACATCAGGTCCCTTTATAACAAAAAATTGTCTGCATGAAGCCCCTTCTTTCTGGGAAATTTTTTCTTTAATTTGGCTTAAGAAAAGCACCAGCTTTCCCAGCTCAATCCCAGGGCCTCTATTCATTGATCTAAACTATTACTGCATAGTGGGAGCATCATCCTTGAAATAATACTAAAATGTGTAAGAATCAAATCTTTCAAATAAAGTTGTAGGTAGTGCTGTGAGCTGTGCTGCACTGTATTAACTGAGGAGTCTGTTTGTTCCTCCCGCCTTCCTGACGCTGAGGACATTTGTCCCCTTAGGCAAATGAAGATGTCACTCAGATTGTGGAGATTTTCCCCTCTGGGCCCAGCAAGTGGAACTGGCTGACGCGGCGCCTCGTGGAGTTCACGTCCTCCGGGAGCGTCCTCCTCTTTGTCACCAAGAAAGCCAACGCAGAGGAACTGGCCAACAACCTCAAGCAGGAGGATCATAACCTGGGGCTGCTTCATGGGGACATGGACCAGAGTGAGAGGAATAAAGTCATTTCGGAGTTTAAGAAGAAGGGCATCCCCATACTGGTAGCTACCGATGTGGCAGGTACGTGATCTTCTGGAAAGCAGCTCTGACGAGCTGTGGGTATCACAGAAAGGCAAACATGTTTCAGTGGAAGGCCACCAGGTTGGCCTCTGCACCTGCAGGACACTGTGTTCCAGGTGCTTTTCAGAACCATGGAACTATCCGGAGCTGGAAGAGACCCACAGGGATTGTGGAGCCCAGCTCCTGGCCCTGCACAAACACCCCCAAGAGTCACACTGTGTGCCTGTGCAGTACATGGCATTGGCAAGGGAGGTTATTTTTGTCTCTTAATGATGCCTAAATTACAGTCTGACATATTTTTTGATACACAGAAAGAAAAAAGCTGTGTCTTAAGGAAGTGGTTGCTGTTCATTCATCAGCTGATACTCCTTTTGCCTGCTGGACCAGAGCAGGGTGATACCCTGGTACCAGAGAGATTGTTTTGAGTTAACTGGGGATAATGACACTTCCCACCACCCTGCTCTTTCTTCCAGCTCGAGGGTTGGATATCCCTTCCATCAAGACTGTCATCAACTACGACGTGGCTCGGGACATAGACACCCACACCCACCGGATCGGCCGCACCGGCCGCGCGGGGGAGAAGGGCGTCGCCTACACTCTGCTGACCCCCAAGGACAGCAACTTCGCTGGTGACCTCGTCAGAAACCTGGAGGGTGCCAACCAACATGTCTCCAAAGAGCTGCTGGATCTGGCAATGCAGGTATGAGTTTTGCAGGAGCAAAACTCCTTGAGATGAGGAAATTTCGCTCCAGATTGAGCACAAAATCAGCCAGCTCATGTCGTGGGCTCCGTGATGTGTTAGGAGTGACCTTTTGGGGATCTGTCCTGGTTTAAAGTAGGTTTCCTGATGTTTTTAATGGCCTTTGAAAGAATCCATGAAGATTTTGAAACACAGTATGTGATCTATTTTGGGGCCAGGCACTGCCTAGAAAATTAGGAGCTGTAATCTGCTGATGCCAGCAGAGCATTCCAGTGTCTCATTACAGTCAGATTTATAGCAGGCACCTGGGAGATGCAGCTTAGTTGGAAGCTAAACTAGAAAACAATTACAGGGACATTCCCTCTGTGAAAGGGTTGTTGCTTGATCATTCCACCTGCTTGGCAGTGCTCTCTGGCAGGTTTGCTATATAGAGGTATGACAGGTAGCTGCAGCAATTGTGCTTGTGCCACTGAACTCATCAGCTCTTTAATTTCTTGTCTTGTGCTGCCTGTGTAGCTGCAAGAGAGCCCAGGCTTTTTGGTAACTCCCAAATTCAGAGATGGATTAGCAGGCCTGTGGCTACGTTGGCAAGCAGCTTGGACAGGAGCTGCCAAAAGAAAATACTTTCTCTGACATAGAGAGACAGCATTTTCAGAAGGGACAGAATTAGTGAGGCAGAGCTCCCCTGGCTGCCTTGAGAGGGGCATGTAGAAGTCAACTGACTTCTTCACATTTGGAGCGACTGTAGGGCATAAAAAGAGGTGCAGCCAACTATTATTTAAACACCTGGAAATAGGAGGTCTGGTTGGGCTGACGTTCCCTGGCCACTGCTTGGTACAGAAAGTTGTGGTGACAGACCCTCATTTCTCCTTACCCAAGCACTGGGCTAAATCAGTGACCGAAGTATGAGCAAGAGCAGAACTCCCAAGTGATGGCATTGGAAACTGTGTTTATTCCTGGGTTTATTAGAATGCAAACCACCAAAACCTTAACATGACTGAGAGTTGAAGGCATAAAATTAGTTTTCATAGAAAGCATTTGTAACCCAAAGCATCAGACCCACATGGCACAACTGTCTACAGCAGCTGTGTGGTTGAAGGGAAAACAGTATTTATGTTCGTCTTCTGAAATGCTCAGTATCCTTTTTTTCTCAGCCTCATTCATGCATTTAGGAAGCTTTTTATTCCCTGTGTTGAGAAACATTTATCCTTTTGTTACAGAATCCGTGGTTCCGGAAATCCCGTTTTAAAGGAGGGAAGGGCAAGAAGCTGAATATTGGTGGTGGAGGCTTGGGATACCGCGAACGCCCTGGGCTGGGCTCAGAAAATACCGTAAGTAGAGATGCTGAAGAGGTTGTTCACAGATTCTTGGAACATTTTCACTTAGTGATTAAAGATTATTCTTTAATTTAAAAAATCTTGGTACTGGATTACAGTGTCTGCTTTAAAAGTTCTCATAGCTCAGCTTCTTTCAGAGTTAGGATCAGATATCTCAAGTGAAAGTCTCTGTTGCTGTTCTCCTCTTGTCAAGAGCTGCTTTTTTTTAGAGCCAGCGTGATCCAGAAAGTTTGGAGATTCCTCATAAAATAGACTGGCACTGTAAAATAAATGCTAATAAATTACTTCAAAAGCTATTTCCAGGCTGATGCTTGGCAGAAAAAAAATGGAGCAAACTGTTCCACTGCTCAGGGCTCTCCAGAAGTCTGTCATCATTAGTGGATGTATTTTGTGAGTGCAGGACAGGATAGATTTGGGGAGTGGTTGAATTGAGTGTGTCTGGGTGGGATAAACCTGCGCAGTTGCCCTTCGTGTTTTTGCACAGGACCGTGGAAACAACAACAGTGTGATGAGCAACTACGAGGCCTACAAGCCATCCACGGGGGCCATGGGGGACAGGCTGACAGCAATGAAAGCAGCTTTCCAGGTTGGTTCCGTGCTTGGACTCTTTTTCTCCCTTGAAAATGCAGCAGCCCTGTTATTTCAGGGAAGTTGAGTGTGGTGGTTGTGGCTGTGTCACTTGGAGCTCACTCAGCATTGCAGTCCCAACTGGTGGAATTAGGTGCAGGCTGGACTGAATACGTTTGCACAAATTTGCCAAACTTTCTTTGTTTTCTGCTGCCTCTTTGCTCTTTTTCCTTTCTGGATTCTGCACCTGGGCTTGATTCTGTTGAGGTTGCTTAGCAGCAATAGTGTAATTGCAAGGGAAAGGGGAAACAGAAGCTCTTTCTCTTCAGTGTAAAAATTAACCCCTCAATGTAAGAATTCCCTTGTCCCTGTGGTCTGGGAGGAGGTGCCCGTTACTATGTGTCCATGAGCACAGCAGGAATGTAACCACTCCAAGACTGACTTCTTCTAGGGACTCTGTTTCCCAAAATCCAAGGTGGGCTTGTGAACGCCCGTGACTCCCTGGTGTGGGGGGCAGCGCAGAGCCAAACCTGCTCTCTTTTGTCTCTCCCTTTCCTGCAGTCCCAGTACAAGAGTCACTTTGTTGCTGCAAGTTTAAATAACCAAAAGACTGGGAGCTCTGCTGCTGGTGCCAGTGGCTGGACCAGCGCCGGGAGCCTGAACTCCGTCCCGACGAGTTCAGCGCAGCAAAACGCCGCCAACCCCGAGAGCCCCATCGCAGCCGCGGCGGCGGCAAAGGGTGTCCCGGGCTTCACCAGCAGCGGCAGCCTGAGCAGCGTTCCCCCCTTCCCGAGCGTCGGGGCACAGGGCTTCAGCAACACAAACGCCAGCGCCAACAGTCGGGAAGGCGGCGGCGGCANGCGCTACAACGATGTCCAGCGCCACGGCGACGTCCAGCGCCACGGCGACGTCCAGCGCTACAACGATGTCCAGCGCCACGGCGACGTCCAGCGCTACAACGATGTCCAGCGCTACAACGACGTCCAGCGCCACGGCGACGTCCAGCGCCACGGCGACATCCAGCGCCACGGCGAAGGCGCTGGCCGCCACAGTGACCCCCCCCGGCACGGGGACGGCCGCCACGGCGACGTCCAGCGCCCCAGCGAGGGCCGGCACTTCACCGACTTCCCGGGCGGCGGCAACCGCAACAACGGCGACAGCAGGAACAGCAGCGAAGGGAGGAACAGCGAGAGCAGGAATGGAGAGAACAGGAAGGATGCCAACAGCCGGGACAACAAGACAGATGGTTTTGCTGTCCCAGAGCCCCCAAAACGGAAGAAGAGCCGGTGGGACAGTTAAAAGCTGGGGGCTGACAGCCTGGAATCTCTGCAGGCAGTGTTGTCTTTCTCCAGAGGATTTCTTGGGGTTTCAGGTAACTGGTTATTGAGCAGCTGGGGCAGGAGAAGGAAACCACGAGAACCCCCATGCAAGTTCATCTGCGGACAGATTCACCTGAACGAAATGCACACAACACTTAGTGAAAGAAATCATTTTGATAAAGCTCCCTGGGTTCTGCTTTGAAACATTCAGTGCTCGAGTGACTCTGCTGGATTTAAACAGATCTTCTTGACAAAAAGAAGCTGTTCCACATCCTTGGAACATTAAGAAACTGTTGTCTATAGAAGTATAAATTAGTCTTTTCTTAACCAGCGTTCACATTTACAAACCAGTCCAGTCCACCTAGAGATGCTCAGGACCTGCCTGTTAGACATTAATCTTGCAGCAGTTTGGTCAGTATGGTGAGTTCTTCCCCCCTCTCCTTTTCACATATTCTCCTCAAATAATTTGGCCTCCATGTTGCCCCTTACCTCTCTCCCCATCAACTAAGAATGTATCAATTTGCTTTGCTGAAGGTGGGGCAGAGCAATTTGATTTTTTTTTATTTTTCCCCGGTGTGTGTGGAGCTGTTCCAGGGATCCTCCTCCAGCCCAGCAAACCACAAATTCACTTGTAGTGTAGGTTGGACTCCCTGGCTTGTTTGTGGTCAGTACTTTAATTCCAATCCCATTGCCCAGATATTTCTTTTCTTTTGAAGAGCCTCTTGTTTCCTAATATCCCTCATTCTGGTGGAAGCCTGCATAGCAAACCTGTCTCTCTGCTGTGCCTATACACCCTCTGTTCTGAGAGGGTTGAGTGCTTTCTTCAAATTAAAAACCAAGAAGGGAAAACAATGTAGAATCCCCACAACAATCAGAGGTTGGAGCCCCCAGGAAGTGTGGCTAAAGGAGGAGGCTTCACTCAGAAATTCAGGAATCTGTTGCTCAGAAGCCTTTAGGGAGAACCCAGAAAATAATTAATGAAAAGAAACAGCTCAAATCTGGCCCTGTATTGGACACATGCAGTAAATCTGTAAAATCTTGCTTGCCTGTTTTTAACTCATTGTGTGTATTACCCATTTTTTAACTTCTTTTTTTTTTGCCACAAGGTAGGGAAGAACTTTTCAGTTGGAACATGTCAGCACCCACCGCTGGCTCGTTTCCACTGGAAGAAGTACCAGAAGCTGTCAGGGTTTTGTGACATTGTGATGTTTTCTTTATCAGCTGTGCATTTACTTTCTGCTTGCTCTAGTAAATGTTTTATTACTGGTACAAACCTATTCAGTGTGTGCTTTTTATTCTCCACTTCCTTCGGCTGCCCTGGTGTGCAGATGGAGAACTGACTGGCCGGAGATGTGACTGTGTCTCTCTCACCAGAAGTTGTGGATTGTAGTTGATAAAAGACTTCCTGTGGTTTTTCTTAGTATCTTTCAGCCCAAAATGTTTCACAAACCCTGCTTTAGCTTCAAGGCCTCCTGGGAAATAGATTTTCCTCTGCTTTGTAAGAGGAAAGGATACAGCCCAGGACATGTGACTCATCCCAGCTTTTCGTGGGCTCACGGGCAGACCTGGAAAGAGAACTCCACAACAGTCCTGAGGTCTGACTGACACCTGAACTGACTTCAGTTAAGACAGCAAGTGATTATTTGGGCCCCCTCAGAAACCAGCTGTAATCTGTTGGAGTTTTTAAAAATAGTTTCCAGAGTTCCCTCCCCACACTCTGGGCAGGAATCATTGCCCTGGTTTGAGCTCTGCACATTTGGTGTGAAGACAGGGGTGTTTTGGGGCAGACTGGCAGGGCTTTACAAGCTGTTGTGTTCCCCTTCTCACCCTGAAGGTTCATCAGTCTGCAATTAAAGATTGGAGTTTCAAAACAAATTGTAAAAATATCCCCATAGTCTGAGCTGCCATCTGCTCCCTCCTTTCCTGGGTCCCAGCTCACTGCCACTGGGAACCAGCCCCATGTGAGGCATATGCTGGGGGTTCTCCCCTTCTTTTTAACACTTCCCTCTGCTCTTTGTAGGATTTTTGAAATTCCTCACCCCTCTCCCAGCTACCAGGAGCCTCTTGGGCAGAGAGTGAGTAAATATTGTCAGTGACAAGGAGCCACAAATGTCAGCTTGCGGGGCTGTGCGAGGTCCCTGGCAGGGTTGGTCCCATCCCCACGGAACAAGGGAGCAGTGTGAGCAGCATTCCAACTGCCCTGAGAGGGGATCTGTCCCTGCCGTGGCAGCTGTGCTGGTGTCTTCCAAAGAGACAAATTCCTTCCAGGAGAAGATTTTAAAAATGTGAATCCTGGAGCCCTTCCCTTCCCTGACATGGCCCCTGGTTGTCCGTCCCTCCAGTTCCCTGTGACTCCCTTTGCACCTTAGCGTTTCACTGGGAGATCTGGGAATGCACAGAATTCTTTACCTGTTCCCTGTCACTGTCTTTAGCATGAAATTTCTGCCTTGAGGAACTGTATAGGAAAAAGATGCTCCATGCTACCACCAACATGCAGTTTAATTCATCTGCCGTCTACACCAGCTCCTTGGGAATGCCTTTTCCCTCAGGCCAGGAGCTTTCCCAGGCAGTGCAGGTGCAGGGTAGGGGGCAGGGAGAGCAGACCTGGCTGGGAACGGGGCCGGGGTTCCAGCCTTTCCCCCCACTGCTGCTCTCCAGCCACCAGCTGCTGGATCTGTGATGGAATACAAGGATGGAAACAAGACAGACTATTCACTTCTTAGCCTGCAATGAAATGACAGGGCCGCACCTGTTGCATGCAGGGGCCTTTGTGTTAATGGCTGAACGGTTGAGGATCCAGGTATTCCCTGCACCCTTCCAGGCCATAAAGTTTGTCCTGCCTCCCTCAGCCTACCCTGTCCCAGTGCCTCCTGCTCTGGTTTGTGGTTGGGTGTTGGTGTTCACACCATCCCGGAGCTGCAGAGGATGCGAGGGAGGGCAGGGTGAGCTGCAGAACAGCTCCACGGGCACTCTGTGCTCCCCCAGGCCGGACAAGGTGCTGGGTAGGGGAGTCCGATGTAGGACTGGGCTCATGGAATGGACTTTACACCCTGGAGAAGTCATCTCCCACTTTTAAGGGCAGGAATGAGCACGGAGGTGTTTCCTGGTGAAGACTCAAGGCTTTGCATGCACAGACATCACATCAGTCACTTGCACGTGGAGGAGAATGAGGTTTTATGACTTGTTTTTGGGCCGGGGGGGAGGAGGAGCGAGAGCACCTGGTCCCTTTGCACACTGGCTCTGACGGAAAGGGAGCTGGGCTGTTCCAGCTGCTGTCCCAACCCTGGCTCTCCATGCAAGTGTCAGCAGAGCCCGAAGCGTGAGGATCAGCATCGTTCCAGGCACATCTGCATGCCTAGGTGGGAAATCCACCCTCCACTTCACAGCATTGTCTCCAGCTCCTTGTTGGGGTTGGGGTGACACTGGGTCAGGTCTGTCAAATCCACCGTGTTTTCCCCCCGGGGTTTCTGGCTCATTTCCTGGGCGGGGCGGGGCAGGAGCTGGTCCGAGGCGCAGGAGCTGGGGATGTACCCGGGCAGGCGGGGCCGGGCCGGGAGCAGCAGCCCGCGGGTGCCCCCCGCTCCCCGCCCCGCCAGACTTGTGCTGCAGCTCTGGGGGTCCTGGGACCCCCGCCCGGCGCAGCAGCAGCTCCCGGGGCGCAGCTGCTGCCCCAAGTCCAGCACCAGGAGCCTCCGGAAATGGGCCTTCTTGATCTCGGCCTGCACCTGAGAGAGTAGAGGGGGCTGCTGTGCCCAGAGACAGCAAAACAACCTTCCCTCCCCTTCCTCCTTTCCCCTTCCCTTCCCTCTCCCTTCCCTTTCCCCTGCCCTTTTCCCTTACCTCCCTTTTTCCTTTCCCTTTCTTTTTTCCCCTCCAAATCCTACTGAGAGGGATGGATCCAAGCTTTTTGCTCTGGTTATCACAGCTTGGGCCTGCAGGTTTGCCTTCCCTGACCCTAAAGGGACCGGAACAGGGAACTCAGCTCCTCACTCTTCCCACTTACCTCCCCATTGCAAAAGCAGTAGATAAAAGCCACAAAGAAACCCTGCCAAGAGACCAAAAGAGGTAGAGTTTGAGGTCCCTGAGCCTCCCTGGATGAACATCCCTCAATGCTCAGAGCAGTCCCATGTCAACACACCTGGGAGGAGTTGAAGAGCATCTCATAGTGCATTTGGATCTGCCACAGGAGCCCGGAGACCTCTGTGTAGGGCATGGCCACGAACACCACATAGTGGACTCCGAAAAGCGGCATCAGCACCAGCGTGGACTTGAGCAGCTTCCTGAAAGGAGAAACCCCGGAGCTGTTACCCAGGAGCAGAGGACTGTTACCCTGTTACTGGGCAGCCCCCAGCCCCCGCAGTGTCCAGGCTGGAGGTGGGAGCAGGAAGAGCTCGGAACTCCCCAGAGCCAGGCTTCAATCCAGCGGAGCTGCCAGAAGCACTGGCTGCCACTGTCCTGCCACCCTTCCTCACTCCTGCAGCCCTGCCCACACCTCTGCTCCTCCTTCACAACCTCTGGGAGCCATCCTGGCTGAAGAGGCAGGACATGAGGGTTTGGTGCTGCCAGCACTTGCCTGTACTGCTGCCGGGGGTCCAGCTTGCCCGTGGTGGTCTCCCAGAGCTTGGAGGCCAACACCCGGACGATGTTGAGGAAGAGGAAGAAGTTCACCTGCCATGAGACACCCACAGTGGTGATGGTGCCCACAGTGACCTGGGGTCTGCCCGAGGAGCCCTCAGGGACACAGGCAGCTCTGGGTGAGGTGCAGGCAGGGACATGGCAGTGATGCTGTGGTCAGAGCAGGAGGGACCAGATCCCCTGGATCCCTTTGGGCCCTCCCTGGGTGCTGGAGTGGCCGGGACAAAACTCCAGTGACCACAAGCAAACAGCTCTGGTCTCTATCAATCCTCTTTCCCCAAAAGGAACTGGGAGGCTCATCCACAGGATTCTTACCACAACGGCAGCCAGGATGGGGACCTGATAAATCCACTTCACGTTCCCCGCACTGAGGTCCCAGCACCTGAGAAGACCAGTAAAGAAACTCCTTGGAGAAACCTGACACCACTGGGAAGGTGAATTGCCAGCTGATGGCTCCCTGTGCCCCCAGCCACCATCTCCCACCGTTTGCCCCTTTGGTGGGCTCTGCATAAATCTTGAGCCATAGCTACAAGCATTTGTAACCATCATGGGGGGGCGGGCAAAGCAGGTTTAAATGAGCATTAATGTTCCTGAGGGCTCCTTGGCCACCTCATCCCAAATTCCTGCTGTTCATGTGGTGGCCTTCCTCCTTTTAAAATGCCTCAGTCCATAATGTGCCCTTTAGCATCCATCTCTGTGCTGTTTATTGATCAATTTATGCTGCAAACCTGCATCCACCATGCTCCCAAATGCACAACAAAACCACTATCGCTCTGCATTACTGACAATTCTATGGACAAGCCTTGAATGTGTGTTCCCTCCTCTTGTTCTTTTTGAAAAATTTTCATTTCCAAAAAGCTCTGGTGCCCACAGATACTTTGCTGGCATTTGCAACCACTCTTCCCCTCCCAAAGGCGGGTGTACATACTGCGTATCCGCCAGCGAGGCCCTGACACTGGCCCAGACAGACACAAACACAGCAGGGAGACCTGGAAGGGCAGAGCCAGAATGAGGAGCAGGGTTGAAGCATCACCTTTGCAGATCAAACCGGTTCCTGCATCCCACTGCCCTGCCCTGGGCACGCGGTGCCGCTCGGCCGTGGCCGATGCCACAGCTCCCGGCTGCTCTCCGGGACCACGGCCGGGGCTGGGGTCTGTGCTCACCCCAGCCGATGATGATGAGGACCCACAGGTAGTTCTTGTTGGAGAGGAAGGCCATGAAGATCAGGCTGTGCAGGTAGAGACCTTCCACCAGGATCCAGTAGTGGTTGGTGGCCAGAAAATAGAGGAAGAGAGTCACCACCACCTTGCAGCCAACCTGTGGGCACAGGGAGATGCCCATGTCAGGCTGGTCCCCAAAAGCAAAACTTTTTGCTTTCTGGTCACCAAAACCCAGCTGTGCCCCATGTTCCTCTTGCAGAGACCTACATCTCCCCTGGGATATTCCAGCATCTTCTTTCCCACAGGACAGGTATTCCCTGTACACAGGCCAAGGTACTCTGTGGCTCTTGTCTCTAGTGTGGCACCAGGACAGGGAGGAGCTGGGTAGAGCCAAAGGTGGACCTTCATCACCTCCCCCTGAGCAGCACAGGCCTGGACTGGGAGGATCCCAAGCACATCCCATTGCGTCAGGGCTCCTAAATCCCCCTTCCCCCCCATCCACCACTTGCCAGGTGGCCCCGTTGTCCTGGCAAGGGACCCCTGAAATCGTCCTCCCGCATCCTGTCGGTGTCGCTGGGCGCCATGCCTGAGTAGAGCACCATGTCCTTCACGAAGATGCTGAGGGCCCGGCAGATGAAGGAGGTGAAGAGGTGGACGTGGATGTAGTTCCGTGTGCAGTGCAGGCGCCTGCGGAGAAGGGATGTGACACGAACCCAGCCCCAGCTGCCCAAACAACTCATCCCGCCTGGGCTCAGGGAATGGGGGGATCCCAGAGTGGACGTCTCTGGGGCGTCAGCCTTCCCATGGGCACAGAAACCAGATCTGGGAGCAAGTGGGGTGTGCACACTGTCCCAGAGCAGGGTGAAGCAGATCAGGAGCTGGTCACACTGGGGGTGTTCGGGGCTTTGGGAAATAGGCGCATGTTTGTGTTGGGTCTGGGGTTGTTCCCATTCCTTTGGGGGCTGCTCCCCCTCAGGCCTCGTGTGTGCTGTTGATGGGATGAGGAGGGTCCTCCCACTCAGGACGGGCTTTGGCCTCTCCTTACTTGAAGTAGGAGAGGATGCAGACAGCAACGATGAGGGAGGCCAGGGAGATGGAGTAGCCCACGGTGTACATCAGGTGCAGGCGGTCAAACACCTCCTGGAAGAGAAGGACTGAGCTCCAGCTCCCTGCCGGAGCACAGGGGAAGCAGGGCTGGTTTGAGGAGTGGAGAGGGAAGAGCACCCTGCCCCCAGCACTTCCCTGGCCTTTGCTTCATCCTTCCTTGGCCCCCATCCACACCCCTTTCCCAGCACCTCTGACAAACACGGTCACCTTCTCGCGGCTCCGGCTCTCGGAGGAGAAGAGCAGGGCACACTCGGTGTAGTTGGCCCAGGTCTTGTTGATGCTGAGAGCCATGGCCCAGGTCCCGTAGGCACTGCAGTACCTGTAGGCGTGACCTGGGAACAGCAATGGGCACTGTGGCAGCAGAAGGACGCGCGGGAAGCCCAGACGTGTCCCTGCTCCGTGGATTGTCACCAGGGTGAGGTCGCTCTCTGCCCAGGTACAAGACTTGCCTTTGTGGTTGAAGTCATAGATGTAGTCAGGGCAGGGCACTGACACCTCCTGGCTGGGGGAGCCCCTTGGCCAGCAGATGATCCCGTCCCACTCCGGAGGGCAGCTGGGATCTGGCCAAAGAGCAAAGACAGGTCTCACATCTCCAGTGAGGGCCTCAGCATAACCTCTGGCTTCCCTGGGTGTGTGCTGGACCAGGGGGAGGAAAACGCTGCCACAGATTCCCCTGGGCTGCAGAGAGGGAGAAGCTGCAGGGGGCCAGGGAGAGGGACACATCCCACCTCTTCCAGATGGGGCAAGGCCCCTCCACAGCTCTTGTTTGTGGTGTACATGAAGCTGTCTGGAAACTGCTGGGGCCAGTGCTGGCTCCTCAGGGTGATGGTTGCACCCAGAGCACACAGGGTGCCATGAGCTCCACAAACCCCCAGGAGCTGGGTGTCCTCAGCCCCATCCCGCTCCCGTCAGAGGGGACAGCATTCCCCACAGTGTAACCAGCTCCACCAGGGCTGGCTGGCCCAAGCACAGGGGAGGGACAATACCTTTGATCTTCTCCAGCTGGGCCTTTATGTCCCTCTGACACTTTTCCTTGGCCTCCACCAGGAGATAGATCTGCTCTTCTTTCGTGAGAACATCATCGGGATCGACCTGCCCAGACAAAACCCAAGTGACAACCCCTGGCTCAAGTCATGGCATGGCCATGCTCTCCCAACCCTCTCCAGGAGAGCCAGGTTTGGGTGGCTTTGGGTAGATTCAACAACACAGGGAAGAAAAAAAGCTCTTCCTGCCTTCCCCCTCTCATTTTTCCCTCTTCCAAGGCTGATGCTGACCCCAAGCCCCCTCCCACCCTCTCCATGGTCATTTCTGCTCATGTTTCTGTGCAGAAGTCAGTGGCCTGTCGGCCTCCTGCCCCAGCTCCTTGTCACCCACCCCACCAGCAGTGCTGGGTGTCCCTGTTGCCCATGCTGAGCTCTCCAGGCCAGGTCTGGCAACCCCTGGGTAAAGTGCCCAACCAGGGCTCAGCAAACCAGCCAGTGCCCAGTGCCCAGAGCAGACACTGCAACCCATGGCACCTTCAGCCTCCCCATCACACCACATGTGCAAATGTCTTTTGGGGTGTTTTGGGCTAAGATGCTTGAAGGAGTTTAGAGCCAGGATGAGGACACAGCTTTGGAAGTGAAAAGGAGCCGGATGCAGAGGGGTCACTCTCCCCAGACTGCCTACAGTGAGCACAGCCAAACCTGGCCCCAGAGAGGAGATCCAGGACTCCCATCCACGCTCTTCCCTGAACCAGCATCTGGGTGGGTGGATGGGGGGCTGGTGAGGGATGGGGGCAGGCGTGGGATGCTGGGGGTTCATCAGCAGGATGGGGGCCTGGCTGTGGGAGTCTCACTGGCTGTGCCCAGCTCTGCCCTCGCCACATGCCTCCAGCCCCTCCTGCACTGCTCATAAACCGCCCGCTCCGTTCCCCCGATGCCTCTGAGGCACTGAACCCTGCCCTCGATGTGTCCAAGACATGGAAAAGCCATCACGCTGCAGTGCCTCCATGACTGCTGGAAAGCTTTTAGCAGGAGTGGAGAGAGTGGAGATGCTCTCCCCTCCTGCCCAGCAGCTCTGCAGAGCGAGACGTGAGTCGGGAGCACACCCAGTCCCGAGTAGGCTGGTGGCACAACATTTAAAGCCAGGAGAGGAACTGGAGGAGCCCCGGGGCCACGCAGACTTACCAGAGCCCATGCTGAGCTGAGGAGGCAGCAGCAGAGGAGAGTCACTGTGATACCTCCCACGGGGCCAGATGCCTCCATGGTGCCACCGTGTCACTCAGATGGGGACTTCAGGGACCAGAATCGCTGCCAGTGGTGGAGAGGGCTGGTGTGTTCAGCAGGACAGAGCATCTTCTGGGAGCACCTTCCTGGCTGCCAGCCCCGTTGAGGTGAGGTGGCAGTGGGGGCACAGCCCGTCCCTGGGAGATCAGGGCTGGGTGAGCCTCCTGTCCCTGTGGGCACTGCCCCGGCACGGCTACAGGGATCTGCTCACAGGCTCTCCAGGCAGGGGGGTTTCTCCCTGCACCATGCTTGATCCTATTCTCTCTTTGTGTCTTGCCTGCTTTAAGCAGCTCCGGGAGCGTGTGCAAACAATTCCCGTTTGGATGGGGACGGCAGAGGTTTATTGGCTTAGCCCAAGGTGCTAAAATCCTCTTCATTCAAGGCAGATTCCTCTTCTCTTTTCAGAAACTTCTCTCACTGCCTGGTGGCTCATTTTTCAGCTGTCAGAGCATTCCCCCACTGCCCCCATGTCCCAAGTCCCCTCCAGCCCCAGACTGGTCCCAAGGAGCCGGAGGAAAGTGGGGAAAATCCCAGCGAGGTGGCTGGAGGCAGGGAGGCAGAGGGTGCAAGCACGTGAGCAGCACCTCGAGCTGATGCTCCGGAGATGGGATGTCTTTCAGGCAGATGCCAGTTTAACCCTTTTCCTTCTCCAGGGGCTGGGATGTGTTTTGGGGAGATGTGCTGGGATCTGTCCTGCTCCCCCAGGCACCCGAAGTGACCTCAGGGCACGTCTGCATTCGGTCTCCTGTGGAGAGGCGCTGGAGGCTCCATCCTGGGGCAGCGGGGTGAGGGAGCAGCCACCCGGACGGGGTCCCATACGCCGTCATTGGGCATCAGGTCAGAGCTGGTCCCACTGCAGCTGTCACCATCCCTTGTCATCTGCATCCCCCTGCTGCGGCCCCAGGGCTGTCCCCTGCCTTTCAGGGTCACGCTGATGCCCAGCTTGCTCCCACCACCCAGCCAGTTCCAGCACCTTGTGGCCCCCTGAGAAAATGGGGCACAAAGAGGGGAGCCCTCTTTCCCCAAGCAGGTTGTCCTTAGTGGGATGAGGCTGGAATTCAACATCCCAGTGCCAAATCCCTGGAACAGCAGCTCCCAGCCTGGGCCCCTCCCTTGGCCCGTGTAATCCATGTCCAGACACTGCTCTTGCTGCCTGCATCAGTGCCCCAATCCTGCACAGAGCAGCAGAGCCCCCGGAGCCTCCCTTGGGGCTTTCCTGGCAAGGCAGCTCATTCTGGCCCCAGCCATGAGCCCCCATGACTGCATGATGAGGGTCAGAGTCCTGCTGGGCTCCTACAGCGAGGGAAGGCCAAGGGAGCACCGCAAATCCCAAGGACTCAGGAGGAGCTGCTGCTCCTGCTGATACAATCAGACAGCAACACAAGCCCCGCAGTGGCCATCAGCTGAAAATCAAGGAGGGTTTGGGGACATCATTGGCAGCCGCCTGTCTGCACTTCCCGGGCCATGGCGTGGTTGTGACACGGGTTGCCAGCGGCTCCTTGGCATGCTGCATGGGCACGGAGGGCAACCGAGGGATAAACAGTCCAACTGCACCATTAATGTTTTCTGAAGGCTCTGCTGGGTCTGATTTCTGACCCAGAAGCTGCTGGGGAGTGAGGATGGAGTTAAGGTAAGGTTATTTTGGAGTCGGATGGATGCTGAGGGGGAGGCAGCTCAGGGGCAATTTGATTCCCTTGATTTCCCAGGCGAAACCTGACCCAGGCTCTGAGTTCAGACTTAGCAAAACATGTTGGGGTTTTTTGCTAAATGACTTGTTATATTCTAGAGAGCTCTGGAAAGCAGTGATTGCAAATGACACCCATCCAGCCCCCTCAGCTCCCCAGTCCCCGCTAGCAATCAGGAGATGATGGCACACAGCAAATTCCCAGCAGTTTGTGGCTACTCCCTCCTCCTGAACGACCCCCATAACGCCTCCTGTGCCCTGGTGCCCCACACATCTTGTTTAAGTTACTGGTTTAGAATGTCTCAGTGTACCCCTCGAGCCCCATTCTCTGCGATGCTGAACTTCAGTGAGTTTTGTGCCTTTTGTGGGTCTTCAAACAGTTGGGAGAGGAGGGTGAGAGGAGGAGCATCTCCCACCAGAGCCGGCCCAGCACCTGGAGAGGAGCCAAAAGGAGATCCCATCTGCCCTGCAGGTTTTGGAGGTGCTTGGGATGGGTGGTGCAAGGCTGGGAAAGGTTTGCCCTGATGAATTCCGTTGTGGCTTTGGCCATGATTTACATTTCCTCGTTAGCCATCCTGAGGTACACTGGTCTTTTCCAGGGCACAAGCTCAGCCCTGGGGAGAGACTGGGGCAAAGCAGACCCTGAGCACAAGGCTAAGATAGTGTTCAGAGAGTTCTGAGCTCCTTTGAAGCAACACTTCATAAATCCTGGTCTTAAAAGGGCTCTGCAGTGCTGGCCCTCGCAGGGCTGCCTGCAAACAGGCGCGTTTCCCCGTGGGTACCAGGGCAGGTTTATCAGCCATCCTGTTGCTATTTTCTTGCCAGGCCCCCGTGGCCATTCGCGTTTAGGTTTCAGTGATCATTTAGCAAGCAGCCCCCATGCAGCCCACCCGGTGCAGGTGCT
>VZRQ01010137.1:126701-156676 GCA_013397975.1 Machaerirhynchus nigripectus | reverse complement strand
GGGCCGCTCCCGGCGGCCTCTCGGCCGGTGGGCCCGCAGGACCTCCAGCTCCTCCGCCCTCCCTTCCGCCGGAGCCCGCCGGGCTTCCCCTTCCAGCCTCCCGTTCCCATCCCCGCGGCCCCGGGACCGGCCGCGCTCGCCCCTTTGCCCCCCGGGCCCCCGAGGGAGGTGTCGGTCTCCCCGCAGCTCCTCAGCCTATTCGGCTCCCAGGAAGGGGCCCCCCGCAGATCCCCCGGGAGACCTGTTGATACTTCGCTCACCTTTCTGCGTTTGCTGCCGTGTCGTGTTTAAATGCTCGCAGCGTGCTCGGATACCTCCGTGTCGTGCGAATGAAGGACGTTCCTTCTTCCCAAGGAATTGGTTCCTTCGGGTTGATGGGAGACCTAGGAGAGAAAATAATGTAAATCTCGTTTTTCTCTCGTGTTTCAGTCTCACTGCAGTTACTCTGATGGGCTTCCTGTTCTTGTGCTCAGCCTTCCCATCCAAAAGTCGTGATTCACAGAATTAAGAGCTGCTTTTTCTTTCCACAGTTCATGTATGCCCATTCTCTAACTATTCATAGTTTTCGTTAATCAGTCATCTTATTCATGTTCCCATTCTTTTTTTAAAATTTATTTTTAGCTTTTAAACAGGATGTTTTGGGGGTTTTTTGTAGTTACAGCAAGAGGTTCCTGGCAGCAGTGTCTTGGTAGAACAGGACTGTGTTCGGTTATGAACATAGTGAGAATTCTTGCTCTTGGCTCTTTTCTTTCTAACGGAAAGGTGGAAGGGGAAGAAAGTCTTCTGTGGAAAACCACCCTGCTGACTTGATCCTGTCTGTGGAAGATGATGACAGTGGGGCATTCTTGTAGACCAGGGGTTTGTGTCCTTGATGCCACTGCTCTGCTCATCCCCTCTGAGAGCAAGGGTCAGCACAGTGCTGGAAATGCTTCTGGCCTCTCCTGCAGAGGCCATCCTGCGCCATTGGTGTTATCCATGGAGCTGGGCTGGTTGTTTTGCACCAGTTGGGTATTTCAGGAAAACATGGGATTACAATAGAAAAGGAAGCAAGAATGCACTGCAGTGTGAATGAGTGAAACTGACAGGAAACAATACCAAATGTTTCCGGTGCTGTGCTAACTAGACTGACCAAGTGGAAATATCTGCTATTCTGAGAGCTCCCTGATAGAAATGTGGGGTCTTGTGTTTCAGTAAGGTAAAGACCTCCCTAATGCTGTTCTCCATTCTCTTCCCAGCTAGGATGTTTTGATGGGGCTTTGGTATGTTGAATATATTTATTTAGATTGAATATATCTATTTAGATTCTGCTTTCAAATGACAAATCATTCCTGTAGCGGTAGTTCTGCCGCTGTCAGCTTTGCTGCTGTTCCTTGCTCACAGGAGTGCTGGTAAGTTTAGGAATTATTTGGGACTGGGTGAAGACCACTGCGTTTCTGAATTCCCGTTTTAGCTGAAGTCCATGTACTTAGCTCTGTTTTTATCGTTTTCTTAATTGAAATTATTGGGAAAGTGGACACTAGTTCTCATTTCTGTGATTGCAGAGATTTTTCCTGTCTATTTGTCTGTTCTCTCCCAGCCTTTCAGATGTCTACAGGGCTCAGCATTCCAGGAAAAAACTGTCATCCTTACATCCTCACAGCTGTGATGTTACTTATGTATCACAGCCTGACAGATAAATAAGAGAATTTGGTTTTTTATGTAGCCTTATAAATGTTGTGCTTTAATTATATGAAATTCATGTCCCAGCAGGCATCCTGGTCACTGGTTAGATTTTTGCTAACTTTAAAAATTCTTCTAAGTTGAACAAAGTGCCAGAGGTTACAGCCCTCTGCTGTACTTCCTGATACGGTCGATTTAAAACCCTTCAGCTCCAACATAAAACTCTGTGTCCCATGTGCTGAGAAACAAGCTGGATGCCTTCCAAATACTTCTGAAAAACATCTTGGAAAGAAAATGAGCACTTTGCTTGGAATTTAGCTGTTCAAGGTGATCATCTGCTGTGACTCACTGGAATGGTACTTGAACTTGGCTGCAAACTGCAGGACCAACGTGTGCTTTGTTCAGTGGGCAGAGTTTGTGTAACTGGGGAATGCAGCACAGCCCATCCTGGAGCTCTCTTCCCTGCCCACCCTGAAGACTCTGAAATCATGGTAGAATCTGCTTAGCATGGCAATATAGGCTAAACAGCTTGGAAAATAATTTCCAAGGCTATATAGCTGTCAGAAGAGAACATCTCTTAAGAGCTCTTTGGCTTAGATATGAAGTGACACTTGGACAAGGCACAGGATTTTCTGGGTAGAAGATGGACCTGTCTGAATCTGATTTTATTTTCCTGCTCTCCTCTCTGTGGATGCCTCGCTGCAGGGCTGTGTATGGTATTTTGGAATTCCCTGTTCATTTTTCATTTCAAATTAATTATTTTTAACATGAATTATTAGGACCTGGAGGTTCACCTGCTCTGCAAGCACATGTGAATAAAATGTGGAAACACTTCCAACTTTTCTCCTTCCTGTGATGCAGCCCTGAGAACAGGGCTGAGAACACTTCTGGTGTGGTTCAGCAACCAGTACCACTGGTGCTGTGTACATGCATTGTGCTTCTTCTAGAACAAACTAAATTACTGTGCTATATTGAGATCAATGTTCCTGTCCTAAAAGGTGGGCAAGAAATCCTCTTTTTTGAGGCACAGTCATAGTTTAGACATCTGTTCTCATGGAAAATTATTGCTGCATAGGTACAGCTGATTCCCTGCTGCCTCCCTTTCCTCTTCCTGCTCTTGTAGGAGAGTGTGTGTGAGGATGCAGACTCCAGCATCAGTCAGTTCAGGGCAGGAGGCACCTTTCGGGCTGCAAAAGGATAATTGCTACAGAACAGGGATTCTGCCAGCCCATTTCTTGCTTTCACTGGAACTCTGCTCCACAACGATTGTTATTTGAGCCAGCGTGTAGTGTAACTCTTACAAAGCGGCTGTGACATAGACCCAAATCCTCCGTGTCCCCTCTTAGTCTTTAGCAGGATTGTTCCTGGCAACTTGCTCTTGTTTGAGCAGACAGACGACCCTGATTTCCCCACACCTTTGTTTTGTGAGCTGGCTGAGTTACAGCCCTGCAAAGACAGGATTTTTAACCTGAAGGTGCCACAACTTGGCTGGATTAATCTAAATGTCACTTGTGATTTGGTGAAGGAAGAACTGCTTTTGGGAGCAAGAGAAATGGGAGACCCTGGGCTGCTCTGGCTTGGGGATGGCTTGAAAGATTGTAACCCTGACCTTCTATCTCCCTGTTTGTCCCGCTCTGTCTGCAGGGTGCGGAGCTGCCTTCAGCCTGAGAGCCTTTCAAGGCAGCAGGGAGGAATCACTTCAGGAGGCTCTGAGGCTCAGTTATCTGAAATAGGAAATACAACCAGAGAGAAACAGTAATCTGGTCGTATTGCAATGATCCAACTAAGAGAATTTGCTTTTAAATACTTCCAAATACTTTGACACAAGCTTAAAAGCACCTGTTGACGTCTTAAGTGTATTCTTGGGATCTACTAATAGGAGAAAACAGACTCTCTGTAGAGATTTGTGTATAATATTCCCTGTAGTACTTGGGAGCCCTGGTGTGTGCTGTTCATGACGGCTGTGTGGGCTTCCCGTGAAGAGAACTTGCACAGTTTTCACACCCTGTGTTTGTCAAGTTTGTGTTGGAAGAAGTAGCATATGGTACATGTAACTCTGTGATGTTTGGATTTTTTTTTTTTTAGATGAAATTGGCGCTTGCCTTTCCCACTGGGAATAGCACTGCAGGGCAGTATTGCTTTCCCTGTGCAAGATTTCCTTTTTAGTTTTGGAGTGTCTGATAGGTTTTAGAAGCAAATTTTATTTATCTTTGGTTGCTGATGAGTATTAGAGAAATTCTAGATCACAGTGCCTTGAATTCATAAGTTCAGATCTCATTTGGGATCTGTAATAACAAAACTAGAGCAAAATGGCTCTTTGCTGCTGATGGAAAAGGGCTTCGGAACGGGAGCAAAGACCCAGATGGGAAGGAACTGCTGTCCTGATCCTAACCCTGCCCACCTTGGAGCACAAACCCTGATGAGCACACACAGCACCCTTGGAGGGGTGGGGAGGAGAGGCTGAACAGATCTTAAATTATCTTTCAGATCCCAGATAACAGATGGCTTTTAATGCAATCTGAAGAAAGTTGGCCAAGTAGTTCATGCGAAATCCCCTTACCCCAGCTCTGGACAGCTCGTGTGTCAGCTACTGGTGATGGCAGTAAATGACACCTGCTTTGCTGGTGTGCAGGTTGTACACCTGTGTGTGTGTTCCCCTGGAGTCGTGCCATCCTTCCAGTCTGCACAAGTATTGGCTGTCACAAACTCAAACTTGGTGTTCATGAAAAAGAAGACAGTACCTGTGAGCAGGACTTGGCCAAGTGTGAGTGTGTGAGCCAAATCAGAAGTAGGCTGTGTTCATCTGTGGCTGTAGAATACCATTTGTCCATTTAATTTGCATTGCACTTGTTCTTGGGTGCTACTTCACAGCTGGTGACAGTGGAGAGGTGGCTGAAGACCCGACAGAATGCTGCACAAAAAGCAGTGGATCCTGTTCACCTTCGCTCTTAAGGGAACACTGATGCCTCTTCAGGGCAGATCCTTTATACTAAGATGTTTAATCAACACACGTCCCATCTTGACCATCTTGGACACTGAGAGGCTTCTGGGCTTGTTGGGTTTTGGTTTGGCAACTCGGGGAGATGCTGTAATGGGATACTCTGACGAGTTGGGGTTGGATTTTGTTTTGATCTTTACTGAAGGTGGTGTTGTTTGGTGGTAGTTCGCAGTAATTCCTGCTGAGTTGTGCACCAGGCTAAAACTCGGTAATTTCTGAGGAGTTTGGATGATTGTGTCTGGGAACTAGAGAGAAACATTCTAAGGTTGATTCATGACTTCAGTGCAGAGTTTGGTGGGGTTTTTAAGCCTCCTTGCTAATAGTTGAAACAAATACAGCTTGGCCAGCATGTCTATCCTCCCCTTTCTTCTTATGGCTCTATAAAACCAAGCTGAACTTTGCCTTTTGACAGCAAGAGGTAATGAGGTTTTTGCGTTTTTAAAGCTCCCCACTAAATTAAGATGATTTTCTTGCCTTGCAGGCTGCTATCTGGCAAGCACTGAACCACTACGCGTATCGCGATGCCGTGTTCCTCGCAGAAAGGTTATATGCAGAAGGTTTGTACTTTGCAATTATAAAGTTGATGCGCTTTTTTCAATTTTAATTTAGGATTTTTGAGCCTCTGTTCCTGCTTTGTTTTCCTTCTGTTCTGGTAATGAAGTTTAACTTTCTGCTTGGGGAAAGCAGAGGAATGCCTCGCAATTAGGTTGGAAAATCAAATCATGTAACAGTAGCAATGTTATTTTACAGTAAAACCACCTTAAAATTAAACTCAGATTTGTCTGTTTGAGTGCAGTGTTTACAGTGATCTGGTTTATGGTATCAAATGGGAGAGTGTTGGTTTTTCAGTAACCCTCAAGCTTTACATGTCTTCCAAGGGCACTTGAGGATAGATGCAGCACACAAATTCTACAAATTGGCTTGACATTGAAAGCTGTCTTTGATAATAATGCTGTTCAGATACGTTGATTGGCTCAAAGAGAGTCTTGTGATGGTGAGAGAAAAGCACTGTGAAATTGAGACACTGAGAATCAGAACATATGGAACAGGTGTCTCCTGCTGAATCCCTGCTAATTGTTACTTCATTTTAAAGCTGTCAGGTCTGGGGTGTCTTGGATAGTGAGCAAGCAGCAGTAACACAAATCTGTACTTTCTCTGGGTCCTTCAAACACTTTTTTGGTGTGTTCTAGCACCTTCTATTTCTTTAACCTTTTCTCAATGACCTCAGATAAGCTTTTTGTTCTTCTGTGCTTCTTTCTCCTCGAAACTGGTGGTCAGCTTTCCTTCTCTATTTTGAAAGATATTGTTCCCTAACTAACACAGAAAACACCCCAGTCCTTAAGCTAAAATACAAGCATCGTAATCTCTCATGCTAAACAGCCTGAGCTTATAGTTTGAATTAAACTGTATAAGCTATTTCATGCTCTGTTTTGTAATGAAATATTCTGCCTGCCATGCCCACAATGCAATTCTTAACAACGGAAGCACAAACCTAAGTTTTGAGGAATAAAGGTTTCTTTTTCCTTGTGTCAGGGTTACAGACAAAATCTGGGATGTTTGATCTGGTGCTTAAATGAGAAATATTGTGTAGAATATTATGGAACCTGATAATCCAGGTGTGCATGAAGGAAATGGTATTTTAGGGATGACAGAGCTCCCCTGAACACAACACACTGTGAGGTGCAGGGAAATGGTAGACTGAAGGTAATTGCCAAGGATTTAGGAACAAAGAGAATCCACTTTTTGCAGCAGCCAGGAGAAAAATACCTGACTTGATAGTGACACGTCTTTACAGAATCATTCTCTGCAAGAATACTTCAAACGGCCTTTTTCAGTGACCAGCAGTGCTGAGAGAAAGCAGCATGAATGCTGACACTTGGCGCAAGCAATTAACTGCTAACAAAACATCTGGCTCCTGGTTAAAATGAGTGGTTACACTGCAGAGTGGAAGCTGCAGAACTAGAATACAGGGGCTCCATGTTGGCAGGAGTGATTTCACCCTGAGAAGAACTTCTTTTAAGTCTACCTTCAATTACTGTCCTTGATGGGACATCTGTGGCTTGGTCGTTTCCCAGAACTCTCCAAGTCTGTTAAAGTAGTGGATAAAAATTGATTTAACTTGAATTTTCAGAAAGGTCTTCTGGTGTTTTTAGGATAAGGCTAATAAAATGTCCTCTCTCTGGGTCTTCTGTTTCCATTGTCACTGTCCAGGTGATGACAAAAACTTAAAATAGTCAGTTTCCAGTGAAGCAAAGGATTTGGGCAGATTCCCAGAGGTTTTTGTACAGTGCTCATATTGATTTTTCAAAAGAGTTCCCTGTAGGTAGGTGAACAAACATCAGAATTGTTTCTTTTAATGCTGAATTCCAGTTGCAGGATAATGTGTTCTGAAAAGTATAAAGGTAATGTGGGTTTATCAATTGTTTGGAGTTTGAAGTTGCTCATGTTCATACACAGCTTTTGATTTAAGATATCATTGTGCGAGGGTGATTTGAGGGTAACATTTGGGGAAGTACAGAGAGTGGGTTAAGCCACCATGGGTGGACAAAATCTGTGAGTTTACAGGAAGGCTTAAAATTACTTCAGGGGTTAATTCTGTCCTTTATGCTGTAATCACAAGTGGGTCTGACCTCAGTCTCAAACCCGGATGCCAAGTCAAGGTCTTTGAGTAGAACATCCTCAGTGTGGTGCCTAATTCATCTGTGCAGTGGAAGAAAATGTGGGCATAAACATCAAATCTAAATAATTCCAGTCTGTGCCATAAGGAAGTGCTTCTGCCCTGATTCCTCTTGTTCTCTGTTTAAGTAGAGATGACTTTTCCTGATGCTTGACTACTTCATTCAAAACTTAGAAACTTGTGAGATCTCAGCTTGGGAAAAGGATTTATGGAGTCACAGAATCCCAGAATGGTTTGGGTTGGAAGGGACCTTAAAGGCCTTTTAAGGTTCCACCCCCTGCCATGGGCAGGGACACCTTCCACTGTATCCCAGGGTGCTCTGAGCCCCATCCAGGTTGTAGGAGAATTTGTCCCTATCGATAGAGCCCAGCATAAAGCGACCAAAGCATCTGAATGGTGCTGTCAAGCCACGTTCCCAATGAAATAATGAGAGCAGGCAGCAAAAAGGACAGGACTCAATATTGGTGAAGAGGTGGCTGGTAACTGACCAACTTTAATAGTCATTAAAATCAGAAAATCTTCTCCACTGAGTCATGTGAAGGTAAAGCATTGAATGCTTTAGAACAAGAACAGAAGTAAAATTGCAAATGGAAAAAGACCACTTGAAATTGGGATTAAAACTGGCTACTTGGGCTGGAATAGATCTTCCTTCTGAAAGTTATCCTTTGCGTTGTGCCTGTGTTTATACGCTCCTTAAAGTAGTGCAAAGTGTTGGTGGCAGGTGTGGTGATGCTCCAAGCCCAGTCAGTCTTGGTGTGGCCAGCAGGTTTTTGAAGTAGCTCTGGCCTGGCTGCTTTGCTTGGCTTGCTGCTGTTCTGACAGCAAGCTGGCTGATCACTCATTTAGGTTGGTTAGCCAGAAGGATCAAAGTTCCTTTACAGCTGGAGATGTTAAGAGTTGATCTGGCTAGCCAAGGAAATGGCATTGGAAGTTTGGTAATCACCAACAGATAAAGAAATGCACTTCATTCAGGAATGAATTTCTAATACCAATACTCATTTTCTTCCATCTTGTCCATAGCTGGCTTTTACTCCAGTGCCCCCAAATTCTTTGTACTAAAATGATTAACAAGTAACTGATGATTTGTTTCTTACATTTCGTTTTCCAGTACACTCAGAAGAAGCACTGTTTTTACTGGCAACATGTTACTACCGCTCAGGAAAGGCCTATAAAGCTTACAGGCTCCTAAAGGGACACAGCTGTACCACCCCACAGTGTAAATACCTGCTTGCAAAATGTTGTGTGGACCTCAGCAAGTAAGTAAATCCTTCATTCCTTCATGTTCTGTCCAGGGTTACAGATGGACCTGGTTTGGTTTTTTTTTTTGTTTGTTTGGATTTCTCTTTGGAGGCTGTCATATTGTATAAACTAGAAATTCATTGGTCCTTCAGCACAAGAGATTATAAGTTCAATTGATTTTGCTTTCAGATATGGACCTAATGAGCATTATCCCATGTTGCAGAAACCTCTAAAAGTTGTTGAGTAACTTAGACAGGAATTGTGGAGCTGTGTTGGGAGAATACAGACCTCTCCAGAGTGTGCAGGGAAAGCTCTTTGGTCTTTGCTGCTCTCTTTAGTAGCGAAGTCCTTTGATATCCCAGGATGTTTTGACTTGGTCTGTTTCTTCTGACTCTTAACTGCTGTGGAGCCATTAGGATACATCTTTCTTTGCATCTTCCACTGAAAAAGGAATGGTGCTAATGTTCTACTGGAGAGGTTCCAGTGGAATAAATTCAAAGCTGATTGTTCTCTCCCTTGCTCTTACAAAGTCTGGGGTGTGCATATAGCACATCAGCTCCCGAACTGGTGTCAGTCAGATTGCTTAAACACATTCTTTAGAATTTGTTAGATTTAACTGTTAACTGCTGTATGAGCTCATTTATGCAGCCATGCCTTATTTTCTTGTGGGCATGGTCTGTGCTGATAGGAGCATCCACCTACAAGTGACATTTCAAGTGGTGGCAAGAAAAGGTGATTTGTTTGTTCAGGTGTTTGGGCTCAGATGCCTGAAAAACGCCTCCCACCCCAGCAGTTGTATAAAGTCATTTTGAAGGCTGACAGCCAGTGGCCCATTCTGTCTGAGTGGTGCTGCTCCTGCAGGTGGAGGAGGTGCAAACTGAGCCTTTGTTCTCCTTTTGAGCCCTTCTTGCAAGAAGAAAGGCATTAAAATCCAAAATCTCTGCTATATCCCAATATTGAGTCTTAACTTGGTGCATGAGGCCTTAAGGATTGTGTTTCTTAAGAAAACAAAGCCAAATTAAGCACTGTCTTAGCTTAGATAAAGCACCTTCACAGATCAAGTGTCTGGAAGGTCTTCTTGTCCTTCATACTAGGACTGATCACTTTTGGAAAAGTCATGCTCTATTTTGTACCTTTGCATTTAGGTTTGTTTTGTTCTTCTTCCCTCCCAGTAGAGCTGTTTGACTTCAGAGTCCTGAACCTCCCTGTTGTAGAGGAACTCGTTGGTTACTTAATATTTGTTTGCAGGACTTGGTTTGTGGTTTAAATCCTGTGAACACTGACGGTGGATTTCTGGTTTTGTTTGCAGCAGGGTGAAAACACTGGACTGCCAGTACTGTGAGCCTTGTAACCCCTTTAAACCTCTTTTTTTTCAAAAAGGCTTGCAGAAGGAGAGCAGATCTTGTCTGGTGGAGTGTTGAATAAACAGAAAAGCCATGATGACATTGTTATGGAGTTTGGTGACTCTGCATGCTTTACACTCTCCTTACTGGGACATGTCTACTGGTAAAGTTGCTTTTTCATTTTGCCCAATAAAGTTGGAGTGTTTTTACTTGACCAAGCCCAGATTTAGTCAAACATATCCTTAGTCACTACAGGAGACATTTGTCTCTGGGTTACACCATTTTGGAGCACGATAAATTCAGGTGGGTAGTTGCAGAATCAGTCTAATTTGGGAATGCAAGAATGGTTTAGTTTTCACCCAAAGACTGAAAACACAAATTCCTCTTTCCCAGGTGGATAAGAATACAATCCAGGAGTCTGGGTTTTTTATATACCTTTGCATGTGCTCCGTATTCTTCCCTAAGAAAAACTCTCAGCTTGTTTCTCAGTGTTGCCATTTAGATTTTTCTTATCTGTTTTATACATGTGTGGCTCTAACCTTCAAATCAAAGTTCTGAGGGTGCCAGGCAGAATAACTTGACAAATTTAAGTGTTTTGACTTTGCCAAGATGCAAGAAAGGTTTCAGTAAATGCGAATGATTGATTGAATAGGAGTAGTTTGGCTCGTGGATTCTTCTCTACTATATCTGTTCTCAATTATTTTCAAAATTATTTCTTTGTAGGCAAATACTTAAGTGTTCAGTTTAGCCCCTAATTTCTTTGCAAAAATATTATCCTTATATACTTAAGATGGCTGGAAGGCTGGCAGTCAGGTTACTGTTGGCAAAAAGGAAACAAGCTGTTGTAAAGAACAGCATCTTCCTAAAAATGAAAATTCTCAAGCTATTCTAGTGCTTATGTAACTTTTTTTGACAACTGTGTCTAAATATGTCAAATAACTTCAAAAGAACTCAGTATTCTTCTGGCTTGAAAAATGAGGAATGTTTCTATGCCTCTCAACATGTTTTTGTTTTTCAACTCCTCTTCTGGAAAACTCTCTTGAACAAAAGTGCTGTTCTGAAGTTTCCCTGTGAACTGTTTCATTCTTTTTGCAGCAAGACAGACCGGCTTGCCAAAGGATCAGAATGTTACCAAAAGAGCCTTAGTTTAAATCCTTTCCTCTGGTCCCCTTTTGAATCACTATGTGAAATAGGTGAGTCTGCTGAACTGTTTTACTCAGAAATTCTTCGGAGACATTTTTGTGAGCAACAATTAATTTAAAATATTTTGCCATTTTTAAAAACTTCTGTCTTGTTTTCTTCCATTTTCATTATTTATACATTTTTGGATTTAACAATACCCTGTGCTTTCCAGCCTACATTTAGTAGATACTTAGAAACTGTTTCTGAGAATAGCTTGAAAAAACAATAAATAAAAATTATTGAAAATATTGATTGTCCAGGGTTTTGTAGCAGAAGAATGGAAGAACACTTCTGTGTTAGTATAAAGGGCCCAGAGTGACCTGGTCTTGTGGAGGGTGTCCCTACCTATTGCAGAGGGTAGGAATGAGGTGATTTTTAAGGTCCCTTCCAACCCAACCCAAATGTTCTAGGATTCTACAAAATGTTTTAAAACACTTGTAAAATCCTTTGTCCCCTGTCCTTGTTTCAGACTGAATATTCGGTGTATAGACTCAGGAACAACTATTAAATCTCCTTCTACTCTTGCAGGTGAAAAGCCAGACCCTGACCAAACATTTAAGTTAACATCCTTACAGAACTTCAGCAGCTGTCTGCCCAACACTTGCACAACGTTGGTGTCTAATCATAACATATCCCACAGACAGCCCGAGACTGTCCTCATGGAGACACCCCAGGACACAATTGTGAGTTTTCCTGGAATCATTGTAAAATCATTTGTTAAAATCAGTTCGTTTTTCCAGCTTAACTGAAAAATGTTTATTAAACTATACCCTGAGTACCTAACAACTGCCTTTTATTCTTCAGGAGCTGAACAGAATCAACCTAGAATCCTCCAATTCAAAGTATTCCTCTTTGAATTCGGATTCTTCCATGTCTTACATTGACTCGGCCGTGATTTCCTCGGATTCTGTCCCTCTGGGGTCAGGAACTGCCATATTGTCCAAACAGGCTCAAAATAAACCAAAAACTGGACGGAGTTTACTGGGGGGACCTGCAGCTTTGAGCCCACTAACTCCAAGGTAAGTCCTTGGGATGGCCGAGCTCTGCCCGGGGCTGGGCTGCTGATAATGTCTGGGGTTTGGAACAGGAGGGCTGCTGCTGCACAGCACACTCAGACACACGTGTTGGCAGAATTCCCTAAACAATGCTGCACAAGGGAAGCCCAAACAACTTCAGGAACCGCTCTTGGTCCTAGTGTTGATCTCTTCTGGTTTTTAAACAAACAGGTGGTGGTTTGGAGAGGAATTGTAGATTCAGGATATTGCTTATTGCCATGTTCTCACTTGAAAAATTTTTAAAGAAATATGTTACTGCTCTGGGATAAACTTTATTATGGAAGGCTACTGTAAAGAGCTTTTCTTAAAGAACAACTCTTGATGATCCTGTGGGTCCCTTCCAGCTCAGGATATTCCATGATCTGGGTCTCTCTTTTAACCGCAGCACCAGAGCAGCTCTCCAGGTGTAACACTCAGACACTGACCCTTCCTCTCTGGTTTGTTCTCAGCTTTGGAATTTTGCCACTAGAAACCCCAAGCCCTGGAGATGGATCCTATTTACAGAACTACACCAACTCTTCCTCTGTAATTGATGTGCCATCCACCGGAGCACCTTCAAAGAAGGTACCTTGCATTCTGGAACACAGCTGCTCTGCCGAGGGCTTGGCATTGCAGTGCACTTTAGAGAAGAATCCATAATGCAGGGAAAAAGACATGTGAGCTGAGTTTTCCCCCCCAGATGCCCAGGCTGGTGTTGCTGGAGTAACCTAGGGAAGGTCTCTGTGTTCTGTCCACCTCCCAATACAGTCAGTACAAACACTGATGCTTCCAAACAACAGCAGATTCAATCTTTTCAGTTTTCAGGGTGGAGTGTGAAGACTTGGAGTTTTCGTTTTGCTTATTTAATGTATTTTCTGAAGCTTCAAGTGAGCTGAAGCTACTGCTCTCTTGCAAGTAGTTCTTGAATTGTAGTTTACAGGCCAGAGTAATAAAAATCCTGCTGCTGGTCTGTGAAGGACTGAGAGAATGGTGCCGTTTCGCTCAGCAGAGTCTTGGATAGGGGAAACTAAAAATCGTCTGTTTTGCTCAGGAAGAAACTGCTGTAGTTGCCATAGTGATAAATGAGAGGTGGAATGTTGGTGACAGTTGAAGAACTATTTGTTCCTTTCTAAAAACAAAAAACCTGAGGATTTTTCCCAGTGTTTTTAGTAACTCTCTAAGTTGCATGAGAGATGTTGGTGTTTTATAGGGGGCAGTATTTTGAAGTGAAAACTTGGTGCAAGTAACAGTGTTGAATCCCTCAAAAAGTAGAACTTGAATTGCCACGTTTGCTCTGGACAAATCTTGGTGCTCGCCTTGCTGTGCCATTCTGAAAGGGAAATGTGGGAACTGTGCTAAAAAGGTCTGTTAGGAATGTGCTCTGTATGGCTGATCCAATTCCCATCCTGTTACCTGCTCAGGACCAAGGGATTTTCCACAGTACATTTGAAAACAGTGGCTTGTGGTGGACTGTGCACGTGCAGGAAGGTAAATTTCCATGAGTCTGAAAATGGAAATAAAGTTAGTAAAGTGCAGCTCTTCTGAGAGCTGAAAAGCTTTGGGGAATCAAGTTGGATTTGCTGCTGTTTTGTTGCTTTGCTGAGTGGGACACAACAGCACCGAAGTGTAAATTTCACTACTCCACACTTAGGCGCTGCCCAGACGGAGCCGTGCCACTACCAAAGCACAAATATTTAATACATTTGAATAAACAGCTTAAATTCTGGCTCATGCTTTGTCCAGTGCAAATAATGACTGTGCCAGTTCCACTTTGCTCTTCCAGTTGTGTGTCAGACAGGGTTTGGTGGAGCTGTGGCAGAGCAGAGGCAGTTTCCTAGGAAACACTTACATAAGTGAATGAAGCATTCGGATGGATCCAAGGGCTTCCTGTCTGAGTGGGCAAGTGTCCTTGCTGGCCACCTAACCCATCCTCTGGTAACAGAATCTGGGAAAGGAAGGGAAGGACAGAGCTTTAGAGGTTGGATAATGCATAAACTGGCATTGCTTGTGCTGGTGTTGATCCCACTTGTCCCTTCCAAACAGCCATCACTGCATTGCACGTTGGTGTCCCCGGAGTGGGCAGAAAGATAATTTTTTTTTTGCTTTTTTTAAAAAGTAGGAAGAGGAGGATCTGTTCTGAAAACAGGCTGTGCAGTTTGTGAATGGCTTCTGAATGGGATTGTAATAGGATAATTCAAAAAATTTTTTCTTTTTACAGCTTTCTGCAGGAAAAACCCTTTAGATATGACGTCTTTTAATTCCCTTTTGTTCTTGCACAAGCACTTTAACATATAGTTTCTTGCCACTAGGTGGAGATTCTATATCTTCAAATAATGTGCATAAGCTTTGTGGACCTGGTGTTATTAACAGGTAGAATGAGAAACATTTTTGATGGTTTCCCCTTGGGATGGGGGAACCCTCCCCTTTATTAAAATAATTTTGTTTCTCCTTGTGCAGTGTTTGGTGGGTGGAATGGGTTGGGTTTGGTGCAGCAGAGACAGAGACTCCTGAGTGACGTAGTAACAAACCTGTAGAAACTCTGTGTTGTGCAGACTGTCAGCAGGATCAGCCAGGCTGGAACAAAATCTGTCTTCTCCCAGAGTGGGAATAGCCGGGAAGTCACTCCAATTCTTGTTGCACAAACACAGAGCTCTGGTCCACAGACAAGGTAAAAAATTGTACTACTGGAGCATTTTTGTTTACAACAAAGCTAAAAGCTGTTATTAGCAGAAGTGGAGCAAAGAAGCTTACATTTCAGTGTGTAATTTTAAAATTTTTATTTTCAGTACAACACCTCAGGTATTGAGCCCAACCATTGCTGCTCCACCCAACGCGCTGCCTCGACGAAGCTCTCGCCTGTTTACCAGTGATAGTTCTACAACCAAGGTACCAAACCTCCCAGTGCTGGAAATTTGTGCCTTTCTTATCCATGCCACTGTGCCAACTGTTAATTTCTGCATATTCATAGCAGTTTTAGCAGCCTAAGAACAGATTCTGTAGTGAGCAGGGCATGGCTGGGCATGGCTGTTACACATCATTTTACACAATTCACTCTCAAGTTTAGATTTCTGAATTTAAAAGACTCTTTTATATGTAACTCTTACTTTTCTTATTTGCAGGAAAATAGCAAAAAACTAAAAATGAAGTTTCCGCCTAAGATTCCAAACAGAAAAACAAAAAGTAAAACAAATAAGGGAGGAATAACACAACCAAACTTAAATGACAGTTTGGAAATTACCAAACTGGACTCTTCCATCATTTCAGAAGGGAAAATTTCCACTGTTGCACCACAAATCCAAGCTTTCACGCTACAGAAGGCAGCAGCAGGTCTGTTATAGCACTACTGGACTGCAGTAGAGTAAAATCTGATATATCTGTGTTTTAATGTTGCTTCAGTATTTGCTTCTTTCCCATTTCATTTAGCCTGCAGCTCTCACCTTTGTATAGTGATAAAAACTGATTTAATTCAATATCTTCTTGTTAACTTAGAAACATCTGAAGAAATATTGAAAGTGGTAATTATCAGCAGATACATCTTGCAAGCTCTGGTCCTTATTAATGATTAAAGTATTTTCAAAGTATTGATACATAAAGTATTACAAATGATTATTCAATGTATTAATTATGATATCAGAATAATTAATATTATGATTATAAGTGTTATGTTGTTATAAATTGTAGCTTTAGAATAATGTAAATTACTTTAAAGTATATAAGGTATCACAGTATTGTTACCCTTGGGAACTGATTCAAAGGAGTTAGTCATAACCCAGTCATCTCCCCTCAACATGGGCTTTATGTGGTCTGTTCTCCCTTGGTATTTCCCACTTGTTTAAAAACAAGTCTTTGTTCAGGTTGTCAGAAAATCCTAAGCAAGACGCTGAATTCCTCTCCTTGGGCTCAGTGATGTTTCCAGGCAGCAAGAGGATGTATCCATGGCTACCAGGCTTGTGGAAACTGCTCAGACCTAGAGAAGTGTTTGAATAGCTGCTGGAGGTGCAGAACTCCACTTGCCCTGAGCCCTAGAGTTTAGGGACTCATTATTTTCTGGCTTCCCTTACAGAGTCTGATATTCAGAATATCATGTTCATGTTAATTAAGAATGTATAAAGCTTGTTTGGAAACTCGTGAAAGATTTTCATAGGCAAATTCAGGAGCGGTGCACAGGGGAGAGCTTTTGGGATCTGCACTCCCAAGTAAATAAGTCTCAGCTGTCTTTTATTCTTGGTTCCCTCCCCCTCCCCCCCACTTGTATTTATTGTGTTTTTCTCCTAGAAGGTTTGATGAGCCTTCTCCGGGACATGGGGAAAGGTTATTTAGCCTTGTGCTCATACAACTGCAAAGAAGCCATCAATATCTTGAGCCATTTGCCATCCCACCACTACAACACAGGCTGGGTGCTGTGCCAAATTGGGAGAGCTTACTTTGAGCTGGCAGAGTACATGCAGGTAAGGTAGGAACTGGGGCTGGGCCTTCCTCTCCTCACTTTCCTTTGGCAGTTTTAGACAAAACCTGCAGATTTCCTGTAAAATCTGTGGGAAGTTTGCAGTTGTGGTAAATGGATAAATAGAAAAGTTACACCTGGAATGGATTTAGATCTTGAATCTGCTTCCTTAGAGCTTTCCTAAAAACTTTTCCTAAAAATCATTGAGCTTTCCTATAAACTTTTTTAGTATTATTTCCTCTTGTATCCAACTGTTGGAGTCTCTTCCTTGTCTGTCCTGTCTCTGCCTCCAGCTGTGCTGGTGGAATTGTTTGCACTGCACTGTTTTAGATTAGATCACTCAACAATTTGAGCTCTAAACCAAAAAACTTCTCTCCATTCTACTTAATTCTGAGCACATCAGTGACCCAGTTTCCCTTCCAGCCTCACAAATGAAGCATTGGCACAGCTGAGGTGATGCCAAACTGCTCCAGAATCAGAAGTGAGCAGTTAAGGGTAATCCCACAGTTCACCTCTCCGTGGCACGTTGTCCTGACAGCTGATGCACCCATTTGCTAAGTTTTTAAAACACTCCTTGGCAGAACACGTGCAGGAGACGAAGGAGAGGGGGGTTTGAGCTGTGCGAGTCCGTTTGGAGATGGAACGTGTTGGGTGCCTTTGTAGATTATTTAGAAAGGTGAGGGTATGGATTTTAATCACAGAATTCCAAGGTGGTGTGGATTGAAAGAGACATTAAAGCTCATCCATTCTCACCCCTGCCATGGGCAGGGACACCTCCCACTGTCCCAGGCTGCTCTCAGCCCCGGCCAGCCTGGCCTTGGGCACTGCCAGGGATCCAGGGGCAGCCACAGCTGCTCTGGGCACCCTGTGCCAGGGCCTGCCCACCCTCCCAGGGAACAATTCCTTCCCAGTATCCCATCTAACCCTGTCCTCTGCAGAGTGAAACCATTGCCCCTTGTCCTGTCACCGTTGGGGTGGTTAGCAATCATAACTGGCCCATAAAAGTCGGTTACGCTCTTTCTGATTTTGTGGATAATGTTTTTGCCTCGCTGGAGCACGGATAGAAACAGGAATGCAGCTGAGTCAGCAGGAGGGAGAGCTGGCTGCATTCCTGCTGGCATAAGTATCCTGGGATACAGTCACTTCCTTCCCTTCCAAAGAAAGTTCCAGGACTTGCAGCTCGGTGTAGAACACTTAAAAAGCAAAGAGGATGCTCAGGCTGGACGAGAGGCCTTGGACCTTGACCTCTGTGCTCTGCCTTGGTGGGTGGAATTTTATTTTAAGTTTCATTCTGTTTTCAGGCTGAGAGAATTTTTTCAGAAGTGAGGAGGATTGAAAACTACAGAGTAGAAGGCATGGAGATCTATTCAACCACACTCTGGCATCTGCAGAAAGATGTTGCCCTTTCAGTTCTTTCCAAGGATTTGACAGACATGGACAAAAACTCACCGGAGGTATAAAATGCTGTGGGCTTGAGTGAGAAGAGGGAAACTGCATGTGGTAAAATCGGTGATTCAGAACAGCTTTGAGCTCTAATCCAGTGTACTCTCCGGTGGGAATACACCTGAACATGGCAAAACTGGAGGGGAGATGGCAGGGTTGTCTGTTGAACTGCTGGTGCATGAAATGGCTTCCTAAAATTTGAATATCAGCTTATGTGGAGCAGGTTGAAACCTTTTATCTGTTAATGGTTATTTAAATTTGCCTTGGCACCATTCAACCAGGAAGATCATGGGTTAGTCAGTCACTCCTGCTGCTGCCAGTGTGCAGAGATAAGAAACAGCTTTTTCCTGTGCCACCTTTTAATTGCTGTAATTAATTCACTGGCACTTAAAATATTTGTTCTAGAATTTATTTGCAGACGTGATGTTGCACATTTTTATACCAAAGTCCATTTAACTGCAGGGCACGTGGTAATGTAAAGTCATGATGTGCCAAAAACCAGGAATCTTTCAGTGAGTGCCACAGTAAAAATAACAGATGTGAGTTTATAAATGTGCTCTTAAGAATTGAGAAAACTCTGAGGGTATTGGAAATCTTGTTGGTGGAGGAGGAAATCCAATTCATGTTGTCCTGTTAGTTCGTCTAAGAGTGGAAAACTCAAACCCAGTGAAGCAGTTGGTGGTTGTAGTAAGATTAGTCAGGATAGAGGGAAATGCAGCTTGTAATCCAGGGAATGGAAAACAGTTCTGTGCTTTGGCAGGATGCTGAAAATTTGGGGAAGTGAGGGACGCCAGGCTGTGGTATTTACAGTCTCAATGGGTGCTGAGCAGCAGGGAAAGAGGAGGTTGTTGCTAAAATTCTTCCTCTGCAGATTTCCAGATTTGTCAGTTGCAGGGAGCTGGAGAAATAAAGTACCATCTCTCCCTTTGTTATTCATAAATATCAAAGATGTTTTATTTCTGGCCTTTTCAACAGCTTCAAAAGCTTTAGTCATTAGTCGTCAAAGGATCTAATTGGTGCAGACTTGTTGGGTGTCCATGGATTCTCCATTTCTGTATTTCAGCTTGTATATTTATTTATTTATGTATTTTAGAAGGTGTGTTTAGCCCTGCTTGCCTCACAGGAACGAGCCTGAACTAACTGTTGATTTATTCCTGTTTTTATTTTTTAATCTATGAATAAGTTATTTATAATTATTTAAAGCAGTATAGATAAATGTGTTCAGCTCCAACTTAGTCACTCAGGGTCGTAAAAAGGGTTCTGCTCTTGCCCTGCTGTTGCTCCAGGCCTGGTGTGCTGCAGGAAACTGCTTCAGCTTGCAAAGGGAGCACGACATTGCCATCAAGTTCTTCCAGAGGGCCATCCAGGTGGATCCAAACTATGCCTATGCCTACACCCTGCTGGGCCACGAGTTTGTGTTGACAGAAGAGCTGGACAAAGCATTGGCCTGTTTTAGAAACGCCATCAGAGTCAACCCCCGGCACTACAACGCCTGGTCAGTTTGGCTTTATCCCCTGCTGCTGCTTGTGGTGCAGAATCCCTCCCCGAGGAGCATCTCCTGGGTGCTGCCACTGCTGTAATTTCATGGAGTCACAGACTGGTTTGGGTTGGAAAGGACCTTAAAGCCCTTCCACTCCCACCCCCTGCCACTGGCAGGGACACCTTCCAGTATCCCAGGGCGCTCCAAGCCCCATCCAGCCTGGCCTGGGGCACTGCCAGGGATGGGAAGCCACAATCTACCTACCACTCTTCCCTCCTGGAAGAGAGCAAAGCCGTTCCTGCAGAAGATGGGGGGGCTACTTTCACAAGGAAGGCAAAAAATTTGAGGTTTTTTTTGTTTTCACAGATTGCTTAGGCTGTACTACCGCAGCTATTTTGCTCTGCTGGGCAGCATTCTTCATGCATTATGTTTCCTCACTTGCAGTTGGAGAGATGAGATCTCAGCCCCTTCATACCTTAGGACACACTTCGTTTCTTTCAGCTTTTTAATATAAAAAGCAGGAAAAGTTAGATCTGTGAGTGTGAGTCACTTAGAGTTAATAACCTTTGTGTGCTTTTTATTTAGTAGCTCTTTAGCCAGTCTTCCTGTGTATCACACATCAGTTCTTCAGCTACCTAATGGATAAAAAAAGGAAAGAAAACTTTAGACAGCTTTTTCCTCCAAGAAATCCCTTCCCACCCTAGATGGGATTGGCAAGGCTTCAAACCATTCCTGCCATGTCACGTTCACTGACAGAAACTAATTTGATTAAAATCCACTGCTACTTACCAGAATTGTTTCTCTGCTGCAGGTACGGGTTGGGAATGATTTACTACAAACAGGAGAAATTCAGTCTGGCAGAAATGCATTTCCAGAAAGCACTTGATATCAACCCTCAGAGCTCAGTCTTACTGTGTCACATTGGAGTGGTAAGTACATGGCACGTAACCTGGGTGGGGGAGGAGGGTTTGGGGTGGAGACGAGGTGAGGAGGATTTTTCTTCCTGTGGGAAAGCTTGTTCAGACTTGGTCTAGAATTGGGCAAATATTTTTCTGAAGGAGCAGATTGTAAGTTAGCATGGTCAAAAGGGTTTGTCCTTGCCTGGCAGATGAGCTGTTATTTGTCCCCTTTTGGAGTTGTTCTCTCTTTGTCTGCCAGGTCCAACATGCACTGAAAAAATCTGAGAAGGCTTTGGACACTTTGAACAAAGCGATCAACATCGACCCCAAGAACCCACTATGCAAATTCCATAGAGCCTCGGTGTTATTTGCAAATGAGAAGTACAAGGTCAGTCTGGGTGCTCGTGGCAACCTTGACATTCCTGTAGCTGGGAATGGGGATGCCTTGGAAGCTGAATGTGCACAGGTCACCCTGGGGAGCACCAGGCTGTGCAGGAAGAGCCTGGGACATGGGAAGCATTTGGTTTGGCAAGTGCCACCCTCACCAGAGACCTGTGTTAAATGTTTTGATTGTAATAAAACCTGGGGCCAACAGGTGTTGCCTTTTAAATTATTATTATTTTAGTCTGACCCACTATCATGAGTTTATACTAAATTACTAGAAAAACTCTGCAAACTGCCCCATATCCAATTACAGCAATAGGAACCAGCTGTTTCCAAGGCTGTGTTGTGGAGTGAAAAGTCAGAAGTGAAGCAGTTTTGGGCTGACCCCCTGCTGACCTGAACCTTGTTTAGAATAAGATCTTCCCACAGTGTTTATCCAGCGACTTTTCCTCTGGCCAGTGTTTTTTGGCTCCAGAAGACAAGCCAGGTCTGGTTTGAAACGTGCCTCAGAAATGGGTGTGCACATTGAAAGGGAAAACTTAAAACTTTATTTCTAACTGCAGACTAAATATTTTTTCTGTTGAATTTCTTAAAGATGCCAGGTGACTGTCACAGCACAATAAATAGCTCCAGCATCAGCAACTAGTTTAAAAGTAAAGCAGAAGTTTCGCTAAAAGTTTTTGTTTTCAAATGCCTAATATAAACAGTCTTTCCAACCTTTCAGTCGGCTTTACAAGAACTTGAAGAACTGAAACAGATTGTTCCCAAAGAGTCTCTTGTTTACTTTTTAATAGGAAAGGTAGGTAAAACTTCACTGTGATTTTAAGTTCTTTGGTTTCCTTTGCTGCTTAATGAGAAAATTTGATGCCTGTCACTAAGCTGCTTCCACTTGGAGCAGTATTCTAAAAATTCCTGAAGCTTTAAATAAGGCTTAGTGCTCACAGCTTTACTGTATGCCAGCTTTTAAATGCAAAGGACAGTTAAAGAGAGCTGGAGGTGATAGTCCATCCCTCAGTCAGCAGAGCTGGTTATTTGCACATGTAACTATTAAAATACTGAATCACATTCTCATGCATTGTGTCAGAAATACTGAGTAAGAAGCAACTACATTCCAACCTTTCTCGTGTGAAATGCCAGAGAGAAGTGATCTGGTGACAGAAATCCTCCTTCCCACCACCTCCTCTGCTGATAAGCTTTAAATAACTTCTGCAACTTTCTGCTGGGGGGTGTCTGGTCACTTGGAAGCACCGAGACAAATTTCCCTCTAACACAGTGCTGGCGAACTCTCTGTCAGCAAGATTTCTTGATTTTGTTTAAACTGAAGAGAGGTAAAAGGATTTGTGCTGAAATTCATTGGTATTTGTCCTGGAGTAGCTGGACCTCTAAACTGACATGAGAATGGCCATGTCTTGACAAACTGAAGTATTTTCCCTGTTTAAATGCTCAACACAAATAAATAACTTCCTCATCTGCCCTTAATGATAAAGAGTCTCTTAGCTGCTAGTTTAATTTTTGTTGTTTTTAAATAGAAACACTTGCTCTTTCTACACATATTTGTTATTTCACTTGGGGCTCACATAATAAATTTTTCATATCCACCCTCTGTTGCTTTCCATAAAACATCACTGAACTGTGGCTTGGAACATTTGTTGCCCAAACCTTCAAGTAGCAGCTTTGTGTAAATGTAGACTTTTCTGCTCATTCTGTTTTAGGTTTATAAAAAACTGGGTCAGACACATCTGGCCCTAATGAATTTCTCCTGGGCAATGGACCTGGATCCCAAAGGAGCCAACAACCAGATCAAGGAGGCCATTGACAAGCGCTACCTCCCCGACGACGAGGAGCCCATCACCCGCGAGGAGCAGATCAGTGAATGTTACCCCTATGAGTCAGGTCTGTGCTGCCAGCCCTGGGCAGGTCAGGAGCTTTTGCCACTTGGGTGTGGGAAGAATGCCAGGTTTAACAAGTGAAACGTTCTGCTCAGCAAGCAAGAACTCTGGAGGCTCTTCGTTCAGCAGAATTCATTCCTTTTCCCTACAGAAAGCATGGCATGCAGGTTGTGAAGTTTCTTTAGGTGTAGTAGGACAGAGATCATGGTAACTCCAAATTTACACAAATGGTGGGTGGCTGTAAGAGTGTCCCAGGAGAGCAAGACATTCCCAGGGCTGCAAGCATTCTGTCATAAAGCATCGAATAATTCCAGAGTAAATGAATGGCAGCTGAAGTTGTCTGTAGAGGCTTTTTCAGAAGTTAAACTGGATGTTGGGTAAAAATACTTGGTGTGCTAAATGTGAAAGGTGGCAAAGAAGAAAATATAGCAGGATTGGGATTCTTATTAACAGACAAATGCTGTGTCCTGCAATTCCAAATTCTCAACTGAAAAAGTAGGGGAAGGTGACAACTGTATATCACATTGTCTTTTATTGGTCCTCTGTGCTTTTTAATATGGGAACTTTACCCTGCACTGCACTTACGGAAATACCCAGAGTTTTTCTCTCCCTGCTGTTGGAACTGGGGTAATTTTGAGCCCCGGCTCCCTGAGCTGAGCCTGTTCTGACCAGGAGATGGAGACAGAGACTGGAAATGCTGAGCAACACCTGAGCAGTACAGAAAAAAACCCCAAAGCCCAACCAAACAAGGAAAAAAATTTAAAAAAGGAAAAAACCAGCAGCTTAATCTGTCCAATAAGCATAAACAAAGTTAAGTGTTGGGCTGTGTGTCACAGTTCAGCGTCCCTGGCTGTGCAGAGAAGGTGTGGAAGAGTTCCACAGCCTCAGCTGCATGACCCTCAGGGTACGAGGCACAAAACTAAAGTAATTCAAGGTGGTGAGTTGAGGGGAAACGGAATTCTTTTTTAATACTTTGGCTGCCCTGCCTTTGAAGGGCTGGGCTGGGTCGTGGGGGAAGCTTTGCAGAGGGACAGCCCCCTGCTCTCTGACCCCGAGGTCTCTTTCCTCCGCAGTGGGCACAGACGAGTCCCAGGAGAGCAGCATGACGGACGCAGATGACACGCAGCTCCACGCCGTGGAGAGCGATGAATTTTAACCTCCAAGAGCCAGTGTCTGAGCTTGAGTGTGTGTGACTGGTACTGTCGTGTTCTCCCCTTCCTTGGCATCCTGGGTTCCACATCTCTGAGCCAGCACTGTCGTTGTTCTCCACTGACACCGCGAGTGCACCTCAGACCTGAACTGTACCCGAGTTCGTGGCAGTGCAATATCCAGCTGCTGCTGAGTCTGACTAGTTGGCTCTTACACACTTACAGAAGTGACTGAGGAGAAAATGCTGGTTTTGAACTCCCCCTTGCTGGAAAAAAATATCATGGAAGACAGACTTGGTGTGCTGTATGGAAGCCAGTAGATGTGGGGATAGTACTAATGACGAGGTGTCTTGTTCTTTTTCCAGAAATGTGTCTTAGTTTGGGTCTTTCTTTGTAAGCAGAGTGCTGAACCTCATTTCCAAGTTCTCCAAGGACAGTGTTGACAAACAGGCTGTTCAAGACTTTTGCATCTTGCAGTGTAACTTAAACGCCAGGGAGTGTCAATGACCTTAAAGCTGCAGTGTCTCCAGTGAGCAACCAGGACTGGGTGCGTGTCAGGCCACATGAAACACCCCTGTCCCTGCCTAGAGTGCAACTGCAGGAGAACCACATTGCAGGATCAGAGCTTTCATCAAACGCTTTCATGTTCTAACCATGAATTAATTTATTCACCCGGTTTTGGAAAGGTCAGTGTTTACTTTGTATTTCAGTCAGCACCACCTTGCTTCATTTTTCATGCACCCTTTGACTTATTCTTCCCCTTTGAAGAATAAAAATTAATAAAGGGCAAAATCAAGAGAAGTGTAGATACAAGTGTAATGTGAGAGTGGGAAGACTGGAAGCCTTAATACAATCAGAACCTTGGTCAAACACGTGAAATAATTGTCTCAGATCAGTATCTCCTTAGGTCTGTGATCACTTTGAAAACTATTTTGTAAAGTGTGGTCCAAGCAGGATGCAAAAATGTGCAATTATCTGTCTTTTTCCTTATTTTTTTTAAGCTGTTCTTTCAGTTTCCCATTCTAGGAACACTTTCCTTTCCTCCAGGGTCTGTTTCTGAGAGGAGAAAGCTGTGCCACGTTAGTGAGTCCAAACTGCTCTCTGTAGCATTCTGCAGCAGCAATTGGTGCCCTTTGTGCAGTGATGATATAGCAAGTGTATGATACAAGCAGTTTTAAAGAGCAATTTATGCCTAATAAATTGGGAATGATACAAATTTCATAGCAACGTATTTGTTGTGATCAGTCTTAATGGTTTTTTTCCTTTTTTTTTTAATCTATTGGTTTTTAGGGGTCTCTTAGTTTCCTTTACACTTCAATTCCTTTTGAATTCCTCATTCTGCCACTTGGCACCTCACCTTGTCCACTTGGTCCCAGCTTCTCTCTGGTCAAGAGCCATATGGACACCTTTATCCTTTGAAAAATCATCCCCAAGTTCTGAGCAAAAATAGAATTCTGTGGTTCAGTGGGGTTTTTTTTTAAGTAGGAGGATGGGCAGGGAAAAATAGGCTTCAATTCCTCTCACAGGGTAAAAAAAACCCTCTAAAATCTGAGGAATTAAAAGAGATTAAATGAGCTTTTTGCCTCTGCCACGCACTTGAGATCAGCTGGGTCTGGAAGGTGATGGATTGACTGGGAGATCGTGGCACGTTTGGGCTGGATCGGGGGATCCCGCACGATTCCTGTGGCTGAGGTGTCCTGGGGTGATTCCCCTTTCTGGAGAGTCTTCCCTGGGGAGCTTTCCCTGGGACTGATCTGCACCCGGGGCAGAGCTCGCAGGCCCTGCTCCTGAGGTTCCCGTGTCTCTCCTGGTGTGGTTTTCCCATCCAGCTCCAGCTTGTGGCAGCTTCCCAGCACATCCCTCGAATGGAGGAGTCTCTGAGCAGCACCTCCTGGTAAGGTCTGCAGGCAGCACTTGTGGAATGCCACTAATTACCACGTTAATTGGCTTCCTTTTGGTTCCCAGCATATTTTCTAAACAAAAAGCAGGAGGAAGCAGGTGCTATTTACTTCTCCATAACAAATGTTGTTCATGTGGGGACCAGAGATCCAGGAATTGACAGGGTTTTTTTCCTTTTCCTTTGTTCCCTGAAAGCTACAGTAAGACTTTCAGCCCCTGGGAAAAAGCTCTTAATTCAGCTGGGCTGTTCCAGGGATGTTTGTGCTATTTGGAAGATTTCATACGTAAAAGCATTCCTGGCTTTATGTGTTCTTCCTACCTTAAAGGTATTTCCTTTTCTCCCAAGAATCCAGGGTCACGTTTAGCCCATGCTGCTATCTTACATTCTAAGGAGAAACACAAAATTAGTATTGAAGGACTAAAACTTGGCTCTTTGGGGAGGGACAGAGAGGAGGAGGCCAAGCATGGAGGCACTGGCAGGCAGGTGAGAGCAAGTGTTCACTGAAGAGAATTAGGGAACTGTCATTTTGTTACAACAAAACTATGGAAGAATGCAAAGTGTGGGTGTGGTATTACTATTTGCATTGAAACAATGTAATTTGTCTTTTCTTTTTCCTTTGGCTTTTCTTGATTTTTTTTTTTTTTTTAATTTCAAAAATTGTACAGTCCTAGGGGGAAAAAATTCTTTTCTGTTAATATATTTGCAATTCATGCAAGGATGTGGAAAATCCAAATAAATTACTTTTAAAAGCAGGCTTAGCCCTGGGTGCTTTGGGTCAGGGGTGGGATTTGTCCTTCAGGAGCTGGGCAAATGACAGAGGTTGGGAAAGGTTTAAGGACACCTTGGGGTGCACAGGGGCTGTTTTCTGTCCTGTGCTACCCAGGGCTCCACGTGTCACCTGTAAATCTACCACAGCTTTCCAAGTGGGCTGCAAGATCCTGGCTGGAATTTTGGGTGAGGTGGGAGGTGTAAGGATGTGGAGCTGACGAGGCCATGGAGCTGCTCCAGGGCTGGAGCCCCTCTGCTCTGGAGCCAGGCTGGGAGAGCTGGGGGTGCTCATCTGGAGAGGAGAAGGCTCCAGAGAGAGCTCAGAGCCCCTTCCAGGGCCTAAAGGGGCTCCAGGAGAGCTGGAGAGGGACTGGGGACAAGGGATGGAGGGACAGGACAGAGGGAATGGCTTCCAGAGGGCAGGGATAGGTGGGATAATGGGGAGAAACCTTTTCTGGTGAGGTCCTGGCATGGGCTGCCCAGAGAAGCTGTTACTGCTCATCCTCACCTTCCATCCTCCAGCGACAGGAGATTGAAGCTCTTGGGTATGGAGCAGGTGAGTTTTACTTTCATTTTTCCTGCTTTCCATAGCAGGTCCCCACCCCGTGGCTGCAGCTCTTGTTGCTCAGCAGAGAAATTAATTATTACAGTCTCTTACACTTCCAGACCTGGCAGAAAAGCTTTCCGGGAAGGCTCGTGGCTGTGCAGGAATGCCTCCTGCTGCCTGTGGTCATCTTGGATTGAACCTTTTACCACTCATTTTTGCCCAACCTAACCCAGTAATTTCTGAGAGCCAAGTTTGGCTGTACAAGCAATGCTGAGATGAACCCTTTCATAGTTGCTTCCCCCTATTTTCTCCCGTGGTTCTTTTACTCCTGGGCGTTTATTCCTGTGTCTCGTAGTTCAACTCTCGGTCACTGAGTTCCCGCCCCGCAGTGGGAGCCGAGCTCCTCTGTGTCTCACTGCAGCCTCTCCGGGTGGGCTGGAGCTGGGTGATGAAGCTGCACGGAGCTGGGCTCTGCCTAGTGGTGAACCCGGGCTTTGTTCAGGGCAGGCTGAGCTTTAGGTGCCTCCAGAGAAAGGCAAAGCAGTGATGAAGCTGGATTTCTCCATCATTCCAGGGCTGGGTTGCAGCCGTGTGATGAACACCAGGAGCTGTTTATGAACTCCTACATCTTACTGAGGTTTGCACTCCATTCTGTTGTTCACCATTGACTTTGTTGCTGCAACATCTTTTTTTCTTGTCCAAGTCAGTGACTTTGAGTGAGAGCTGGTTCATGAGCAGGAACTGCTTTTTATTTCTAATGGAGCAGAACAGGGTTTTTTTGAAGGCAGGGAGCCCTGTACTCCTGCTCCTCCAAGGAGCAGGGTTTAAAATTCTATTAACACAGAAAACTTTCCTTGCTTTTGCCAATCTTCTTTTCAAATCTGTGCTTGTGGAGCACCAGATTTCTCAGTTAGTTTGGGTCCAACTGCTGTAGAACTGCTAGGAGATGTTCCTGGGTGAGCAGGGACAGGAGGGGACTCAGACCCTTCCCCAGGCCCACACAGCAAACGCCTCCCCAGCCTCTGTCCAGCCTCCAGCTGGGCAGTCATGGAGCAATTCCATGCATCAGGAATGCTGGACTGGAACAATCTGTGGAGGAGGAAATGGGACAGAGGAGAGGTGCCCAAAGGCCCCTTCTGTGGCTCTGGCTGCATTTCTGCCCCACCATGTCATGTTCTGACCTGTTCTCACCTGGGACCTGCTCTCCTGGTCCAGACTGTTTTACTCAGCCTTAAAGGATGGAAGGCTTCCAAAAATCCTGATGGTACCAAGAAGGGAAGTACCAGAAACACCTCCCAGATCAGAAAAAATAAAACCAAAAACACTTTCAAAGATCAATTTCATCCACACTACTCCAGAAAACCACATCCAGAAAGGAGCCATGTGTTCCTTTCTTGAAATCTTTGTTAAGTTAAAAATCTCCCATTCCCAAATCCAGCACTTCATATCCACATGGGTGTGGAACAGTAAAAATCCTTTGTTGCCAGGACATTTGGGAAACGAGCTTAGGAAGAGAAGAGGATTGATTGCTACTTTCTGCCTCTTGGATTCTCCTGTGTCTCAACAGATTTAGGAAAGTCTCTCTGGCAGGTGTTTCTCCTCAGTCCCATTGTGCTGGATGAGCAGCTCGTGCACTCAGTGCTTTTAAACAGTTTGTCACCTGCAGAATAAGGTCATAGTCTGGATTTTCCTCGATAACCAGGAAAAACAACCTGTTTGTTTCACCTTCCCTGGGGAAGGAGAGCAAGGACAGCGTCTGTGTGGGGACAGGGAATGCAGCTGCTCTGTGTGGGATCAGGATGGCCATCTCTGACAGTGTATTTGGAGCATCTCAAACATCCTTCCAGTCCTGAAAGGGGCTTAGAAAAAAAGAGGGAGAGTAACTTTTTACACAGGCAGATAGTGACATAATAAGAGGGGGAACCACTTTAACCTGAGAGAGATGTAGATGAGATGGTAGGAGGAAATTCTTTACTCAGTTTGGTGAGGCCCTGGCACAGGTTGCCCAGAGAAGCTGTGGTTGCCCCATCCCTGCAAGTGTCCAAGGCTGGATGGGGCTTGGAGCAACCTGGGATAGTGGAAGGTGTCCCTGCCCATGGCAGGGAGTAGAACAAGATGGGCTTTGAGGTCCCTTCCTGCACAAACCATTCCATGATTCCATGATCCTCTCCCCAGCTCTGATGTCCCAAGGGGAAACAGCAACTCTCAGTGCACAGGAGGACCAGCAGGGAGAAGTGAATGAGCTCACCTGCTTTTTAGCCTGCTGGACAGGGAATTGAGTCTTTTATTTGAATTAAACCTGTCCTGTGAGTGGGATAAAAACTAAAAGACAATTTAAAAAAGCAGGAGTGGCAGCAGATGAAGAGCTCCATGGCCGTGCCTTACCTCAGCGGGCAGGAGACGCCATGGGAAGAGTTTTCTGTCTAGGAGCAGAAGATGACACTGGGATGACCCTGAGTTCAGCAGTGAATGGCTCACAAGGGACCGAGGGAGCTGCTGCTGGGTCCTGGGGGTTGGGTTCCTTGGGGACCACGGCACAGCTTGGGGACAGCCCGGCACGGCCACGGCCGGGGGGACGCGGGGCAGCAGTGCCGGCCCTGCCACCGCCCCAGTGTCCCCCGTGGGGCCGGGCCCTGCTGTCACCCAGGAATGGAGCCCGTGCCGCCCGTGGGACACCAGCCTGGTGTGAGCCGTGGGACGGGGACCCGCGGCAGCGACGGGACGCAGGCCCAGGGCCACGCAGGGCACGCGGGCCCTGCATCACCTGTGGGACACGGGCCTGGTGCCCTCCGTGGGACAGGGCCCGGTGTCCCCGGCGGGACCGCAGCCCTCGTCGCCCGGGCCGGGGCTCGGTGTCCCGGCGGCACCTCCCGGTCCCCCGGCAGGTCCCTCCCCGCTGCGGGACCCGCGCCCCGCACGGGGCACGAGTGGCCTGCGGCCC
>VZRQ01010137.1:92847-117682 GCA_013397975.1 Machaerirhynchus nigripectus | reverse complement strand
GGGCACCATTCCCTAACCTGGTGGGAAAGGGGGCCTGGGGTGGGGGGGCACACGCGAAGTTTTAAAAGTAAACAGAAAAAAAAATTTAATTGCATAACCTCAAAGCTTGCAAAACGCGTGGAGGGAGCAGGTCCCGCGGCCCCAAATCCGCCTGGAAAATAGGAGCGGAGCGGTGCCGGTAATCCCGGTGGGCTGTCACCGGCGGGAGCCGTGTCACCGGGTGCTCTCCCTGCTCCCGGGGTGCACAATAGCGTCATTTTCCAGGTGGCTTCGAGCTCCAAACCCATTTCCCTGTATTTACTTTCCAGCCGCATATTTTGTATTTTATTTATTTCGAACCGGCCCTGCCGATCCAGAATCGTTTTCCCCAAAACAAGCTGGAAGAGTCGGGCTATCCTGAAATGCTTTCCGTGATCCCTACGTGTGTTTACTTCCATCACGGGATTAGCATCTTCCAGTGCTTGATTATAGAGAAATTTCCATCATTTGGGGTATAAATGGGAGTCTTGTAGGAGGAAAAATATAGCAGCTAAGTATATTGGGAACTAAACTTATTTTCTCCCCCAAAATCAGACCCACCTTACAAACCGAGGTGTCATCTCTCCTCTGCCTAGGTTTGTGTCCAGGTGGAGCAGAAGGCAGGCACTCCATAGATTATGTTCCCTGTTATGTAAAATGCACTTGAATGACAAACTGTAGTTTTCCATGAAACCGGTCAGGATATGGGAGGAACTGCAGGTTTTTTATTTGTTTTGACTGACCATTATATTTTGAACTGGTTTGGGCCGCGGCCGCGTTGATGGTTACATCACGTCATGTGTTGTGTACGGGGTGCTTTGTGCCTCTAAAAATAAGGTGAGGCAGAAGCCCGTTTCTGCGGGTGGGAAAGTCGGGCAGGACTCCGGGGTGGGTCGGTCCCGCTGCCTGCGGGGATAAAACATTCTGGGGGTGCCTGAGGTGTGACGTGTGGCTGCGTGTGCCACCGAACCGCCGCCGTGCCTGGCAGCCCAGGGAGCTGTTTGTGCCCAAGCGTTTTCTCTTTAAAACCATATTTGTCCTTTTTATAGCCTTTGTTTTCATGGAGGAACCTCTGATGCTCTTCCCTGCTTCAGCGTATCCTCTTGGATTTCCATTCTGGCACGGGAACAGCGACGCTGTTCAAGCTGATTATATATTTTTTTCTTTAATTGAGAAGTCAGCAGCCTTTTAAATCGGCGGAGGGGGCGGTGGAACGGAGCGGGCCCGGGGGCAGCGGAGGCGAGCCGGGGGAAGCCCCGGGCTGGGGCTGGGGCCGGGACCGAGCGCAAGTGAGGCAGCGGGAGGCGCCTCCGGGAGTGGCTGGATGGGCTCCATCCGGACCCTGCCGGGGGGCTGTGGCCCCGCACTCGCCTGCGCTTCCGCCGCGGCTCGGGTCCGGCGGGGGCGGNCCCCGGCCGAGCCGCGCCCGCCCCCGCACGCCAGATCCGGGCCTGGCTTTTGGCGCGGGAGCGATGGGGACGGTGTTTTTTTCGCTGTAGCCACACTGCCAAGGTAGCACAGCTGTGTGGGGCTTAATGGATTGATATGCTGCAGGAGCAGTTAATTGTGGAACTTGGTTGTGGTACTGTTATAGCTGATTTGTAATGATTTAGCAATGAGGAATGACTTGTGTTCCCTCGTCAGAGGTGATAAAGCAGCAGATGACCAGGCAGATGTGGCTGTGGGTTTCTCTTACGCCTTTTTTCCCCTCTTTTGCCTTTTATTTTATTTTTTTTTAATGCTGTATTTGAGTCTCATTTGCTCTCGGAGATCATCCGGTAACCGGAGAGCTGGTGAGATTCTGACATCATGCAAGGCAGGGGTGAAAACCGAGCGGTTCTGTGACCAAAGTCACTTCCTTTTGCGTTGTTTATAACTTGTGTTTTGGTGAAGGCCACTGCCATTATCTAATGAACGCCTGGAACAAAGACTGTCTCTGGAGTTCCAGCACTCCACCCTTCCCTGCTCAGGCTCCACTTGCTGCCTGTCCTTAGGAACCTCAAAAGGCTTTTCCAGGGAAGATGAGACTCAATGGACAGCGAGGCAAAGATAAGGCCTGAAGATTCTTAGGCCCAACCCGAGGGAAAGGATAAAGCTTAGGGAGTGGGAGAAAGGGCAAGCAGCACATATTTTGATTTATGGGCCTTCCCCCCACCCCCTTCCATAAAATTTTCCTCTTCTGGAAAATGACCTTTTTCTGGGACCATTTTTTGGGAGTAGGTCAGTGCTCTCTCAGCCCATACCCAAACAGCACCTGATTTTGCATTTTTCTGTTTGTTTTTTTGCTGGACTATGAGAGAAACAGGTGGGCCGACTTAGGCCTAAATGGGAATTTAATTCCTGGAAAGGTCTCAGGTGGATCACATACTGATGAGACCAAATAATGAGTAAGTTCTGCATGCCTGCCTCTCTTCCCAGTGTTTATCCTTCCATTAAACAGAGCTCTGAGCACTGGGCAGTAGCAATGGCAGGTGATCTGAGAAGCACCGTTTCCGTTGCTGCATTTTATAAATACCATGTCCCTGCTCATGACTTCCAGGAATACAATGTCGATCTGGAATGAAAAGCAGCAGAGACTCGGTTTGAAAATCCTTCCCTGTAAACAGGAGTTTGGCTGTGTGTTTGAGGATGCAGTTTTCTGTGACAAATCATTTAAATTGGAATAAAAGCTTTCTGTTCTTTCTCAGCTGGGCCAGGAGTTGTCATACCCAAATCAGCAAGAGTCTGGGTGATGCAGGACTTGAGTAAACATAATTCCATTAAACCCGGCGCGTGTCCTCGTCAGCCCGAGTTCAGAGCTGTGTTTTTGGAAGAGGAGAGTTTGGATAAGGTCTCATTCAGGTTTTTTGAAGTTAGAAAATCAAGTCTGGATCTCTCCTGCCACAAAGCGCAGCCAGCAGGTGACTGCCCGAGTTTGGAGAGCGAGACAAACGGAGAAACAGGAGATGTTAATAGTTGGGAAGGCCTAATTCTGGAGAGCACAGTTTTGACAGTGTGGTATCTGAATTTAGCAATGAAACTGTGCTGTTTATCTGAAAAAATGGGGGAAGAAGGTAACAAAATCACATCTCAAGAGGGGAAATGGGAGTAGCTGTCAGCCTGGACAGCCCTCATCCTCATCTGTACCTGAGTTAATCTCTTGTTGCAAACTTACTTTTTTCAGGTTTGGTAGAAAGAAAAGTTTAATTGAAATACATATTTCTGTATTGGTAGCTGCTTAAGGCCTCAGAGGCCTTAGCAGAAGGTGGACCTTAAAGATTTCTTGTTTTCAGTTCTCAAACGTTGGGAAACATCTCTCTGAAATCTTTATAACTTCCTGTCAAGGTCTGCAGCGACAGAGGATGTGATGGGAAGGTTACTGTGAAGTTGCTTTGCAGTAAATGAGGAAGAGCAAGCCCAGCTCAGGCTGTAATTACGGCCTGTGAGAAGGAACCTGTGATGTGCGAGTGACCATCACCTTTTATTAAGCGAGCGTCTCTGCTCCGGAGTTGTGTCACCGTGGCGTTGGCTGCTGCCAGGGCAGCCGTGGTGGGCCGTGCTCTCTGCTCTGCCGTCCCAGGAGCAGCAACAGCCGAGAGCTGCAGCCAGCCGAGCGCTCGTGTTGTGGGGAGCCGAGTTCCCAGCTCCAGTCAGAACAACGTATTTGAATTTGGCTGCCAGATTGGGCAGGGATCTGGTGATTTGGGACACTCAATTCTGCTCCTCTCTGGGCTGTTATTTCCTCTTGAGGACATGGCCAGTTATCCCAAGGCACTCCAAAGGACTTCTTGTAGTGACAGTCAATGCCTTGTTCTAAAATACTGAGTATAAAATACAAAGTATTGAGGTGCTGCCACTTTATGGGGCAGGGGGTGTTAAAGAGTTTAGGGTACAGTTATATGCTTTTGAGCAAAGGTGGGTATGACTGAACTTAGTGAAAGAAAATGTGTCTTTAAAATTAAAAGGCAATTCTGTTTTTTGTTTAACTTGCTCCCCGAGTCCTGAGTTCAGTTTTTCATATTTCCTGGGCAACTTGCCCAGATCATGCGAAAGAAAAACAAAATCTTTCTGATACTGGATGGGGGAGACCCGGATTTCACAATTAAAGCTTTTTTAAATTTTATTTTATTTTTTGTCTCTGACAGGCTGCTGCTTTCTGCAGATGTCCCATTATTGTTTTTTGAACTGCATTTCTTGTGATTTGACTCTGAACTGCAACTTTGTTCTGAAGAGTAGCTTAACAGCAATGGGTATTTTTATCTCCAGCCACCCTATTTTCCAGGTGAAGGCACTCTTGCTTTTAATTATTCACTTTTCCAGATTTTTTTGGCGGAGATGACAGTTAATCTTGCTTTGTGGCTTCTGTTTTTCTTTCTGACATCATATTGATGAAACCTCCTTTACCTCAGATGATGCAATTGATTTGGTTTATTTATATCCAATGAGAATTCACATGCGCAAGAGAGAATTATTCTTGCAAAAGGAGATGTCAGAGTTGACTGTACCCTGCCACTCATGTGGACAAGGAAGTGGAAACAGCAGCTTTTAGTTTAATCTTGAGGGTTTCTCTTTGGAAACAGAGTTCAGTAATATTTCTGGGATGTTCTTGTTATTAAAATTCTTATTTTTCCAGGGAGATTAGGTGCAAGTCTGTAGTGTTAGTAGCTGCAGAAGGTACTTGTGTGTGTATTGTAAAAATCTGTGGTTCTTGTGTATGTTCTTAACCTTTTTAAAATTAATATTGAAAAAAAAAGCCTGTTTCCCAAATGTGGGTCATTGCAAGCACACAGTCTGCACGTGATAACTGGCTTATCAATAAGGTGATCGTCCTGTACTTGCCTGTCACGTTTCCTTAATTAAAGCTTTGAGAGTTGCTTCTCATGTAAATCCCTTTCTAAATTGGTAAACACCTGTCTTACAACTGTAAAATGTTGAAAAGTGATAACAAAAGGCACTTAGAGAATCTGTTATACGCAATAGTTATAACTTTGGTAGAGGGACATTGTGGATGTGGAAAATATTTGTAGGGCTCAGGGAGTTGTTGTGTGTTGTAACCTGCTGAGGTTAGAAGCACAGATGATGTGTTTTACTTGCAAAATGAAGTGTAGAGGGATTTTATTTTAGCAAGTTTGGGGTTTTTTTGTGTGCTTTGTTTTGGTTTTTTGACTGAAACATATTTGTAACCACACGAATTCAAGAGTTGGCTGCACTGTTGATCTGTAGTGGGGGAGGAGAGGGGAAGTGGGAATTGGTATAATACTCACTTCCTTCAGGGTAACTTTGCTTTTATTGCTTCTAACAGCACCTTTGTGTATGTCAGGAAATGGGTGTTGGGGAGGACAGAGCTTTGGGGTGAAGGGGTTTCAGGGTGCAGGAATTAGGGATCATTTCAGGGACTGAAACCGTCATGCAGGGAACAGAAATGCATGAGGCAGGTGTGAGCAAGCGGTGCAGGGAGGGATGGAGGGCGGAGGTGATGGAGCCAGGTGGGTGCCACGGTGGGATTGATGTCTGGGAGGAGACCAGCTGGTGGGAGGGCACGGGCAGCCCTTCCAGAGGCAAACTGGAGTGAGTTTAGACAGGTGCCTCCTGTGTCCAGTGCTTGGAGCTCCCTGTATCTTCTTGTGGGCCTCACTGGAAGCACAGTGCCTGGTGTCTCCCCAAGGAACTCAAAACTTCTTGTGTTTGTTTTGGGCTTACTTTCTGAGGTATTGCACAAAATCATGTGCTTGGAAACCCAGTTCTCCTTTCAAGGTCTGATTGTAAAACTGGGTTTTGGAAGTAGAGGGTGTTGAATAAGTCAGCATGCTGGGGGATTGTTTTCAGGGGTGTCATGACCTGATGCTGCTCCAGGTGTAGTGTGACTGGGTGTGTTCCTCCTGCCCCCTCCGACTTCCCATCGCTGCCTCGGCCTTATTCCCACTCTTCCCTCTGCTCTGTGTTTAAGAAGTTTGAGCGTTGGTGCAGCTGACGTGGAGTTGTGGGTGAAGCCCCCTGAGGAGCCCTGGTGCCTCTGCTGCCTCCCGAGCACTCCTGGGGACCGAGGGAAGATGGGCGAGTTACGGTTACCCTGGTTTTACCTGCTGGCTGCAGCCTTTCATCTTTGCTCTGTTAATTACTGCTAACTGCTCTGGCAGTGCTCTACTTCTGAAGGGAAAATGAAGAACGTTCATTCAGTATTGGCTTAAGACACGCCGTAAACACCACGTGGGCCTTCCAGAAGCAGCTCCTCTTGATCTTCCCAAGCGATGTCCAGCACAGGGGTTGTGCCACAGCTTCTGCAGGCTGGGCTGGAGTTGAGCTGTGGTGGTGGAACTGGAGCAGTGTCCAGTTCCTCTGGCAGTTCTCTACCAGCAGGGCTTGTGCCAGAGCAGAAGCCTCTTGGTCCCACATGTGTCACGTTGAGTGCGGGGAATTAAAGACCCTTGGCAGGGAAATGGTGAAAAAAGGGACCTGTGGGTGCTCACATGGATCTGCTAATACTGGTGGGTGACAGCAGTTTGAGTAGAGCTTGCCAGCATGGTTTGGGTCCCAGGAGCAGGCAGCAGATTGGGGATGATTCTTGGAATTATTGTCAGACTCACCAGAATGCTCTAAAAGTTCCTCAGACTATGTGAATGACCTTCCCTTCCCATTCTATGACCTTTTCCTTTTCTTTGTTTTCCTTCCTCAGAGATGCCTTAACACCTTCTCCCCTCCAATTCCCTGTTAGGAGGAAATTCCTGATAAGTGTAATGTGGCTTTAATAACAACCCAGACTTATAAACAGAGGGAGCGAACGTGCTTACAAATGTTCCTTAATGTCTCTTCCAGGGGTTGCTCATAAAAGTAGAGATCTAATGCAATGTTGGAGAAGCCAGAGCTGTCCAGCACACAGAGAGTTTGTAAGGACTTAAATAAAATAAAAAAAATAGACCCAATAACTTTTGGAGGTCATCTTTAAGCTACTAGAACAAAGCCTTATTCTTAGGGGAGGCTTTCCAGGCTTCCAAAGTATTCTAAATGCTGTCCACCCAATGAAAAGTGGAGCCAAGGAGGATATTTTGTTTTCAAGTGAGTTTGCTAACCCAGAGAAAAAGGCAGTGTCAAAGTTTTGCTTCCAGTTCCTACTTCTGTTAATTTAAGTTGATGACCTACAAATGCAAACTCTCTTCAGCCTGGGCACAGTCCTTACTGGCTGCAGTGCAGTGCAGATGTGTTCGTGAAGAGTCATTTAGCAGCAAGGGGAGGGTTTTCTGCTCTTTTTGCAGCTGGGTGTTCCCGAAGCCGCTGTCGATGTCTCGTGGTAGCTGTGGTGGAGAGCCCTGAGCCAGAGGTCCCTCTGGAAGGGAAACCCACATGTTTCTGCAGAACTGGGAACCTGTTAGGGACAGTCATTCCCAGTATGTGTGTCTCTAGTGGAGGTCCTGGAAGGAGGCTGGAGTGGAAGAAGTCTTTATTCTGACAGTCTTCCTCCCTCCTCTCCCAAGGGTGTCTTAGCTACAAGTGGAAAGTTCCCTGCAAGTTCCTTTTTTTTCTTTCTTCCCTGAATAGGCATGTTCAGTTTTTATTTATGGACCCAAGTGGTGACTAAAATCCATTTTCAGTGAGTGTGGCTTAAACTTTTAGACATGCAGATCCTTTTTTAGTGAGGGTAAGGTATAGTTCACTACAGAATATACCATAAGTTGTGTGAGCAGGGGACTTGGGAAGCCTGAACCCACCTCCAGCATCTCAGTATTTCTGTTGCAACAGCTGTTTTAAAGTCTGTTCTCTGGGAGTGTGTTCTTCCTTCCCTGTCTCCTCCTTCTGTGTCACCTGACTGGGTGTTATGGAGAGTGAGTTAGAGCCACTCTTAGCCAGGTGCTGTAGCTGGGTAGGGACAGCCCTGGGGATCAGCCCAGGCTGGGGGAGGAACAGATGGAGAGCAGCCCTGGGGAGAAGGACTGGTGGGTGAGAGGCTGGACATGACCAATCCCATAAACCCCCGTGCCCTGGGCTGGTCCCCCAGAGCGGGGGGCTGGAACTGGATGAGCTTTAAGGTCTCTTCCAACCCAAATCATTTTGGGATTCTAGGACTCTGGAGGGTTTGTATTTTGGACCTGGTGAGGGGCTGGCCAGTTGACCAGTGTATGTACTCGTTGGAAACCACACAGAACAAATAATTTTGAGCCTTGATGTCTTTCTGGTCCCTGTTATGGAGAATCCCTGAGTCTGATGCTTGGGAGCAAATGTGGTACAGCTGGATGAGCCCAGAAACAAAACTGGCTGTGAAATTTTCCTCATTAAACATGATAAAACTTTAGATAGTCCTCGCTTTTCCTGTAAAGTGGTGTATTAATTTGGTCATTGGGGTGTGTTAATGAACAGCTACAACAAGCTTATGCAAATTTATGTGAAATTAGAGGATTGGCATATCAGGCAAGAGATCAGGGCAACTTTTTATTATTAAGTTGACATTGAAATATCTTATGAAGATGCTAAATAACTTCAGTAAAAGGAAAATCGAGTAACTGTTTTGCTGGTGACACAGCCTGTGCTGTGGGTTATTTGAATGCAATTTAAAAAGGCATTTAAAAACACTTGACAGTTTTAGTGGTAAGGAAAGTGGGTGAATGACCAGAAACTTTGAAGGTGGGTGGGAAAAGACTGCAGTGTAGAGAAAGGAAGAGTCCTTAGTTATTTCTCCCAATTTGTTTGCTCTAGTTGAGTTAAACCCAGGCTTGCTCTGACAGTCAATGTAGAACTGCTCTGTGCCTGTGTGGGTTAATCTTTATCCATGCTTTTGAAAGAGAAATGGGAATTGCTAACACTGGAAATCACCTGGCTCATTCGGAAATGTTCTTCTGGGAAAGTGGGTTTTGTATACACCAGGGAACAGACTTTCTTGAAATCCAAGTTTCAGGGACGTGGTTTCTTCAGCCACTGGGATTTTAAGCATATGGAGATTTGTTCCCCTCAAGCCCTGTCTGTGTTACATGTTATAGTCAAATTTGTCATTTTTAAGACCCCTGAGCTGGCAGTAGAAGCACTGAAAGCTATTTCATAGGTGTAGCTCAGGGATTTTAATGATGAAGTTGGTGAGCTGCTGGCATTGAGGAATAGGAGCATCCAGGGCTGGAGCTTTCCTGCAGGCCTGGAAGGGTTCCGGTGTGCTCGTGGATAAACTGAAAGAAGGGAAGAGCAGTTACAAACAGGCATTAAGTGTGGGAGATGCTGAGGACTGGGTTGTGCGTTCCTGTTTGCGTTCCCAGCTGCCTGGTGCCCGCCTGGCTGCGCTGAGCACGGCTGGGGCTCCGGGGAGGAGGCTGCGCCCAGCGCGGCGAAGCGCGAGCGTCGCGGCCGCGTCTCGCCGCCCTTGTCCAGAGCGTTTGATTTATCTCCTCCAAGTGCAGTGCCTGACTGTGCCTTTTGCCTTCCCCGTGCAGGCTGCCCTCGGGAGCGGCGGTGGGAGGCAGCGGAGCTGGCCTCGGCAGTGGGAGAGGCTGCACTTCCCGTGTCTCTGTGCTGAATGGCTGCGATGGCGCCCGCTCTCACTGACGCAGCAGCTGAAGCTCACCACATCCGATTCAAGCTGGCTCCCCCGTCCTCCACCTTGTCGCCTGGCAGTGCCGAGAGCAACGGCAACGCCAACAACATCCTCCTGGCTGCCAACGGCACCAAAAGGAAAGCCATTGCTCCGGAGGATCCCAGTCTAGATTTCCGAAACAACCCTACGAAGGAAGAGCTGGGCAAGCTGCAGCCGCTAGTGGCCTCTTATCTCTGCTCGGATGTAACATCTGTCTCTTCAAAAGAGCCTCTGAAGCTGCAAGGAGTCTTCAACAAGCAAACAGTCCTTAAATCTCACTCTCTCTTATCTCAGTCCTTCTTGAAAACAAGTGATCTGTTGGGGAGGCAACCTGTGTTGGAATTCACTTTGGAGAATCTAAAAACAATGAGTGCTAATAGCCAGCCACCTCTCCCACAGGCGCCTGTGAATGGCTTAGCCAAGAAATTGGCCAAAAGTACCAATTCAGACAATGAAAACTCTAGTTCTCTGAATGGTGGGAAGTGTGCTCCTCCTTCTGCTGCCCTCCAGACTGTTGACTATAACACAGGAGGTTCTGAATTGGGGGATTTGAAGACCGGGTTGACCAATTGCACTCTTCCACATAGAAGCCTTGATGCAGAGCACGCAACTCCCTTTAGCAATAATAGCACTGCAAATAAATCTTCCCTTAATTCCACGGAGCGGCAGTGGGTGCTGGAGGGCGGCAGTGGGGAGACGCGGGCGCCCGGCCTCGCGAGTCGCTCCGACTTCGGGGGCAGTAAGTTGGAGGAGCAGAAACCTTCTCTGCTGGCCGGTCACCACAGCGCTCTGGACTCCGAGATGAGGACGAGGGCCCTGCTGCGGCGTCAGGCAGACATCGAGAGCCGAGCCCGACGGCTGCAGAAGCGCTTGCAGGTGGTGCAGGCGAAGCAGGTGGAGAGACACATCCAGCAGCAGTTGGGCGGCTTCTTGGAGAAAACGCTGAGCAAGCTTCCAGCTTTGGACCCCCTGAGGCATCGGAGCCAGCTGATGTTGACCAGAAAAGCAGAAGCAGCCTTGAGGAAAGCTGCGAGTGAGACAGTTACTTCAGAAGGCCTGAGTAACTTCCTGAAGAGTGATTCGATATCGGAGGAGCTGGAGAGATTCACGGCCAGTGGCATGGCCAACTTGAGATCCAGCGAGCAGGCGTTCGACTCGGACGTCACTGACAGCAGCTCGGGGGGAGAGTCGGACGTTGAAGAAGAGGAACTGACCAAAGCAGACCCAGAACAACCCCACGTACCGCTGTAAGTAGCTCTCACTTGTTTCCTTCTGGCGGTGGGGAGCAAGGTGGCAGGTGGCAGATAGAAATACGGTTTTTGTAGGAACCCTAAATTTTGGATGGCCTTAGGTCAAAGAATTGTTAAAACTAGTTTGGTGCGATTTGCAGCACGTGCAGCACTGAAGATAAAATTCCTCGTGCATACTGGAAGTAGCCTTTGGTGTTTGTGGAGCAGCAAGTCACGGAAATATTGGCTGGCTGGAGTGGTGCGAGCTGCAGATGCAAACCTGGAGTGCCATGAGAAGTTGTCTCCAGGATGCTTTTTGGTCCTGTCTCCTGAAATGAAATGTTGGTTCTTTTACAATGGGAATATTTGTTGTAAACCTGTTGTGTAAAGTAAGGCCAGTCTGAATGTGTGTAGCTGATAGCATATTTATGATTGGGGAGTTACATTTTTTGTTAAATGAACTGCCTGAAAAAAAATACTCTGAAAGGATTTGGTTCAAGTGCCAGTGGAAGTGTGAAGCGAGTGTGTTGTGTGTTCTCTTCTTGAATCTGGGAAATTATTGCTGGGAATTTTCTTCTTGTCTGTGAGTCACATTAAATGATGACAACAGCTTCATAATTATAACTGGATGCTGTTTGCATAAGTATTAGATGTCAGTTTGTGTGTGGAGGAGGAAGATCCTTCTCAAGGCAAAAGGTCTTGAGACAGGTCAGGGAAGAAGGGAAACTTTTGTTCCAAACCCAGAATTTTCCCTGGGAGTGCGTGCCACAGTATTTTACAAAAATCTCTTAAAAGGCCGTATTCTGTGTCTAGGCTGTGTGAAATCTTGCTTGCATCAGTAGATGATCTCTTCCACCCTGATGGACCTATTGAACTGAGACCTCAGCCTGTGAAGTATCGCTACGCTCGACAAAAAGCTCCCTGCAGCAGGCACAGGGGTCCTGGCTGGAATGGCTTTCCCATCCAGGCTGGAAAAAGTCACCAGGACTTTTGCATTCCTGCGCTGTCCTGGGATTGTTGAGCTCTCTCTGGAGAAATAACTGAATGGATTTGGGTACCTGTTGTCCAGAGTGTGTCGGTGACTGGCCGAGGGCTGTGTGGCACGGATTTTTCTGAGCTGGGTGGGTGTGAACAGTGGGCACGTGGTAACTTCAGCATCCTCCAAGAACACGCTCCTGTGGATGAGTGCTGATAGCCAGATGTTACAGCTTTTGAATATCAAATTCCAGCTACATGTTACATTGTGTTTGGGATGGTGGCGCAGGATGAATGCCTGCATGTGAAGTCTTAAATGTGGCTTGAGTTTGCATTTTTCCCAGTGCAAAGCTGGTAGCTAGCTGATCGTGTGATCTCTCCCGGGTGGACATGAAGAGGTTCTTGTGCTGTAAGAAACAAGAGTTTAGTAACTTTATTCCTGTTTTAAACATCCACTAACTTACCATTGGGATTAGTAGTAGAATTGCACTTATAAGTCTTGTAGTAGTTATTGGAGGAGACATTTGATTAAAAATCTGTCCAAAATAATACTAAATTTCTCATATTGTGGGTTTCATGGCTTCACGTGTTGTCTAGCAAAGTGAAATTTCTTTGCCCCTCCTCTAATCCCAAGAGGAAGTGCGGCATTCAGAGACACGATGCGTGAAATTCTCTGCTGACTTTTCCGCCCTTCGCGTTAGTCATGCCTTCACATTCTGAGTACTCTTAAAAAGCCAAAGATTTGAAAGCTCATAAAAAGGCTGATCCCTCTGTTGTCTCTGGGTTCAGAAGCTGGTGTGTATGCACACTGGCATCCAGGCCAGGCCCACCAAACCTCGTTTAAAGTCGGTGCCTGTGGGCGTTGGGTGATGGGCCGTCCCAGCAGTGACCGCCCTGCTGGGTGGGTGCTGTGCCATCGGCCGAGCTCTGCCACTGCCGAGCTCAGTGCCTGTTGGTGCTTGTCAGTGGGACTCCTCAAGTCAACCTCAAGAGCCGGTACAAGCTTCTGAGCACATCTAAATACCATTCTTGTCCAGCAGTGCTAAGAGGCAGGAAGGGGAAGGAAGAGCCGAGTTTTCCCCTGGGAAGCTGCCTTGGGCCAGCTGATGGTGCAGAGCCATTGCTGTACATTAGTGTGAGTGCAGAGGCTGCTCAGGGAGGGCTGGATTTTTTGTCTTTCTGAAGTTATTATTAGAAGGAAGATGTGTACCCTGGTTGTTTTAATTTTGATAGTGAGACAGAGTATCTTAAGTGTGTAACAGAGACATTTAATGAGAGTTGTGCTACAAACAGTGTCTCAGAGCCTGCTAGTAGTGAGTGGCCATGTCACCGACCACCTCTGGGATTCAAGTAGGAGCACCCGAAAGAGACAAAGACATGTTTACATCATGCTTAGATAAGAGCTGACCTTTGAGTTTTTCTGGTGTGGCGGCATTCCAGAATCGGTGTCTGGTCAAGGACAAACTTTGAAGCGTTTGTACTGTTCAGACCTGCCTGATCTCAGCTATGGAGCACCACCTCCGTGAGAAACCCTGCTCTCCAGTAGTGTTAGGGGTGTATCAGAGCTTGGTAGGTCCTTTTAAAGCACTCCCAGACCTGCTGCCCAGGAAGGTGCTGCCAGTCAGGTGCCTAACCAGGCCATCGTGTAATGCATAAACAAAGCAGGGAGGGATTCGTTACACCTTGGGGAAGCCCTGCCAGCCATGGGCTGGGTTTAACGAGGTGCTCCTGGTTCTCAGGCAGCTGATGGGGAGGGCAGGTGTGTGCAGGCAGGGTTGGGTTGTGCTGCGTCCTTGGCTTTGTGTGCATCGAGGACCACCTTGCATCTGCTCCCAGGTTAACAATGCACAGCTCTGCCTCCCAGCTGAGATCCTCCAAAGGTGTGAGCGGTGCAGAGTGAGGATCAGGAGAGAGCAGCTTTGCCTTTCCAGGAGGTGAGGAAGGCGGGTTGTAGCCTCCCCTGTGGAGAATCCCAGCTTCCCTGGCTGGGTGTGACTGGAGGCAGCAGCGCCTGAGAAACCTGTGCGCCTGTGAAAGGGCCCAGCTGCCCTTTGGGGGTGGGCAGGCCCTGGCACAGGGTGCCCAGAGAAGCTGGGGCTGCCCCTGGATCCCTGGCAGTGCCCAAGGCCAGGCTGGAGAGGGCTTGAGGAAACCTGGGACAGTGGGAGGTGTCCCTGCCCATGGCAGGGGGTGGCACTGGATGGGCTTTAAGGTCCCTTCCCACCCAAACCATTCCATGGTTTTATGTTGCTGTCAGCATGTTGGGATCAGGAACTGCTTGTGAAATGTGGTCCAGAGAAGGGCATGGAATTTCTCCCAGTGCTGGAGGGCTGCTGGCTGAAATCTGGTTTGTGTGGCTGAGTGTCCTGTTGTTTCTGTGTCCCTGTGCTAATACATATAAATACGAAATATTTCATGTGGCCTGTGCATCTTTATAGTAGTTGCTTTCCTCAGACTGGTGGTTTCTTTGGTTGTGTTGGATTTGCCTGTAGACAAGTTTAATCAGAATTTGTCAATTATTCTTGGCTGGTTAGTGACCTATGCTAAGCAGCAATGTAGGCATGAACTGGTGAGTGGTAGGTGATTTAGTCTCTCTAATCCTCAGCTTCAGTGTGTACCATGGAAAAATTTTCTGAAAAGGTAATGAAACCAAATATTTAACTGGGACTTATCTTTTAGCTCAGGTTTTCTTATCTGGAAAGTCACTGTTTGGCTGGCAGTTGCATCAAGCTGCTGAGAGGGACCTGCAGTTCCTAGTGACCAACTTCTCACACCTCTTCTTCCCACAGAACCTTTCCAAGGGTCAGACAGTCCCTACAGTGCTCAGTTGTGGTTGTTATGGTGCCTATGGCCACGATGCCTGAGCACACTTTAATTGTTCCCATTTACTGATGGGAAATCCGAGCACCTTCTGCACTTTGGTGTTGCAGTGAATCATTTCACAGCCCGTGTGTTGTCTCCTCCCTGCACTGCGCCACATTGTGCTGCCGGGATTTCAGAGTTGCTGGGCTTGGAGTAGTAATTAGGATTTCTCACAAAGAACCGCTTTTCCCTGCACTGATTTCCAAGTCCTGTGTTGGAGATGAACGCATGGGGCCCTTGGGTTGGGGGTTGCTTGAGGAGTGGTCGCAGTTGGTGCAAGCTGACTGAGAAATGTGATTTAGAGATTCTGATTTTTCTCCCTTGATTATGTTTTTCAAGTGAGAACATGGTAATGAAGCCTGTCTCTCAAGGGCCATCAAATAATTCTCAAATCTGTGACTTCATGGAACCATAATTGAGATGGCAGATCCCACACGTAATTCAGATATCAAATCCCACGCCATGGGGACTAAGGAAGCTTTTCCTACTGGTCACAAACATATTTTGCTAATTTATTTATGCAGAGCAATCCTAAAAGTTTCTCTTACTCTTTATCACTTTTTCAGTCACTTGCTTGACACTTCAGGTGTTGTTTTTTGTTGAATTTTAGCTGTGCTTGTGGGTACTGATGACAGCACGGTGCTGAACTGTATTTTTCAGCTGTTGATGAGAACTTGCTCATGTGTTGTCTGAGCTGTTGTTAGTCTCAGCAGCGATGTGTTGGTCACAGGTCCTGCAAGCTCTGTCAGTCGGGAAGAGAGAGCAAATCCTGAAGTGTTCTTGCTTAGCATTTGAAAGCAGAACAATAGAGTGGCTGATTGTTCCAAAATGCTTAATCAGGTATCTGGAGTAAGTAGGACACTCCAAGTCCCTCTTGCTTTTAAGGAAAGAGGGCAAACGAGAATAGTCAGTTATTTCTCAAAGAGATGCTGGTCCTAGTACACCTTTTATAGATATTATGGGTGTTTGATAAGTTGTTGCTGACTTTTATTAGAGCCTTGATCCCCGAGCAGAGCTCACCTGGGAGGTTCGGTGGGTTGGGTGTAGGTCGGTGGCCGTGCACGGGCCTCAGACAAGGCAGCGTGGTTGTCTTTCACCCCAGAGGGAGCTGGGTGCTTTGGCTGACATGTACCTTTCTAGGCTGAAAGCCCCTTCCAGCCCAAAGCAGCCTGGGTTCTGTGAAGCAGCACTCGGTGTTGGGTCACACGTGCAAGGAGTAAGGTTCGGATCAGTGCTGTGGTTCAGGAAAACGTTTGAATTTGGTGCGTGGGGTGTTGAATGCAGACAAAACATCTTTCTGGCAGATGCCTTTACTGCCCCTGCAGCATTTTGGGTTGTTCTGTTCAGTCAGGTCTTCTCTCCCTGTTTCTCAGGCTGTGCTGGGCTGGTGTATGGAAGCTAATGCAGAGGGCTGGGGATGATTTGGTGTCTGGTACTGCCAGTAAGCTGCTCTTTGTCTCTGTAGCCCTTACCCCGTGGGGCAGCAAGTGAAAACAGGCTGGAGCTCAGAATTTTTAGGAGTTGTGGGTGACACTGTGGATGGGGTTGTATAAATATTTACTTTACTTTTCATTGGAAAAAGCCTGTCACAACATCTGAAGCAGCAGAAAAAGATTTTTGAGAAGTTTGTGAATGTGAACTAGTGTTACAAACCCAGTGTGGTACTTGTCTGCTTTGCTGCAGTCTCCTCTGAAATTAAAGTCGGTGTTTGAGCGAGGGAAGGGGGCCCTGTTTAGAGCTGATCTCCAATACTGAAGTCTAATATACCTCTGTGGGGGATGGGGAAAGCCTTTTATACTGTGTTACACCAGCATCTGCGAGCAGCCAGGGCTCAGAGCTGTGTTTTTATTCATGCTGGTACTGACAGAAGACAAAAAATTACTGTACGGCTGAGATTAGAATTACTGCATGGCTGAGATTACAAGTGGAGCAACGGTGAACGTGGAATTCCTTAAGGAAGAGATTGTAAAGGTACTCCCAGGTGTCCTCCTCGAAGATTGGGGGTTTCATTCTGCACTGACATGGGCTCCCCCCTCCTTTGTTCTCTCCTTCCGCGGATCCGTTCTGGTTGCACTCGCTCAGCAGTGCTAGACTTCCAGCTGGGGGAAAATGTTTTTCTTGCTAAACTGGCACTACCCCAAGAGATTTTTCCACGGAGCGTGTTTTGGGCATACCCTGGATATGGGGCGTTCTGCAAGTGTCTCGTTTCAAAGGCTTGGAGAGCTCGGTGTCTTTGCTGGGCCGCCCTCCGATAAAACACTCTAGGATAGGAGAGAGCGCAGAAAATTGGCTTAGGATTTATGTGCTGGATTTCAGAATGAAAGGAAGGACTTAAAAATATAAATAGGTGAGGGCCTGTGTATTGACTGGGAATTCAGATGGGAAGTGAGAAGAGAAGCTTGAATTGCCGTTGGGTTTGTTGCGGTTGCCCTTCACATCTCTGGAGCCAACTGGGAATGATTCAACTCTCCAGTGCACTCAGAGTTGTCTCTGGTTGTGGCTCTCTGCATTTGAAAGATTTGCTTTCACTTGGAGTACTGAAGTGGTTTGCTTAAGTAACATCCAGCTCCTTCTTTTCTCTTTTTTTTCTTCCCCTGTCCTATTTCTTTTCTTTTCACCACCCTCTGACCTTCCCTGGGATAAGGTTACTTTCTGGAATGCCTGCTCCAGGTTTGACCTCAGCACTGAACAAGCTATTTATGGGAAGGGTACCTGGCACAGGCATGCCGAGTGAAGGATTTGCTGACGAGGCCTGGGATTTTCCTGTAAAGTGCTGTTTCATTGCATTGCATCAGCGCTGGGGGGATGCTGTTTGGTGAAAGAGAACGCTTAAAAGGGGACAGTCACTGTCTTGTGCTGTTGAGACCTTCACTTCACTGCTTTTGTTATGATGATGGAGTGGCTCAAAAATTTTGTGGCAAATTGGTCATGTCGAGGGTGTTTTCCCTTTTGCCTGCCCCTCCCAACCCCAGCCCGAGCTGTGTGCCAGCCCTGTGCCAGCCCTGCCCGTGGCTGTGCCCAGCAGGGAGGTCACCCCGCGGGAGCGCTGGGAGCTGTGGGTGAGTGAGGTGAGCTCCTTGGCAGGTGGCTGCTCTCTCCCTGTGCTCATGTGCAACCACGGTGTCTCAGCTGCAAAACGAGATGTTCCCTGTGATAGTGGTGGCACAGCTCGGCTGGCACAGCTCGGCTGGCACGTCTCGTGACGCTCCTGCGTCTGAGGCACATTAATTCTGCTGCCTTATGAATGAGCACGGGCTGCTCTCTGCACAGCTCTGTGATGCTCAAACAGCCTCAGTTTTAAAGAGTCAGAGCTCCTGTATCTGTTAAATCTGTGCATCCTGCCTGTGTAAAATACACTCACAGAACGGTTTAGGTGGGAAAGGACCTCAAAGCTCATCCAGTCCCCTCCCTGCCATGGGCAGGGACACCTTGCACTATCCCGGGGTGCTCCAAGCCCTGTCCAGCCTGGCCTCGGACACTTGCAGGGATCCACGCTCAGCATGGACTTCCAGAGAGTTTTGAATGTCATTTTGCTGCCTCAAAAGTGCCTCCTGACAGGGTGGATTTGTGAAAAGTGATTTCATTTGGCTGCTGGCTTCATGAAATACTCAGTAATGTAAAGCAATGCCAAAAAAAAACCCAAACCAATACATCCCCCCACTATAATAGTGACTTTTTAATATTAGGCTCGAAACATTTGATCATCATATTACCCAAAGAGGGAACTAAGGATGATCAGGGTTCTCCTCATACAGCAGAGCTTTAGGCTTTTGTATTTTGTGACATTTTAGTAGTTGCCATAGTAACACATAACGATATTGTAAGAAATGTTGCAAGAATTTTATTTGTATAAGGGAGGACGTTCAAATATTAATGGAAAGCAGTGTGAATTGGAGGGAAATGTGTGTGATGGGAGGCAGAGGGAAGGGTTTGATGTAGTGCCCGGAGCAAGCAGCCATCCGTAGATTGAACTGGTCTTGGCCAGCAAACAGGAAAATAAGAGAGCTTCAGTCATCTTGGGAATGTTTGCCACGAAATCTTTCTTCTCTGTAGGTGAAGCTTGGGAATATTCTGCTGCTGCTTGTTCTCCAGGTCCGGGTCAAGAATATTCTCTCTCCAAAGTGCTTCTCATCCCAGCCCGTGTGCAGTTGGAGCTCATCTCTCTCCATGATATTAAAGATTTGGAGCTGAGACCCCATTGGTGTTCATGGGGGGCTCCAGGCTTACCTGAGATAAAATTGGATGTCTTCATTTAGAAGCCTTTGAGGCAACTCATAGGCTCAGTCTGCATTTCCTGAATTCCCTGATGGCTCCCCCTTAATACCCAGTGCTGAGCTTTGGCTGTTGCAGGGCTGGTGATGTTGCATTAGCAAATCCATTCCACTCCTGAGAGGGAACCAGAGAGGGTTTATGTAGGTGCCATAGACAGAGGTCACCTTGAGCAGGAGGTTGCTGTGCTCAGAGCTGGCCTGTGCGTGGCTGTGCTTTCCTGCTGCCTGGTCAGGAGCTGGCAGGCAGAGCACACCCTGTGTGCCCAGGGAGCGGGGCAGGGCTCTGGGATCCAGGGGGAGCCCTGAGCAAGGCACAGGTGGGTTTGAAGGTGCTTCAGTGCTCAGTGACCCTGGCTCTGCTCTGACAGAACTTCACTGCAGTGATCCCAGCTCCTGCTCCGTGTGGTTTGGTGGGAGGAGGTGATGGCTCTTCCTGGTCCTAAAGGCCTTTTTCTCCCCTGGAGTCCCACATCCCAGTGGCCAGGGGGGAATATTTCTGTTTAGCAGCCGTTGCTATTCCTAGGCTGGGACAGTTGAATGAATAAAAATCGCAGCAGCTAAATCTGCCTATTTTTGTGTGAATTGGAGCCCTTCTCCATGTGACTTCTGCTATTCCAGTGCTGGCTATTTCAAAAAAATGAGACAATCAGCCTTCTGTAGATCTGCATTTTGAATGCAGAACACTTGCAGGGCTCTTGCTCCATGTATGCAACATTTTGTGGTGTTGGCTTTTTACTGTCTCAGGCTAAAACAAGAAAATGATTCTCTCTCTGCTCCTTTCATGTTGTAGGTAGCCCTCCTGCCATTAGCAGAGATTTCTCAAAGTCAAAGGCAAGGTGCTGTTTATACTGAGACAGCAGAAAATAATGAAGAAAGCCAAGCACATTAGGAAATCTCCCAAGGCAATAACCACTTTTCCTATGTCAGTGTGGATTAAATTGATACAGTTTAATTTTCAAGTATTTTTCATTGTAATAGACACAGCAGAGTGTCACGTAATGACTTCTCCAAGGTTCGTTGTGCATATATTGGTCAAAACCGTCCCATTTGAAATAAAATAAATCTGTTTGAGTAGTAGCCAGCCACTTAAAGAAGATTCCTCAGTGTGATGATTCATATTGTGCCTAAAGACAGCTTTCCATATTCAGCCTTCACTCGCTCCCCCCTACCATCCCCCTCTCTCTGCCTCTGGAAATGGGCAGGAAGCCCAAACCATCTTAACCCTTAGTTATTTAAACCTACTTCTAATAAGTGATACTTGTAAAAAATCTTACCTGAAGGCTCTGATTGACATTGTGTTGTGTATTAGATGTTAACCTGGTTTATGAAGTGTGTAACTGCTGTTTTTTCTTTTTTAGCTGCTTTTTTCCTGAATGTGAGCTGTTCTTTGAATTCTTTCTAGCAGTCTGGAATTACATCTGTCTCCAGTTACAGTGGTTCTGTGCTGGTTCACTCTTTTGTGTGAATTTTTTACTTGTCAGACCTGCCCTAGTGCCCCTTCTCTCCCCCTGCATCACCTCTCCTGGGGTGTTCATGGCCAGGTCTTTGTGATGGAAGGAGTTCTCGTTCTCTTTGCAGCTCATTCTCCTGCGTGCTGGCTCTTGGGATAGTATTTATTTTCAAAATAGTATCCTCTGAGGAGAGAAAATTTTCGTAACCCATCCTAGTTGTCATGGCAGAGCTCTGCCTTTGTTTTTCCCCCCTTTGCTCTCTGTACCAGGCGTGCTTTGGTTACGTTAAACTCCTGAAACCAAACGCCCTCCAGGCTGGGTACAGGTAAGCCCTGATCAGATTAGCTGCTCTGCAAATTGAGTTGGTTATTGTACCAGTGTTTTCTTGTGCTTGAGCAGTGAATTTGTGTGCCAGGACAAGGTGCTGCTCTCTGAAACATTAAAGGAAAAATGACTTGATTAAACGTTTTGGTGGCTTTATGAAGAATTAATGAAAATTATCACAGAATATCTGGAGTTGGAAGAGACCCACGAGGATCACCCAGTCCAGCTCCTGGCCCTGCACAGACACCCCAACAATCCCACCCTGTGCCTGTTTCCCTCCCACAACTTAAAAAGATGCTCTTTGAAAACTTTGTGGTGCTCAGTGATGCAGCTCCTTGAAAGAGGAGGATGAGGAGAAAATGTGGTGGGTGTTTTCTTCATTGTTGTTGTGTCTGTGAAGATTTTGGTCGTAAATTCGCAGATGCTTTTAGCTGTAATACTTGGAACAAGCAATGAGGGCAGGACTCCAGCAAGGAGGGAACCTCTGCAGCCCCTCACAGCACTAACGAGGTGGTCCCCACTAATGAGGGTCTGTTGCTGGAGCTGAGTGTTACTGGGTGAATCTGCTGGAGGAATCCTCTCTTTATTGTTTTCCTCTGATGTTGCGGCATTCCTCAAAATCCCTTTCATCTACTTCTTGTCTGCTTGTTAACAACCATCTGCATGCAGAGCACTTAGCTACTTTCAATCTTTGCCTTATAGAATTGAAATTTCCCCCCCTCCTCCTTTTGGAGCTTTCTGGTAGGATTTTTTTTTCCTCTCTGATGTAGTTGTTGGAATTTTTCAGCTAGTCAAACTAGAACATAAAGTGATCTTGTTCTGGGCTTGCTGCAGTTGCTGTACTGGGAAAAAAATTGGTTTTACTTACATTTATTAGGCCTGGGAGTAAACTTTGTTGCCCAGAGCAATTGTGGCTGCCCCATCCCTGGAAATGTCCAAGGCTGGGTTGGATGGGCCTTGGAGCAACCTGGGCTAGTGGAAGGTGTCCCTGCCCATGGCAGGGAGTGGCACTGGATGAGTTTAAGGTCCCTCCCAACCCAAACCAGTCTGTGATTCTGTAAAACTGTAATTTTCCTTCCAGTTTGAGAGACTGCAACCAAAATTTTCAAGAAAATGTATCCAGGGAAGCCTTTTCTCCTTTTTCTCCTTCTTCTTCCTTTTTTTACTCTTGGGTCCTGCAGAGATCTGCTGGAGTTTTAAAGCGAGTTGGGTGCTCATTGCCCAGGGCTTGGGGATTTTGTTGGATGAGGAATAGTGGGATGTGCCTGTCCTCGCTGCCCTTGGGAACTGCTGACCTGGTACAAATGGGAGTATTAATTGAAGTAATGGAGCTCTCCTGTGTTTCACTTCATTTCTGAGAGTAGCTTGTCCAAAAGCATCTTGGTTTATTTATTTAGCTGATGCTTGGTGAGATAAAGGGAGTTCTGAGAATTTGTGATTATCTCCTTAGCTGTGGCTCATGCTGCTGTTCCTGAATGCTGGGGAGTAGACAGGTAGCTCCCCTCCTCCTCCCTGCCACGGAGAGCAGCAGGATTAATCATCTCCATCGAACCTCTGATCGGTTTTTGACACACATTAGGGCAGAGAGCTGAATGGAGAAGTGTTGTCTTCCTTCACAGAGATGTCTCAGAACATAGAAATCCATGCAAAAATCTCCCTTTTCCAGTCACTGTAATTGCCTGTTAGCTCAGAGCTGGGTAATGTCACTTCTAAAGTTGCATTTATTGTACAAGATTGTATGATAATTTCAGAGGGACGTTTTCCCTTTTGCCTTTTTCTTTTTTATTTAGATTAAACCATCCCACCCTCTCTAGTAGTCATGAACTCCCTGGCCCTTGGAGCGAGCTGACAGTGCAGAGCTACCCTGGCTGCATTACAGTTCTAGTTCTTACCTCAGCTCGTTCCAGCTCCTCTAATGAAAAAAATTTGTCGTATCTCTTCCAGAGCTGGGAATCCTCTAGGTCTGGAGAGGTGCAAATGTGTAATGGTTTGGCTGCAGATCCCACTTGGCCCTCTGGACCCTTGGAGGCTGTGCAGTAATGGACTCGCAGCCACGGCTCTTTGTTTCTGGTACAATGACTTTTGGGTTGGCTTTTGTTGTGAAACTCTTGGCTTCAAAGTTTGTGAATGTGTTTGAAAACCTCCCGTGTGTTCCACGCTTTGTTCTGCCGCGTGCAGGCCGCTGGGTGAGCTGGGAGGAGAGCGCTGTCCCAGAGCAGGGACGCCTCAGCTGGGCCGGGTGCCCCGGCGCTGGGGAGCGGTCGAGCGTCAGCCCTGGCCTTGGGGAGGGCTCCCAGCCCCACCACGCTCTTTGCAGCACTTGCTACAAGGCCCAGCGGACTGAGAACCTCTGTTCTGTTCTTTGTGTGAACCTTTTTAAGTTTTACCAGGCATTAAGGTCTGGAAGATACTGCAGTACTCCAAACCATTCTCATTTGCTGCCTTTCCTTGTGGATTACTTGACTGAAAGTTGCCCCAGCTCAGTTTTTTTGGCTCTTGTCCTGGCTTTTAGATATGTGAATTTGGCATGCTTTGCTTCTGCTTGTAAATAAAAAAACTAAATAAAAAAAAGGTCTAGTATTCACTTCTCTAGAAAAGCCCAACTCCTAGAAAGTGGTGACTGCAGGGTGAGTAATGCTCCATTCACTCCCACTCCCTCTTCCCCCAAAAGAACAGGAAAACCCTCCTGAACACATCTGTGATTAAAAAAGTCTCCTGATAAGATTGATGTCTTGATTTTCTGAGAGACTGAGGAGATTTGGGATAGTGATGGAAGCTCTGCTTCTTGGATGAGATGTTTCGATGCCACCCATCAAAACATCTAAAAATATCCCATCTTCAAGAAGAATCTATTCTTGCAAATTGGAGCCCAGTATTAAAGAACATACTGTTGATTGCAAAGGGTCCAAATTAAAGAAACAGAGTAATATTCCTCTCTCTTTTCTTCCTTTCCAACTCCTTATAGAATTGCTGGATATTTATTGCAGGCTTTACACAGGATGAAAATAAAATTAGTCTGAGATGCTCCAAACTGTGGCATTTGAATTGCAGTGGAGTTTGCTCAGAAGGTGGAAAGTGGCCTGATTTCTCTACAGATAGTTTTATTCTGCCTCCTGCCTTGTGTCTTGGCATGAAACCAACACTATCTAGTCCTTGTGAAAAGTCCTGGAGTAGAGAGTTGTGTCTTGGCTGAACCTGATTGAAAGGACTGAGGAAAATCTATCCAAGAAAAATAAATTTCTGGTGAAGTGGCCAACAGAGTGTGTGACATGAATCACTTCTGGAGGGATGGGGGTGGTACAGAGAGGTGGTTTTGATTTGGCTCTGGGAAATATGGATGAAATGGGGGAATAAAGACCTTCTTTCTGTGCCCTTAAAATATAACCATCTCTTTATAGCCTAAAATAATTCAATTATTGGTGTTTTCTCACCACTTTTTCTTCCCATGGCTTCTCCTTCCACCTTGTACCCTGAACGTTCTGATCTTCTCTAGATCTTGCAGAAGAGTGTCTCCTTTCTCCTGCTGTGTGGCCCATGGGGCTGGGTATCTCGGATAAGGCAGTGTTGGCTTTCATCCAAGCGGGAGTTTGAGGCACTGGTTTAAATTTAACTTTCTAGGCTGAGGTCTGAGTTGTTTTGGGGAGGAGCAGAAGGGAACCATATCCCATCCCTGGAAGTGTCCAAGGCCAGGTTGGATGGGGCTTGGAAGGTGTCCCTGCCCATGGCAGGGAGTGGAACACGATGGTTTTTAAGGTCCTTTCCAACCCAAACCATTGTGGGGTTCCGTAGCTGCGGGCCCTGGTGCCGGGGATCGCCGCTCCCGCTGCGGCACCGGCGCTGCCCTGAGGGACCTCGTCCCCCAAGCTCCTGCAGGGACACAAACCTCAGGGAGCTGCTGCCATGGGGTTCCTGGGCTGCCCAAACTCCGGGGTTATTCGTTTGCAGAGGTACCTCACACACAGGGCTGTTTATTTAGGGAGGGAGAAGAGCTGAAAACCACTCCTGGGTGACAAGGGCGCGTTCCCCGGGCACTGGCTGTCCTCTGCCCAGCCCGTGTGGGGTTGGGGTTGGGTTCCCAGCTCGCCTGGGGCTGCCTCCTCTCCCACGCAGCCCCTCGCTCCCGGAGCTGTGCCCAGGAGCTGTGCCCAGGAGCTGTGCCCAGGGGCTGTGCCCAGGAGC
>VZRQ01010137.1:61785-92439 GCA_013397975.1 Machaerirhynchus nigripectus | reverse complement strand
GCGGTGCCCAGGAGCGGTGCCCAGGGGCTGTGCCCAGGAGCCGTGCCCAGGCGCTGTGCCCAGGAGCTGTGCCCAGGAGCTGTGCCCAGGAGCTGTGCCCAGGAGCTGTGCCCAGGAGCTGTGCCCAGGAGCTGTGCCCAGGGGCTGTGCCCAGGAGCGGTGCCCAGGAGCTGTGCCCAGGAGCGGTGCCCAGGTGCTGTGCCCAGGGGCGGTGCCCAGGAGCGGTGCCCAGGGGCTGTGCCCAGGAGCGGTGCCCAGGAGCGGTGCCCAGGAGCGGTGCCCAGGGGCTGTGCCCAGGGGCTGTGCCCAGGAGCTGTGCCCAGGAGCTGTGCCCAGGGGCTGCCCTGTTTCTGTGACAGCAGGGAGGAGCTGCGCAGCAGCGGCAAACCTGCCGCGCCTGCCGGGTACAGACCCGCATTGTCCTTGACAAGGAAGGAGCCTTCCAGTAACTCACCTTGCCAGCAAGAAATGGGATTTCTTTTTAAATTTTTTTTGTTAGGAGCAGCTGAGTTGCTTGGAATCAGTGCAGTGTTTAGTGACACCCAAGGAGGATGTACTTTTGTGAATAGAAAATGCTGCTTAATTGCTCAAGACGGCAGTTTATTCTCTCACATTATGGAATTTCAGTCTGTGTGAACCCAGCAATGTGGCTCTGAACTCATTATTTTGATTTCTTGCTTGCTGCCTTGACATAGTAGAAAGCATCTCTCCCTGGCAGAATGAAATGCTGAATCTTTCTGTATCTAAATGAGATTAAATTAATACTGCATTCTGGGGAGCTCTTTTATAAAGAATCAGCAGCATTCTGCTCTTCTGCAGGATTGTGTTAATCATCAGACACGAGTTGAAGGACTATGGCCACATAAAGCTGTGTAACAGGCCAGCAAAAAGCTGGAAGGTGCTGAAGGATAACTCAGGTTATCTCTGGGAAGAGGAGCAGGCTGCAGGAACCTCGAGTCACAGAAATAAATGCAATTGACTGTACATTTCCCAAACAGCAGCTGACTCTGACTGTTCTAAAGTAAAAATGGTTTTGTTTTCTTTTTCACATGTGACGTACAATCCTTTTTATAGCTGCTCGTGTTTCTTAAACTATAGGGAATTGTGAATGACTTGTATGAATTTATAGTGAGTTTTGAGAGGCTTGAAAGCATTTTGGAGTGTGTATGTAGGTACACACTGTGTGCGTGGTATACAACCACTATTTTAAAGAAGCCTCTGTGTTTATTTAGATCCCAGCAGGTTGGGGCCCTTGCTCTCATCTCTGGTTACAGGTATGGTTAAGGTTGTTGGCTGCAAGGAGGAAATCTGAAGACTCTTCTTCAATGCAATCTCAATATAATTTTGTTAAAGCAGGTTTTAGGACAAGCAGGAGGTGAGGTGTAGGTCACTAGGTAAAAGCAAGCGTGTTTTGAGAGCTTGAATTTGCAATCTTCGTGTGTGTGACAAGTTTCTTGTGGTACAACCATGTCACCAGAAATGCCACCTGCTTTATTTCGTGGAATCACAGAATGGTTTGGGTGGGAAGAGACCTTAAGGCTCATCCAGTGCCACCCCTGCCATGGCAGGGACACCTCCCACTGTCCCAGGCTGCTCCCAGCCCTGTCCAGCCTGGCCTGGGGCACTGCCAGGGATCCAGGGGCAGCCACAGCTGCTCTGGGCACCCTGTGCCAGGGCCTGCCCACCCTCACAGGGAAGAATCTCTTCCTGATACCTAAGAACCTGCCCAAACTTAGTCTTTCTCTACATGTTAATCATTTTATTGCACAGAGGGTTTAAGCTGCACCACATAACTGTTCCTGAAACCACTTCTGCGTGCTTTGAAAGAAAACATAAAAACTAAGGAGGAGGATCTGCTCTTCGTGGTAGAGTTCATTCATGTTGGTTAGAGGTTGTTCTAAATTTTGAAACGTGAGGTTTAACATCTCTTCTAAAGCTTGTGCCTTAATGTAGGTAGCGGGATGCAAAATATTTAAACATGGTTAAATTCCTGGAGCTTGGTGCCTTGTTTCTGGCTTCTGCACCACCGGTATTTTATCTTAGTTTTCTAACTTGCTGTGGCGAAAGCAGAGAGCTGTTAGGTAAGGAGCTTTTAAAGATGAGACTTGTCAATAGCAAAACAGCTTGTAAGCCTTGCTTAGTCAGCCTTCAAATGGAATTAAGTGGTTGGGAATTAATTTGTTCGTAATAAATGAAACTGAATACAGTTACCAGTTTGTCCAGGACTTCGTTTATGAAGTCCAATAGACTTCTTGTAGCTTTCTTGTTGTAAGTTCTGTTTTTATTTTGAAGGACAAATTGTGAGTTCTTTGCTGCCTTGTGAAGGTGAACATCAGGATCCTCCTGTATCAGTCTGGGCTGGTGACTCTGGGGAGGAGAGCTTTGCCCAAAACCAGTTACTGCTGCTTTTTAGCTCACATGGGCCTTACTCTCCCCTTTTTTCCTCCAAACTGGACACTATGAAGGTATCTGCTGTCACACTTCTAAAGGGAAGAGGATATACTGAAGAGGAAATAATTGCCTGTGCACGTTCTGTGTCTCAAGCTGCAGTTGTAACAGCATTGCCTATTGCCCCAGACCTTCAAGGGTGAGACTTTTGCGGGCTCTTAGCAGGAATAGTTGGCATAGTTTGCATGCAAAGATTTTTTTTTTTTTAAGTAAAATAAGTATAAATAATCCTTGACCAAAGCCCAAGTGAGTTTTGCAGCATTTTGGTTCTTCCTTAGAGAAATAAGGGGAAAGTGCTACTCTGGGAGGTAAGCCTTTATCTATGGAATGTGCCAAACATCCTCGTGTAACTCTTCCCTGGGGAACACGAAGCATCTGTGCTGTCTGTGTAACTGTGTTTACTGGGGAAGAGCAGGAAAGAGCTGGGATCAAAAAGAGCCATGGTGGTTCTCTGAGGTTCACTGGGTCACTGTGGCCACCTCTGCTGTGCTCCCCGAGCTCTTCAGCCCTAACAGGTGTCTCCCTGAAAATCTGTGCCAGTGTTTGCTGTCTGCTGGGGAAGAACAGTGTTCCTTTGTTGCTGTTTGGAGACAGGAGGGAAGCCAGCCAAGTTCAGTGCTGCTTCATGGCAGAACATAGCTCGGTGCTTTGAAGTTGTGTGCTTTTTAAAATGAGACCATCTAGACAGCAGCTCTGCAATTCTTTCTTGCATTCACTGAAATGTGCTCCAGTTAGTAACACGTTCTTCTACTAAAATTTCTTCTATTAAAATTCTGTCAATTTTTTAATCCTCTTTCTGTTACTGCTCTGATGTTTGGGAGAGAGCTGCTAGTTCTTCTCTATCCTTTTGGGAGACACACAACAAACACAAAAATTCTTCAAATTTAAAAATATACCCAAAATAACCCCAAAGTTAGTCATCTTCTTGGTCTCAGATGCCATCGCTTTCAAATACCTGGGCTCTAACTTTGGGCATGAAGACTGGACATGCCTTTAACTCCTAGGAGATAAAAGCAAAGATCTTGATGCAAGAAATACTGCCTGTCAGAATAAGTCAGTAAGACCCTGGCAAAGCTGTTATTTCCTGGAGAGCATTCAGCTGAACTTGATGTGTTCCCCATTCCTTTTGTGGGAATCTCTGGGTCTGGGTGCAGTTGGTAGTTGAGAAAGATGAGGGTGCTGGGGAATCCTGTGTGTTTGGGGGAGCTTGGGCAGAGCGTGGCAGTGGAGTGGCTTTGTGAAGGTTTTTGTTACAGGTCCCGGGAGACAGAATTCTCAGGAGATGTAACAAAACGTGGCCTCCCTTTGTGGCAGTTGTTTCCACAGGGGGGATCTGTACCTGTGTGTCCTGGTAGATCTCCCTTTTCCACAAGGAGCTTTACTGTGGAGTTGGGAGTGGGGTACCTGGTGTGTTGGGCTGCTGGAGTTAGCAGTGAACTGAATTAACAACCTCCTCCCTGAGAGCCAAAACTCCTGAGAATTCCCAGCACTGATTAAACTCCATTCACTCGATGTTATGATTCTCCTCTCTTCCGCAGAGCAGGAGTTTGTCTCCTGCAGGAAGCACTGAGCATGTGATTGGGATGCTGCCATTGGGAGGATGATTTCTTATGGCTGAAAGTGCTTGTGATCATTCTTGAAATAAATTGCTTTTATTTCCTGCTCTTGTCTTGCCAAATATCCTAAAGCTGTATGTTCACCTTTCCCCAGCAGTATTGGGAGCTGTTGGGTAGAGCCAGTCCCCTGCTTCTGTTCCAGTTTCTCTGAAAGCAAAGAAGGAAAGCTTTAATGGGTACTTTTTAATTTCCTTATTAGACAGTTCAGAATCCATATGGGAGAGAGATTCTGTGATAACTGCATTGTTACTGCGTGGGGAAAATTGTACTTCACAGCTCTTCCCCTCTTAAACACCAGAGAGTCTGTGGTGAAGCTGTTCCATAGGGAATGATGGTTAAATGGCACCGTGAGCACTTGGATGCTCAGACTGTTCAGTCTGTCTTGCATGTGAGAATGTAGAAAAGCTGTTACATTCCTCACTAGTGCACACCTCTCCAGGAAAATCATTGTTAATAAATATCGCAGTAACTCTTGCAGCTGTGGTTTGTCGCCTCAGCAGCTGTTTATTTTTGCTGTGATTGCAAATACTTGAGCATCTTTTTGTTCTCATTAGGCCGAGGATGGCTCCTGCTTGTTGGGATTTCTCCCAGGTAACCTGCAGTGGGACAAGAGGAAACGGCCTCAAGCTGTGCTGGGGGAGGGTCAGGTTGGACATCAGGAGGAATTTCTTCCTGGAAAGGGTCACCAGGCATTGGAAAGGGCTGCTTAGGGTGGTGGTGGAGTCCCCATCCCTTGAAGTGTCCAAGGAACAACTGGATGTGGCTGGTGACAGGGTGGGGATTTGGCATGGGTTGAACTTGATGGTCTGGGAGATCTTTTCCAGATGATTCTGTGATTCCCACTCAGACTATGATCTGTGTTGAGCTGCTCCCGGGTATGAGCTCCCCTGTTCCTCTGACCAGTCCAGAGGCTCTGGCCCGAGCAGTGGAATTTCAAGGCTGAGAGTTGGCAGAGGGATGTGCAGATATTGCTGTTTTCTGCTGTTTAATATAACCTTTCTCATGAACAGATTAATGCGTAAACCACTGGGCAGTTGCACACAGCAGCCTCTTGTCCCCCAGGCACAGATAAATAAATCCTAGTGATGGATTTTGATCTCTTATTCCCAAGAAACTGCTCAGCTCCTGCTCAGGAGAGGCTGCTGCTGTGTGGGTGCCCGCAGCCTGTGCATGGCCCTGGCAAGGGCTGAAACTGCTTCCAGCTGCTTCGCTGGGCTTTGTGTGGTGATTAGTTTATTTGAGAGCTGGGAGTGTGTTAAAAAGGTTCTGTAATGCAAAATACTTGTCACTTAAAAATTGGACGTGTATTTTCTGTGTTACGATGTTTTAACTGGAAATTTAAGGCAGTATTGTTATTTCAGATGTAATTATAAGCTCCAGCAGAGCTCCTGTCTCTTTATATAGTATTCTATGCTTACTGAAAGTATCTGACAAGACTAGAGGAGAAGCAAAGCATGGGGGAGGTAATTGATTAACAGCCCTCCCTGTTGGAATGGGAATGAAGTTAAGGCATATTCTCGTTGTTGGTGCTCAGTAAGAAGCTTTCTCTTTAAGGTGTCATTTTCTATCCTGAATCTTCCCTTCCCTGGAGCCTGCTCCAGGATCTGCCTGTGTCAGCCAGCACGTCCCTCCCTGTGCTCACGCTCTGCCCCTGGCACTCGCAGCCCAAGGCCGGCTCTGGGTTTGGAGGTGCCGGGTGTTGTTTGGAGAGCCGCAGGTGCCAGGCAGGGCGTGTTGGGCTCCCCAGTGTGCCCAGGATTCCTGCGCTCCCGCCGGCCCTGGCGGGCACGGCCGCTCCCCCCTGCGGTCCCCAGACTGCCTCCTGCAGTCCCAGGGCCTCTGTCCCTGCCTCTGTCCCAGGCTGCAGCTCAGCCCGGGCTGCTCCCTTGCTTCTGCAGCTGGGCAGCGCTGGGCAGCAGGGGCCTGGTGCCCGCGGGGAGTGCGCGGGGCTGGGCAGGGCTGGGCAGCAGGGGCCTGGTGCCCGCGGGCAGCGAGCGGGGCTGGGCAGCAGGGGCCTGGTGCGAGCGGGGCTGGGCAGCAGGGGCCTGGTGCCCGCGGGCAGCTGGGCAGCGCTGGGCAGCAGGGGCCTGNTTTCTGTGTTACGATGTTTTAACTGGAAATTTAAGGCAGTATTGTTATTTCAGATGTAATTATAAGCTCCAGCAGAGCTCCTGTCTCTTTATGTAGTATTCTATGCTTACTGAAAGTATCTGACAAGAATAGAGGAGAAGCAAAGCATGGGGGAGGTAATTGATTAACAGCCCTCCCTGTTGGAATGGGAATGAAGTTAAGGCATATTCTCGTTGTTGGTGCTCAGTAAGAAGCTTTCTCTTTAAGGTGTCATTTTCTATCCTGAATCTTCCCTTCCCTGGAGCCTGCTCCAGGATCTGCCTGTGTCAGCCAGCACGTCCCTCCCTGTGCTCACGCTCTGCCCCTGGCACTCGCAGCCCAAGGCCGGCTCTGGGTTTGGAGGTGCCGGGTGTTGTTTGGAGAGCCGCAGGTGCCAGGCAGGGCGTGTTGGGCTCCCCAGTGTGCCCAGGATTCCTGCGCTCCCGCCGGCCCTGGCGGGCACGGCCGCTCCCCCCTGCGGTCCCCAGACTGCCTCCTGCAGTCCCAGGGCCTCTGTCCCTGCCTCTGTCCCAGGCTGCAGCTCAGCCCGGGCTGCTCCCTTGCTTCTGCAGCTGGGCGGGGCTGGGCAGCAGGGGCCTGGTGCCCGCGGGCAGCTGGGCAGCGCTGGGCAGCAGGGGCCTGGTGCCCGCGGGCAGCGAGCGGGGCTGGGTTCTGCCCCTGCCCACAATGTCCCCCCAGCCCGGGCTCCCGCAGGCACCGGGAGCAGCAATCCCCTGTCCCTAGGCTTGGCAGTCACAGTAACAAGGACAATACTCACTACTCCAGCCAGGCTGTTTTTCATTAGGAGTAAGAAAAATGTGAAACCCTAAGAATTTTGTCAAGGCTTTTGATATGTGAGTACTCAGTGTTCTGCAAGAGGAAAATAAACTTTGATTAAAGACTAAACTCTGTTCCAGAAACTCCCAGCACAATACAGAGAGGCTTGTTCAGGTACAAGGAGTGAGACCTGAGCTGGGTATTTGGTTGAAGCCACTTGCTGTGGCTTTCCATGAGACTGTCATGCTCTTTGTGCAAGCTTGGAAGCTTCTTGGATTGCTTCTTGCCTGAACCTCGTTTTGGAACTTAATACACGTAAATATTTATACAAATATTTAATGTTTATATGTGATACTTTGCTTGGACCTTTTAGCGCTTTTCTGTCACTAAAGTTTCTCATTGAAGGGGTTTGCTCTCACACTGTGAAGGTCAGCAAAATTTTATGGGCCATAAAGTTAAGACTTTCCAAGCTCTGTGGGTATCTCATGACAAAAGTGAAGCTGCTTTTTTTCCTTGCTTTGAGGATAATCTTCTGCCATTAAGGAATGGGGTTTGATATTATTTGGTTTCAAGAACTTGACTGTGTGGATTTCTGTCCTGTGTCTCCAAAAAGCAGACATTTGTGGAGCTGTGTACTGACAAGCAGAAAGACAAATTCAGAATGATCTGCTCTGGAAAGAATCCAAATGTTTTAATTTGTGTGTATGTAATTCTAGTATCTCTCCTAGAGCCAAGCCTGCCCTCCTTAGACTTGATGATAATGCTTAGCACACAGAGTGTTTTTATCTTGAAAGCACTGCACAAACATGAACTACCCTGGCAGTGAAGCCTTAATCTTTCTTTTAGGTGACATTTACTCAGGTGTGAGAGCCACTGGCTGTGTCTGCAATGTCTGTAGTGTTAAATACAGACCAGGAGCTCGGCGCAGGCTCCCAGTCCTGGGCTTTCAGGCTCCGGCAAAAGAGTGCTAAAAATATGAGTCCCAGAATCCCAGAATGGTTGGATTGGAAGGGACTTCCAAGGGACTTCTAAAGGGATTTGGATTTAAAAGCCCATCCAGTTCCATCCCCTGCCAGGGGCAGGGACACCTTCCGCTATCCCAGGCTGCTCCAAGCCCCGTCCAGCCTGGCTTTGGACACTTGCAGGGATGGGGCAGCCACAGCTTCTTTGGGCACCCTGTGCCAGGGCCTCCCCACCCTTGGAGTAAAGGATTTCTTCCCAATATCCAATCCAAACCTGCCCTCCTTCAACTTAAAGCGCTTCCCCATTGTCTGATACATAAAAATATCATATGTGTATATACACACACTACCTATGTGATATAAATCCGTTTTGTCTGATACATCCATAAACAGCTACTGATGGTTTCTCTGGGTGGTGGAGGAAAACTCAGATCACTTGGGTGTGAGTGGCTTGGTGTGATCAGAAGCCCGGTGACCACGTGGCAGCTCCCGCTCCGAGCTCAGCACCGCTTCGGTCCTCCCGGCCAGAGGCTTTGGATTTCCATGGAGGCTGGAGCTGATGTCACTGCTGGGAAATGAGGCAGCAGCGAGCTCCTGCTGCCACTCGCTCGGCCCGGGAACTGGATCCCTGGGCTTTTCTGGCACAAGCCCACGTTCCAGAAGCCACGGAGCTGCCCTACCGTTGCTGCCATACCGCTGGTAATTACTTAATCGCAGTCAGGCAGAGGGCACAATTTGGTGAGCAAAATAGTTGAAGGAAACACAACTATAGAATTAAAGAATCCCAGACTGGTTTGGGTTGGCAGGGAGTCATCACATTCCACCCCTCNCAAGCCCCATCCAGCCTGGCCTCGGACAGTCCCAGGGATGGGGCAGCCACAGCCTTTTCCTTTTTCTTTTCTCAATTTTAATTTTTAAATTATTATTATTTAAAAATATTATTAATGTAAATTACTCTGCAGATAGTTCTGTCAGGACCTCCAGAGGCCCTGCTGCTGCTTTGCGTGGGGGGATTGGGCAGCTTAGGGTTGCTGTCATTCCCAGGGACAAGAGGGCACATCCCGGGGTGTAAAGTCCTTGGGAACCGGTCCTGGCTCCCTCGGATTGTGGTGCAGCTTTAAAAACCTTTATCTTTGTGCTTTTGCTGAGGGTTATTGTTGCTTCCCTTAGTTCCCTTAGCAGAACAGGTGGCCTTTTTCTTTGGTGTCTTGGCAGATTTCCTCTTAAGTCTTATTTTAGCGAGTTGAAAGAGGAAGAGGGCACAGGGTGCTTTTTGAAGCCATATTCACTGAGGATTTATTCCCACCAGCGTTGTGAAGTCTGGAATAGTTACTCTGGGATTCTTTGCTGTTTTGAAGCAATTACAGTTTCTTGGTTTCTCAATCATGAAGTGGAAGATGTTGTCCTATAAAAGAAGAATATATCCAGGAGAAGCATTGAAACACAGAAAGAAGGATCACAGGTTTTATTCACTGCCCCAGGATTTATCCACTTTGTCTTGAGACAGGTTTTACAGGAGCTTGTGAGGGCATGGAAAGATGAAAACAAACATGGTCAGCTCTCTTCATCAGGAATAGAAGGCGGTTGAACAGAATTTCTTCATGAGGCACTTTGACATTTATTAACCCCCTCATTCCCCCACCTTTGTCCATCTTTCTGTAGCTTTGAGTGAAGCCTGACCTGAAGTGCCTGGTGAGCAGATGCAGAGATGCTCCACTGCTGCAATGAGATAATGTTTTTGCACACATTTTCTGTAAGAGCAGCTGAAGATGGGTCCAGCCTGTTCTTTTCCTGCCCTGTGAAATCAACAGAGGCCTAATTTTTCTTTTAAACAAAAAGTTCAGTTATTACTAAATACATCCTAAAAGGCTTTGGGTTTTGTCAACAGTGTGAGCAGCAGAAAGGGAGACAGTTGCTTGTGATGGGTTGCCCTGCGGGTGCTTGAGGGAAAGCTGAGCACTGATCCTGCAGGTCTGGCTGTGTCACCTCTGTCACGCTGTGTCTCTTTTTCCATTAGCTGCAGGACAATCTGAGTAATCAGATTCCCCAGTGAATCGGAGCTGGGACACTTTCGTTGTTGCTCCTCTCGGTGTGTGATTCACTGAGGTTTGACTGGGACCTTGGGAGGGTGGCTTGCCCAGAGCTGTGGTGAAGAACTGGGATTGGTTTTTAGGAGTAGCTGCAAGAAGAGGTGCTTGTTCCGAGTCTGTTCCGCTCCCTGTTTTCTAATTACATGTTTGAATTTCTCCCTGCTCAGCTCACCTGTAATAAATCAGACACCCACAGGTTACATGACCCTTATCTCTGTCTCTTCTGATAAAGGTCTTTAAATGATGTTTCCATTAAGGTTTTTAGCAAACATCTGCTGGAGGATTGCTTTTAAGGACCTAGCAGTGTTTGAACTCAGTTTTATTTCAAGTCTAACCCAGCCCAGGTATTTTAGGATGCCCTGTGTAGGTGGCTGTAGGACTGTAACCCTGACCTGCTTGAAGCTCTCCTGGTAACACATTTGATGTCGTGCTATAAATAACTAGTGACTTTCCAAACATAATTAGTTTCTTTATTGTCCTCTGAATAATGTGTGAAGCAGGTGTGAGCTCCACATCCCCTTCCAGCAGGATTTCCAGTTTCAAGGGGCAGATGCACCTTCTGGCTGTGCCTGAGCATCTCTTGCTTAAAAGGTGTTTTGGTACAAACCCTCCTTCCTGCCAAATGTGGGTGCAGAGCTGAGCTGGGCTCCCTTAGATGCTGGTTGCCACAATGGAGCTGATTCCATGAAGTGATCCAAACACTTGGCTCTGTCTTTCAACCACGTCAAAATTAGCAGGGCTGAGTGCTGGTGGTTGGGACACTTTGCTGGGACTGAAAATGTTTTGTGCTTAAATTCTCCTGAACAAGCACAGGGTGTGTGTGGACAGCGTGTCTCCATCTTCCAGCTGCTGGCCTGGAAGGAGCAGGACAAGGCTGACACAGATGGAGTGGTGCAGTGCCCTGGGCAATGGGACACAAACACTGCTGGAAGAAGACAAAATGATCCTGAGAGAACTGGCAGGAAAAGAAAAAAAGAAAGCTCAGAGAAATGGTGTCAAGAATAGTTGGTTTTGCCTTAGATCATGAGGCCAGATGAGATCATTGATGTGAGACGACATCACTGTGGAGGCTGATTTAGCTGAGTAAAGTCTTGTTTGCTTGAGCTGGAATGGATTTTCAAAACCATTCTTTTCTGCTTAGGTTGATCTCGTGGCCATCAGTTCTTGTTTCCTCCCTTGCCTGTTGGGTTGGGAAGCCGTGGAGCAAATGGAAGTACTTGTGGATGTGATCTTGTTGCCTCTTGCCATCTGAAGAGAGCTTGAATGTGAACGGGAGATGTGATGGCTTTTTAAAACTGTTGTCATTTACTTAAAACTTCACTTAAAATTTTCTGGCTTGTTGATGGATCATTTACCACCCCTCCCTTCTTTTTTAAAGAAGGCTTCATAGTGGTCTAATTCCAACAGTGCTTTTCCTCAGTGATCCAAACACATTTTTCTCTCCCTCTTTTAAAAACCCCATAAATCCCAGTACCCTAATTCTGCCCTATATTCTTTTGTGTCTGCTAAATACAGTCAGAAGTGTTAAGTGTGTTTTCATGCTTTCCTTTGCTGTCAGTACCAGTGAGCCATCTTGCTGTCAGCGATGCGTCTCACTACTTTTTGTTCCTTCAATCAAGGTTTATTTAGATTTTTGTTTTGCAGAAACTACTCAAAATGCCTCCTGTTCCTGGTCTGTCCTTTCAGTTGCTCATCATCTGGGACGTGGTTTGTGTGCTCTGTGGGTGAGAACCACGCTGATGGCTTGGTCAAGAACCTGTCGAGTACCAAAGACTTTTTCAAAAAGAGTTATCTTTAGGCATTTAACCACATTTTTTGTTCCATACGTAGAGCTTTAGACTTAGAGAAACTTGATGTGTACAGAAAATACTGAAGTGGGTTGGAGTTCTGACATGTCTGGTTCTGCCATGAGAGGGATTTATTGTGTCTTGCCCAGAGCAGCTGTGGCTGCCCCTGGATCCCTGGCAGTGTCCCAGGCTGGGTTGGATGGGCTTGGGGCAGCCTGGGACAGTGGGAGGTGTCCCTGCCCATGGCAGGGGTGGCACCGGGCGGGCTTTGAGGTGCCTTCCAACCCAAACCATTCTGGGATTCTGGGATTCATTTGGGGATATGTCAGCAGATGAGATGAAGTCTGAGGCCTCCCTTTTTCTGACAGATCACTAAATGTTCTGGTACAATAATTTCCTTTAACACACACAGGTGATGGTTGTCCTGTAAAGTTTGTACAAAGGTTGTGTTGGTGCCAGTGGGAGCTTTGCTAGGATTGAAGGCTGGTGTGTCCTAAATTCATGCTGTCCTTTAGACCCTAATTACCAGTGCACTTTGGCTCCATTCCCAGGAATGACCTCAATTTGAGGTGCTGGAAGGTGAACAGCATCTGGTGCTGGGAGATGTGATTTCCATGTACAGGGGTCCTTGTCCAAAATAAAATGGACTTGCCATTTGTGTTTTACCTCTTATAAAGTTTGGAGAATGGAGCTGCTTAATCAAACTGGGATTTCATTGAAGAATTCCTTGGCTGCTTCTCTCTTGGCTCAGATGTTCTTGCCCCCTTCTTCCTCCTTGTCTCCTTTCGCTGTGCCATCTGTCTGTCATCTGCTTTCTCATTTCTCTGACCTATTTATGAAATATGTTTGCACAACCCCTTTTGCAATGGCTGCAGAGGAGTGTTGGAATTGTGACCAGGCTTATTTCCTCTTCCCCTTTGTTCAGTTTGTCAGCTCCAACCCATTGGATTTGGTAGGGCTCTCTGGTCTTGTCCTAAATTGATGTGCTGGTTTGAAACCAGGGCTGTGCAGAGAATTTTCTGCTTGTTGCAAGGCAGGACACGGCAGCAGCACAAACCTTGGAGGCTGGGATTTGCCTGAGTCCTGGCAGGAGGTGGAGTCGGGTTTGGGTTGCAGCTCTTGCTTGTCAGAGTTCAACTCTGACAAAGAGGAACTTTATTTGCGAGGCTTTGGACAGGGATTTCATTGTCCCAGGACTGCCGGGCATGAAGGGGCGCATTGAGGCCCTGTCACCAGTCCAGGTCCCGAGCCCACACCTGTCGAGGGGCAGCAGCAGCCTCTCGGCTCCTGCTGTTGTGGTTCTCCCCTTTCTCCTGTGGAGGGATTAAGGCTTGGATTTGCTGCAGCTGGTCTCAAACTCGGCCCAGCAGCAAACTCTGGAAGCAGTAGGATGGATCGCTGTTGGCGCACACGGGATGAGACACCGCTGTGGGAGCAACCAGCGTGGATGGGCCTCCTTTTGTACAATCCTGGAATGGTTTGGGCTGGAAGGGGCCTTAAAGCTCATCTCATTCCATCCCCTGCCTGGGCAGGGACACCTTCCACTGTCCCAGGGTGCTCCAAGCCCCGTCCAGCCTGGCCTGGGACACTGCCAGGGATCCAGGGGCACCCACAGCTTCATTGGGTACCCTGTGCCAGGGCCTCACCACTCCTAGAGTAAGGAATTTCTTCCTAATATCCAACCTCAACCTGCTCTCCTTCAGCTTAAGGCTGTTTTCTTCCTCTTCTTTACATATTCCAGAAAGAAAAGGTAAATTGCCTACAATCCCCAAATCTCCCTGTAGTACCTGTTCAAGGTAAAGTAGGAGCTTAATAACTTGGCATGTTCCAATCCAGAACCTCATGTCCCACCTGGAAGCTCATCTGGCAGGGAGGAAGTGCTCTGAGTTGGAGATACTTTTATTTCTTTTAAAAAACAGTTGAAAAATCTTAATACAATTGGGGCTGGACGGTGCCATACACATAGGGAACAAAGCAGCAGGGTTGGATTTGTTCTGGAAGGGGCATTTTATTGTCCACACTTTTCTGCTTGAGATGGCAAAGGACAAAAACGGGGAGAGGGAGGAGGACCCAGCAGAGGTGATGAGGCAGCTCCCTTTCGGTGTCCTGCCTGCACGGTGGGAGTGGGTCTGTCCTGCCAGTGGTGGGGCTGGGGCTGAGGGTCTCTGCTCACACATCTCCATACATTCAGGTCCACCTAATCATAAAGTCATAGAATCACAGGGTACTTTGGGCTGAAAGGGACCTTAACGATCATCCTGTTCCACTCCCTCCCATGGCAGGGCCACCTTCCACTAGACCAGGCTGGTCTTGTCCAGCCTTATTTATTTTTCTCAGAATTGAATGTTCCATAGGCAGAGGTGGCAGTGAAGGGATGGCATTGAAGACTTCCTCAGTTTCCCTGCTCCCTCTGGGTAGGGGCTTTCTCAGTAGATACATCTAGGAAATTCTGCTACTTCCTTGAAAGTGTTTGTCCAGTCTGGGATGCTGCAAAATCAGAGCTCTGGGGGAAGGGTGGATTGAAAAAATGAAACAACAAAAAGGCAGAATAACCCTTGATGCAGGCTTCTGTAGCTCAGGTCATGTTTTTGTTTGTAGGTCAGACATGATAATAAATATATTCAGAATTACTAAAGGGGAGAAATAGCTGTAGCTTTTTGAGTTTTGTTTGTGGTTTGTTTCTTCTTTTTTTTTTCTTTGAGACGTTGAAGAAAGAAAATGGAGCACAAGGGGACAAAAAGAATTGCTGAACACAGCATGTCCTTTCCCCAGCTTTAGGGAATAGCCAAAGAGTCTCTGGGAAGAACCCGAGCTGCAGGGAGAGAAGGAGCAAGCATCCAGGAGTGTGTAACAGTGGAGACACAGGAATGGCTGCACACTCCTGCTCCCCAAATTCGCATTGAAGATGCCTCATGTAGCTGAACTAATAAAAAGCCCAAACAACAGAGTTCCTGCATGAGTGGATTGGTAACCTGTAGCTGACCCCTCTCTTTTAATCTCAATAAATGAAATGAAGCCCATATAATCACTCCTAAATTTGTGTGTGTATCTGTGACACATATTTTGCTCCAGAAGAGTCTGGCAGTGGGGGGGGAGGGCAGCTGTAGGATCAGAAATGCCACAAGGTGAAAACCCTCCCTTTGTTCTGCTTTTCTTCACCCACCTCCCCTGTGCTTGGGAGGGAGTGTGGGCCTGATCAGAGGGAGCCTTTTGGGCAAGTGTTTAATTAATTAAAAGGGAGAAGGTAGTAAATTGATGGTTACAGTGGAATGTCTTCTGTGATGCTAAAACCATTCCACTCTAAAGTGATCTTGTGCCTGGGACGTGAAATACTCCACAGATAACAGAGCCTCTTGACCATGTGCCAGAACTCCTCTGGCCATGTAATAGATGAGAAAAAGATGTCAAGTACCACGGCCAGGATCAAACGGCAAATCTGTGATGGAGCACGAAATCAGCAGATTTGGGACTGGGGGCCCAGCTTTGAGCCTTTTAAATCACAAGACTTTATTCTTCCCCCCGCACTGCTCTGCCACGTTGCAGAAGATGGATGAGAGCCCTGGGTCAGGATTCCACGGTGGCAGTGTCCTATTCCCTAAGGGAAGGTCTTCCTTTGTGATGTAGTGAATAAATATTCCCACCACGGCTATACAGACACGGACTCTGCGATCACCTTCTTGCTTTCCTTCCTGTTTGTTCTTCACTTTTCTCCCTGGTCAGATGTGGATGTCCTCCTTGGAGCCTACCTGGAGTTAATCCCTTAGCTCTGCTGTCAGTGATGGTTCCTGTGTTCTCTCTGGTGGGCTGGTGCCTTTTGGCTCTGTAGGAGAAATGCATCTGCACACGTGTGACTTTATGTGTTTGGACTCTCCAGGGTTCCTTGTGTAAACCTTTCATTCAAGGCGTCCTTGAGGAGGTGGCACCGGCGGGGGTGTCCTCGTCAGGCCCCTGCAGGGCCTCGTGCAGCAAACACGAGTTGTGATTTGGGGGGTTTTGGGGGATTCCAGCCTCCAGTTGGTGCGCATCGGCCACCTCGGCTCTGCAGCCTCAGCCAGATCCCGCTTCCTTCCCCCTCCAGCGCTCGCTCTCAGGGTTCCAATTGCCCCATGCTCTTTTGCAGCAAAGTAAATAGGGGATCTGTAAGTTTAAACATTAAGGCCTTTGTCAGCCCACAGCGAGGAGCAGAGGCCTCCTGTGGCTAAAACTATGTTTGGGGGAGGTCCTTGTTTTGCAGTGCATTGAGTTGTGCTGAAGGATGGTGTGGCAGCATGGGACTGGAGCAGGGCACAGGCGGAGCTCCAGCAGGAGCCGTGCTCCGCTTGTCCCTTCCCAGACACTTGTGCCAAACGTTGGGTCCTTGTCCCAAAGGGCAGGGCCTCTGCCAGGGTGGACAGGAGGATGTGACCCACAGGACTCGGCTGCAGCCCTCAGGTGAGTTGCCAAGTGGAGCCTTGGCTCCTTTTTGTCTCCATCACTTCCTAGCAGATCACCCAGCATTTGTTCAGCTCCAGTGTGTGCCACCTCTGCCGTTTGATGGGTGAAATGCTCCTCCTTTCTACTGTGCAGAAACTGCTGGGGTTTAAAATTGTTCCTGGCAAACGGGTTCAGAAGATAGCACAGGCTGAAATAGTGGCTCTCTTAAACTGTGCTCTGTGGGACCATGCAGAGGGATTTGCAGATACATTAAATGAGATTCATTAAATGATGGAAAACTTGATAAAGGAGCCAGGAATGCCTGAGAAATTCACGGGTGTTGACAGACGTCCACTGGTGCCAAAGCTGTGATGAGGAGCGGAGGGAAGTGACATGATGTGTCGGTGGTTGAATGCAGATGAGATGGGAAGCTCCCTGAAAACCCTTCATTAGTGGCATTCATTAGTGGCCAGAGTTGCTCTTCTGGAAGGTTCTTCGACCTGGTCAGAGCTTAGCCCTTTCTTGGAGAGCAGAGATGCTCTTTTGTGTCTCCCATTTGATGTTTGAATCCAGTGTTTCTTCAGTCCTTTGTGTGCCAGAGCGTCGCTGATAAAAGGGGTTTCACGTGGCCGAACAATGCAGATTGTGCCTTTCTTCTCATGGAAATACAACTGGATTTTCACAGCCTTATTTTGGCCATCTCCAGCCACTCCCAGGACAGCTCTGCCCAAAGCTCCTTCCCCTGGTGCCCCCAGTTTACCTACCCCAAACCAGCAGCTTCCCCTGCATCCACATGGATCTCGGTCTCAGATTTGATCCAGTGCCACAAACCCTTTCTGCATCTTTGCTGTGAAACACAATTGCTGATTCCATGGTTTATACCTTCTGATCTGCTGCCTCTGCTGCTGCCTGGCCACGGTTGAGTAGCTGGAAGCAGCTGCCCTTGTCCCTGCCCGTGCCATCCCGGTGCTCCATGACCCCTTTCCGCCGTGTTTCTCTGGCTCCAGGCAAAACCGAGCATGGCGTGACTCACATCAGTCTCCTCTTGTCCCTCTCCCTTTCCATTTCTCTCTGGACTTTTTCCACACTCCTGTGCTATACAGCAGTCCTTCAGCCAGGACTCTTTTATCCCATTTCTTAGATAAAGGGCTTGGAGGCCAGAAATGTGTTATTTGTGTGTTAACTGGAAGAGCTCTTTGGGTTGAGAGAGGAAACTTTCCTTGGATCGATGCCTGAAATAGCACGGCTGCCCCTTCCCTTGACTAAATGACCTTCAGATTTAATATTGATGTGTAGCTTTATTCTCGCTCTGGTTTAGACTGAAGAGGTGATCTTTGTGGGGACTGTGCTGGGAGAGGCCTGGGGAGGGACTTCTGCTAGGAGGGGCTGCAGAGGAGCTGAGCACAGCACCACAGAGAATACCTGCATCCAGTGGGTGTTCTCTTTCCCTAAAAGACGTGGTGTTCCTGTTGCTTTGAACAGGGACGACCTCCCTGTGCTTCAAGCCAAAACAGAAAAGATTTCATCTTTCTTACAACTCTGAAGCTACCAGGAAGGCTTGGAAATCAGGGCAAGCCCCTGGGTGAGTGGGGCTGAGCTGGGATTGCAGTTGTGCAGCTCGCTCGCAGTGCTCTCCCGAAGCCTGGGAAGCAGATTCTGCTCCCCTGGCAGGCAGGGAGCCTTGGGACTGCACCTGCTGGGTGAATTCATGCCACTGATGCACTTCTGCATCGATGCTGCTCTGCTGCTTCAGTGTTCCCTAAAATCCAGGATTAGTTCTCCCTTACTCCAAGCCCAGCCCATGTCAGCCATTTTTGGCACTGCTGAGAACTTCTGCTTCTACTGGAAATCTTCCTTGGCTTCTGCCTGGTTTGTCCTGATGTCACGACGTGGTCCAAACAAATGTATTTTTTAGAATCACAGAATGGTTTGGGTTGAAAGGAACCTTAAAGCTTATCCAGTCCCACCCCCTGCCATGGGCACTTCCCTCTAGACCAGGTTGCTCCAAGCCCTGGGCCGTGAACATTTCCAGGGATGGGGAGTCAAAAACTCTCTGGAGTTCTTGACTGCCGCCTTTGTGTGAGCTTAAAATCCTCCTTGCTCTAATGAACTGTGAGGAAAACTGGAAAAAAAAACCTTTTTAGGAGACTTTTGTGAGGAGGGTTTAGAGCTTTTGTGTTCCAGGTACAGAGCAGAGCCTGATTTTGTGATCTCAGAGCTGTGTTCAGGAACACAAACTTCACGTCGGAATTGTGCATTTGGAGACGTGTTTGCAGAGCTCTCTCCTCTTCCTCCCAGGACATGAAAGAGGAGATAAGGAGGGTGAGGTCATCCCAGCGGTGCAGAAATTTCCCAGGCCTCGAGCTGAGCCTGTTTCAGTGTAATCACTTATCCTGAAGTTTCATTTTGATCTTGGGCTGCAGAACCTGTGGAGTTAAACAAAAGCCCCCCTGGTCCCCCTGAGCCATGACAAAACACCCTTTGACCTCAGGTCTTAACGGCTGCATAATGAGAAGTGAAGAGGCTGAAGCTGCTTTTTCATCCCTGGAGAGATGGGAGTATCCAGTGCTGCTCCCTCCTCTCTCTCGGTGCTTACTGGGTGCAGTGGGTGGGGGCGGAGAGGAAGACTCCATCTCCTGCGAGATAAACCAAGAGGAAAATGAAAGCAGGTTTTATTTGTTGCCCTGCTCACTTCCATCCTGGAGTGACAGTGGTCAGAAGTGGCTGAGTTGAAAACAAGTTTGTGTGTCAGTGTGTAGTGAGCTCCGTTGTTGGGAAGTTTGGTAAATACTGAAGGAATAGTCAATTCCCCTCTTGCAAGGAAGAGTTCTTTGCTTTGAGATTAACTCCGCTTTTTTCTTGGATATCTCATTGTGAGATTGTTTTGCTGGTGCTGCCCAAGTGGGGAAGCTTTGGGACACTGAGACAAATGTAGTGGCACTTGTTTAGGTCAAGCTGAGAGCAGCACAGTCAGGGAACGCCTTTGGTGGTGCCCTTGGCCGTGCGGTACGAGCTGGAAGGTTTTAACATCCTGGAGAATCATTCCATGAATTCTGCCCTCAGTAACCCTCCTGAACAATGAAAACACGTCCCAAATAAGCCCTGTTCTGCCACAGTGTTGTGTTAGTGCTGCTCACCAAAGCTCGGAGCTGCCATCCTCACCCTGGCAATAATTTCACGTAGTCCCTGTATTATGGAATATTGATTTACTGTGGAGCATAAAAATGTGCCGTACTCAGCAGAAGGGCCTCTCCAATTGTTATGCTCCAGGAACACTGCTGCTCAGGAATGTGAAATAAATTTTCCCTTTTAACAATGGATCCTGATTTGCATAGTCTCTATTCTTGTTCCCCCAGGGACTGTGGCACTAATGGGCTGCAGGAGCGCTCCCCCACTTGGACACCGAGCTCCTCTATTTGCACACATACAAAGGGCTTTGCTGAGGAACAAGTGTAGTAACTTTTCAAACAGTTTACTCCGTGCCATAATTGTCTCCTCTCTGTTGTGCTCTCAGTTTTGTTTGAAGAACTCAGAACGCTGAACACCCCCTTCCTTCTCTTTGATGTTTTAACTGCATTATTTTCAGGGAAATCCAGAAAGTCACATTGTCCGGTGCTGCCAAGTGTGAGGTGATCTCACGGTGCTGAAGGGAGACCAGGAGCTGGGAAGTGGCTGCTTTGCTCTTCTGGTGCTTTGCTTTGGCAGCAAGCAGAGCCTTAGGATGGAGTGGCGATACTCAAGATAATGGCAGGTGGTTGTTGCTGGTTGTGCTCGTGATGTGTTAGTGAAGATGTCAAACCTCTGTCATCACTTACTGTATCCTCGTAGTGAACAGGAGTTGCTGCTCCTCAGCTCTTGAGTTTGCTAGAAGAAAGTTATAAATCTCTTGGTGAGAGCCCACCTTTAATGTGAAGAGGAGAAAAAATGAAGAGCAGAATTTCCATTGGCTTTGTGCTTCTGCCACTTTCTGCTTTCTTGTAGAAGAATTTTAACTCCTAATGAAAACTCAGAGTCTAAGAAAGGTAATGATTCTTGGGTGCAACCCAGACCTACTGGGAAACTGCTGTAAGCCAAATTTTGATATTGATAAGGAGCCTTACTCAGCAAAAAGAAGGATATGCTCCTGGAAGATACTTGTAAACTGGAGCAATTGTAATCTAGGCATTTGGAGGGAAAAGGGGGCATTCTTGGTTCATAGTTTGTAATGTTGAGAATGGCATCTTAACCTGAGCGTTAAGGGAAAAAATCACAATGAACTGAATGGAGTTGGAGCAAACTTTGGTGCCTGGTGTAGTGTCAGCTTCTCGTTCCTGGATTTAGCTGCAAGGGATGTCTGGAGTGATGGTGAGCAGGCAGAATCTGCACGTGGGCAGTTTGAGCTGCGCTGCTCTGCCTGCCTCAGGGCCCATGAGCGTGTGGAGAACTCTACTGAAAAGCGGGTCCAAGAAATTCTCTTACAACATGGTATTTTTCAGCTGACTGCTCTGCTCTGCCTCTGGAGAGTTGGTTTTCCTGGTGTAACAGGCAGCTTGTGGTGACCACACTCTTCTGATCTCACCTCCTGTCCCCCACCTTGCTCCCTCACCTTCCCCTTCTCTCCCCACACTTTCATCCATGGGTGCTAAACAGGGGTCAGACGTGGCCCAAAGTACTTGCACTGGCATAGCCGAAAGAATAAAATCCAAATTCTTGGCTATTGTCACAGAACAATTGTCGCTGCTAAGGGCTCAAGAGCAGCTAGAGCTGGGAATGGCTGTTTGAATTTCAGACAGTCAGCTGAATAAATGCTTGGGGCAGTGCATAAATGTCGTGGTGTACAGATCTGGGGCACTTGGATTTGAACTAGTGCAGAAGTTCTTCTGAGACTCCGTTCAGCCATTCCAGGCTCTGCTGCGTGTTCCTCTCGGGTTCCTGTGTCTCCCCTGGGATGGTGGATGGGCTGAGAAAGGCTGGCACGGGCGGGGAGTGACTCAGTGTCCCCGTGAGTCACGCTGGGTGCTCGGGGCAGGATCCAGAGCCCGAGGCCCGGGCGTTAATCGGGATGAGCTGCTGTGTCACCTCGCACCAGCCTCGTGTAGCACCTGCGGCTGTGGAGTTTCACCTCCCCAGAATTGTGGAATCCTTAGAGGTCTTAGAAAAGACCTCTAAGACCGTTTAGTCCAGCCTTGGGCAGTGCTCTGGAGCTGCTCTGATACGGGAGCTCACCTCCGTTCCTGCAGCGCAGCCAGCCCCGAGCGTGGCACAGGGAGCCAGGACTGATGGCACAGCTTCTGCAGGTGCTGGGGGTGGTGATTCACAGCCAGCAGTGTTGCTGTGAGCTAAAAACAGGAGGTAAATAAAATGGTGATTTCTAGTTTACTGGTGAGAAACCGGGTACAGCTTGTTTGCTGCATGTGTCTGTGTGTGTCTGCACAGAATTTGCTGGGCTGTTCCCTGCCCACTTGCTGGGATTCCTCTAAGTGGCGTATACTGTTTTTCAAAACACACTGTTAAGGGAAACAGAATCATGGAATGGTTTGGGTTGGAAGTGATCTCAAAGATTGTCCACTTCCAACCCCCTGCCACAGAAGGAACACCTTCCCCTATGCAGATTGCTCAGAGCCCCATCCAGCGTGGTCTTGAGGGTAGTTTAAGGAAGAAGGGTAATTTAGTAGGATGGCTTGGTTTAATTCCTTTTCTGAGGACACTTGGTGATTGCACTTGCATGCCAGACATTTACATCTTGTGAAGATAAGCCTGACCCTGAGGTGTGGAGATGATGATGATGATGATGGTGATGTTCAACAACATGAATAATCCCCTGACTTTTTACTCAGGGGGAAACTTTCTCAGAGTGGATTCCAGTGTATTTTCATTATGCAGCTTCTGAAGCAGTTAGACTTGTGAGTCACAGTACAATGTGTGAGTGGTAGGATGAGTTGAAGGTGGTTTTTGTAGCTTTGGGTTTTTCGGTGCCATGAGCAGGTTGGGAGGTCCCTGTCCCCCCACCTTGGCAGTTGTTTCACTTTGGTATTTTTCATTTCCCTCTTTTGTTTCCCCATCTGTAGGTCTGTTTGAGGATTGAGTTTTTTACTTATCCAAGGGTTTCCTTGGATCTTTAGGCTGCATTTGCCTTGCACTAGGAAGGGATTTGGGGATATTTTGGGGAGGGAAACTGCCAGGAGAGAGTGGCCTGGGGACAAAGCTTTGGCTGCAGCAGTGAGAGGGGAGAGTGGGGAGAACACAAGGAATGAACTCCAGTTTGGAGCATTCCCTCGGGATGAGGGGCTGTTGGGACATGTTAGGCCGTGGGCTGGACACTCTGCAGCTGGAGTAGTGGAAGTGTGGATTCTGCTGAGTTGCCACAGGCTGTGATTTCTGGTTGTGCCATGATTCCTGTGTACGAGTTCAGGCATCTTTGAACAGCTGCCTTGGGCCACCTTTTTGGGTTTTTTTCCATAGAAATGAGCTAAAGATGCCAAACCAGCCCTTTCATACCCTGCTCAGGCGATGTTGCTGGGGGGTGGCGTGGTTTGGATGGCTCTCCCCCACCAAAGGGGGAGCAGTTGGGATGAGCTGTGTTGGAACGCGGACCGTGCTGGCCCCTGGCCTCTGTCTGGGGCAGGAGCTTGGCTTAGCCGTGCTCGTGCTTTGGGATTTGTGCTCCCAAGTTTTCCCGGAGCAGTGGGGGTGTTTCAGTGGAAGTAAGTCTTCACTCCCAGCCTCTGGAGGTCCTGGGTCTGTGTGAATATGGGAATGAATGAGCCCAGGGGAGGTTGGAAGGAGGTTCAGCAGAGTGCTGAGCACATGCTGGGAATAGAAGAGCCCTTCAAAGCTGATGGTTCTGTCCAGGGTGGGGGCGGGTGTTCAGCTGAACAAATTGTTCACTTTGGCTTCTTTGCAGGCAGAAATGTTACGATCGGCTAATGAGATTGTTCTCGAGCCTTGTGGGGTTTTCTCTTCCTCCCTCGGAGTCGTCATGAGAGTGGGTTTGGCAGAGCTTTAACTCTTGCTCCACACACTGATCTGGTTTTGCATTGATCCAAAATAATAATAATTAAAAAAGGATAAAAGCTTGGTGAGCTGAAGAATGAATGTGAAGACTATATGGAGCAAAGTGGAAAATAGCAGCTGAATGGGGTTCAAATCTCTTTCTTTAGTGAGGCACAGTTAAAGATTACAAGAGCAATTTTAAAAACTGGATTTGTGTGTTGCTTGAGGATAATGCCTAGAATTGTCTGTGTGAGCAGAGCACATGGGCGTGCCACAGTCACAGGGGTGGCTCGGGTGGGAAGGGACCTTAGGGCTCAGCCAGTCCCACCCCAGCCGTGGTGAGCTGGCAGGCATCTCGAGCCTCCCTCGGCGGGCAGGTGCTGGCCGTGCAGAAGGGCCCATCCTGGCCCTCCTGGGCTCTGTCCTGGTGCTGCCGTGGGGCTCCTCCGTGGAAGGGGCTGGCACCTTCCCAGTTTGCCTCTGGAAGGTGAGGGAGGCTGAGCTGTGTGTCTCTGGGGGAAGCTCTCAAACCCCAGCGCTTTGAAGCGCTCTTTGGTGATTTTTTCTGTCCAAAGCTGTGTAGGAGAGAGGAGAGTAAATACAGCGTGGCCTCTGCATTGGAAGGTGACTGCATTCCAGGGGACAGCAAAGCCCCTGGGAATATGCCAGTACAGAGTGGAGGAGGGGAACCATATGGAAAGTGCCTGGAAAGCTGGAGCTCATTGCCTCACATTGTGGCATTAATCTGTGAGTGTGCGAGGCTCTCGGAGCTGCCGGGTGCCCCGGGCTGTGCCGCCTCCTGGCATCGCTGCCAGAGGCATTCTCTGGTTCCCAGTGCATCCCTCCCCTGGCTGTTCCAGCTCTCAGCCTGCTTGGCTGCCTGCAGAGTTTCTCAGTGTTTCTGGGTTGTGTTTCGCTCTCTTCTGGCATCGACTGTTTGTTCCAGCGTGACCTGTTACTCCTCATTTAACATCAGGATGGTTTGGGTTTGCTCAAGTGCTTGGAGTGGCAGAAACAATCTCCCTCCAGACCCCGGTGGCCGTTTCTCATTCATTCTGCTGACTCCTAGAAGTGGTTCTGGTGATGTAGTTCCCCTTCAGCCTGTAACTTTCCAGTCTGAAATCAGTTCTAGCTCCACAGCAGCTCTGTGCTGCTCCATGTCATTACCAGGATGGTGTAGCAGCAGCTGGTGGATCTGCTCTGCTCACTTTGCAGCTGGGCCTTTAGTAGGGCAGTCTCCTGGTGAAAAATAAGTCTGCTAATCTCTAATTCCCTCCGTTTGCTGAGGCTGTCTCTGTCTGCCTGGTTGGAATTCAGCTGCATGGACTCAGCAGAAAGCAGCATGGACTGGTGGGTGGATGGGCTGACTGAGGGACTTGAAGCTGAGAGTGAGATTGGATATTGGGAAGAAATCCCTCCCTGAGAGGGTGGTCAGGCCCTGGCACGGGGTGCCCAGAGCAGCTGTGGCTGCCCCGGCGCTGGCAGTGTCCAAGGCCAGGTGGGACAGGGCTTGGAGCAGCCTGGGACAGTGGGAGGTGTCCCTGCCGGGGTGGGGCATTGGAGCTAAGTGATCCCTGTGCCAGGGCCCAGCACCCTCTCAGGGAGGAATTTCTTCCCAGTATCCAATCTAACCCTTCCCTCTATCAGTTTGAAGCCATTCCTGCTTGTCCTGTCACTCCATGCCCTTGTACAAAATCCCTCTCCATCTTCCTTGTAGACTCCCTTCAGGTTTAGAAAGAAAGGAGTGGGTTTCCCTCTCCCCCAGAGCAAGGGGAGGTGTCGGATCCCCAGTGGTCCCTGCAGGACATCACACTCTGTGTTCTGCACGGTTGCTCCTTTCTAATGCTACATGAGAAAAGAATCATTTTCACAAAGTGCTTATAGAGACAGGAAAGCTGAGAAATATCCGTAGGTCCTTATCCCAGAGCTGATCCCCGGGAGGGGAACATCCATCCCGGGATGTTGCTGCCAGCACCTCGCAGGGAAGGGTGGGACCGAGCTGGGAAAGGCTCAGTTCTAAATATAGAGACCCACTACGCTCGGTGCTGTTTTGGAAAGTGTGGCTGAGCCATCGTTCTGTTCTTCCCCTCCTCCACTGCTGCCGCAGGGTGTCAGAGGATGAAGTGTACATTACTGTGTTTCGCTTTCTTGGGTTATTTTTGGTTCAAATCCAGTGGGTTTTTCTGGGGTAGGATGTGTCCTGATTTTAAGGTGAGCAGCAGGTCTGCTGCTGCTTGTGCTGCCATGTCACTTAGGAAACTAAATGGATTTAAAACTATTTTTTTCATTCTTAATCTCAATTTCTGTGTAATCTGAGCAAAAGAATGGGCTGTATTTAACAGCACAGGCCAGTGTTCCAGCAGGCAGAGTTGCTGTGTAATGTTGGGAGAGGCAAGCCAGGGAATTGGCGACTCGGATGGGCTCTCAGCAGCATTTGCTTCTGAAAACAATTCCCAGGGCTCTGTGGATCCCCAAAGAGCAAACTGCTGAAATCTGGCTTTACACAGGGAGGTATTCCCGAGAGAACTCCTAAAGGTGTTCTGGAAAAGGCCTTGGAGAAGGCAGGGAGGGCAGAAGGCGGTGGGTGCCTGGGCTGTGGGAGCACGGTGGCTCTGCAGGGACGCCGCCCGCGCAGCCCAGGGTCCGGCAGGAACCTGGAAAACGTCTTGGTCTGAGTGCTTGGCTTTCACTTGCAGTTTGAAGCAACCAACTCCCCCTTCCAGGGTATTTCTGTTAGCTGATTTGAAACTAGTAATAACCCTGGGACTTTTTCGTATTTATTTCATTTTAGGCAAGTGCATTTGGTAGCAGTTATGCCTAAATCAGGGCAGAGGCCCAGGAGGTGCAGATTTTTTCAAAGAACTTGATGATTTGTGCTCCATCCTGTCTCTGCAGCTGGGGCTGCCTCAGTACAAAACCTCATTTACCACGTGCTGCTTCTGCTGTAGTGGCTGGTTTCAGCTCTGAAATGGGTTAATCTCAGCAGAAGGGTTTCTGGTTTGATTTTGGAGGAAACATCTGGACATTGCTGTGGCTCTCCTGCCCCGCATGCTCTGGCTGGTTCAAAATTGCTACACAGAAGGAGGGGGAGATGGGCAAAGGGAATTATTTTGTGATTAATTTCCTAATTGCTGAGCATCCAGATGTGGCAAAGGCTTTGTGCAGCAACACTGGATTTGTCAGCACTTTCTGCTGATGCTTTGTTTCCACACCATGTCGGGGCTTTCTTCCTTTCTGGGCAGCCTTAATATTTATCCATGGGAATGGGGATGCTTGGGGTATATTTTCATGATATTGTGGCTTTTAATTTGGAGAGTGGAGCCGTGGATGTATCCTTTCCTTACCATCGTTGTGTTCCTGTCTGCCCTGGAGTGCAGCAGTAGGGCTTGAGGGTGTTTTGGTGACACCTGGCTTCTTTATTTGCTGGCTTCTTTATTTGCTGGTCCGTCCATCAGATGCAGAAATCAGGTCTGCATTGCTCTTGCCTGCTCTGTCCTCTGCAGGGCCTCATTGCAGGGGAGCAGCTTGTGCAAGGTTGGCCCTGTTGGTCCTCTCCAAGCAGTGGTTTTACTTCTAACCCCAGCAGCGGTGGTTGTGGAACTTGTCCCTGAGGTTTAATTGTGGCCACATGGAATGAGCTGCTGTTCAGGTGGATTTGGGGACTGATGACAGACTTTTTTTTAAAGACTTCAGTCACCAGGTACGAGAAGATGTTGGAATATTGCTCTGCAGAGACGTGGCCCTTGCAGCACGTCTGTAATTCCTCGGTAATTATTAGCAGTGGTGAGATGGTATCAGTTCTGCCATCCAGGATGGAGCTTTTGATCTGTCTGTCAGTTCTCCTGGGATTTTTGTGGCCTGTGTAATTAAAATCACACTCAAAATAATCCCCCTTCCCCTCTGTGTTGCTGCAGGAGGCGAAGGGCAGAGTGGAGGTGGGCAGCGGACCGCGCCGCCATCGTCAGCCGCTGGAACTGGCTCCAAGCCCACGTCTCGGACCTGGAATACCGAATCCGGCAGCAGACGGACATCTACAAGCAGATCAGAGCCAATAAGGTGAGGGGCAGGATGCCTTTGGGTACCTGTGGTTCTGCTTTGCCTCCTGGTGGCTCTCTCTGACACCAGAGAGTGCGGATGCGAAGTCTGGTGCTTTTCCCCCCTGCCTCTCTCCCAAAGCAGATTGCAAAGCTGTGACTAATTGTAATGCAATTTGGCATGGGCTGAGTGTAATTCCTGTCCCTGGTTCGGTATGATAACGTGAAGGGAGCAGTACCTTGCTTTACAGTCAGTCTTTGGTGCTGTTGCTTGTGTGATGCTGCTCCCCATCGCTCAAGCCTTTCTCTTTTTATTTGATATTTTTTTAAAACCTTCCGATTCTTTCTTTTTGGGAGTAGCTGAAGATGGGGATAAGAATAACTGAGACTTCGTGGGAAAGGGAGTGGCCTGTGGAGGAAGTTAGTTCAGATGCTATCACCCAGCACAGGCTTAAAATTGAGTCTGTTTCATGAAAAAGATCATTTCTTGGTGCTGACCTTTCTCTGTGCAAGGCATTATTTTTTTAGAGTTGCTCTCAGATGGTGGGAGAATGGGGGAGAACAGAGAAGGGATGAGGAAGGGATTGTTATGGAGACTTGTTCAGGCATGCACATCTAAATGTCAGGCCTTGGAGGGAGGAATGTCTGGAGTTTGTGGCAGGAAGGCTCCTGGTATTGCATCAACTGAGAGATCCTCAGGAATTCAGTCTGGCAAACGCCTTTCCCAAGATGTGTGTTGCTCTGGGGGTGGTGGGGAGAGGCTTCCAGGGGGTGAAAGCAGGGGAGGGAGACTGGACTTTGATGCAGCTGTGCAGAAAAACAGGCTTAATTGAGTGAGTGAGGGCTCTAAGTGAGTAGGTGGAAGAGCAGGGCTTGTGAGCAGAATCCATTACTGAGATTAGGGCAGAAGGCTTCTGGGAAGTGGGCAAATGAACGATTCTTCAGAAAGGATCATCTTCCTTCTGTCTTTAAGCTGATGACGCAGCATGGTTTTAAGTACAAAATACAAAATAGCTGAACATTTATATGCTAAAAGTTAAGTAATGGAAGAAATGAGAAAACTCATGTAGTGATGTGGAAGGTTCAGGGCTTTCAGCAGGTGATGACAACTTGACAGGCTCATGAAATGGCCTGAAAATGGTTACAAGCATCCCCTGTGTTTTTATCTAGGGCTGCAGCCTCCAGGTCTCAAAGGAGGTTCTGGCCAGCAGGATCATCCTTTTTGATTTGTTCAAACCAAAACTCAACTGTGATAACCCAATACATGAATTTGAGGTAAAACGTGCTGCTTTGGGTGCAGGGGGGTTCAGATCTTGAGTGTTTTGGGTAGTGGCTGTTCTGCCTGAAGAAGAAAAAAACAGAACCACGAGTATCACATACCCCATTTCTGATAGGACTTGCTGGACCCAGCTGTCGTTATCTTGGTGTCGTTGAGCTCTGGGATGGTTGTAAAACAGATTCCATTTGCACCAGTGAAAAACTAGAGAGAGTCTTAAAAGGGCTTGGAACAAGAATAGGGAACTAAAGAAACAACCCTGTGTTTCAATAACACTCGAGCTTGTTGGAATGGATTTGGCTTCAAATTGTACAAGGAAAACAGTTAAAGAATTTGGAAACACCTTGTTTTTTCTATCAACATAACTTAACTCCAGCTTCTTTGGCCATAAGGAGGTTAAAATGTAGCTGCTGCAGGAATTCAGAGTTCTACAAGTTCTAAAGTTCAAAGAAATTCTGTTTCATTCTTTTTTAGGTTAATTACCTTTATATGTTAGAGTTTGCATCCCAGTGTACCCTTCGAGAAAGACACATTGCTGTGTCAGATCAAAGCAAGGGAAGGACCAGGCAGTCAAAAACAACCCTGTGTTGTGAGGGTGAACTGCTGCCTGGGTGTCTCAGCAGGAATTGTGCTCTCGGCACGTTCAGGTCGGCTCAGTCGGAGCCTGGTGAGATGTGGAGGGAAACACCAGATCAGGGAGCGTGCTCAGAGCTGGTGTAAAACACCCTGTTCCAGGCACTTGGAAACAGCAGGCAGTGGTGCCTTTGGATTGGAGAGTGGGTGCAGTAAACGCACGGCTCCCGATGTCCACGAAGGTCGTTGGGCGGTTTTGTTTCGTTTCACAAATGTGCAGCCTGGGGCATGGAGCAGCTCTTTCATCCCCTGCCTTTATCCAGAGGCAGAAGTCCTTGGTGGCAGCTTCTGTTCCTGATGCCCAGCTTTCCCCACCTGCTCCTTTCACTGAGCATACAAGAAGGAGCCCGAGTGCTTTAAGGGGTGTCAAAGGGAAGCAGATTCCTCCTTCCCAATTTTGAATTCAGTCCCAGTCTGCGTTTTCTGGAGCTGACCGAGCTCTTTGCTCCACCATGGCCAAGGATGTTTCTAGAAGCAGTGCTAGAAGGTGATGGGCTGCTTCTGGAGAGGATCTCTCAAGAGTAGAGGAAAATCCCAGCAGTACTGGAGTTGAGACTTCCAGCCCCTCTCATCCACTAAATATCCTTCTGGGATGCCAGAAAACTCTAGGAAACCAACATCATGTATATTCCAGATACCAGCTGCTTCCACACAGCTGGTCAGAGGCCACCTGCAGCTGGATTTAGTTTATGAATGGTTTTTAAACAGTGCCCCAGAACTGCCGCCATCTTTCTGGAAGGCCATGGATGTGTTGAAGCTGGTTGTGTCAGGGCAGATACATCCTTTGAATCCCAGAATCCCAGAATCCCAGGCTGGCTTGGGTTGGAAGGGACCTGGTTCCAGCCCCCCACCATGGAACTGCAGGTGGCTTCTGCTGTGTCCCACGGCACCAGTCACACGGGATTTGACTTGGAGGGAAGCCTTGCAGCTCTGTCCCCTCTCCAGATAATGTGCCCAGGTTCCCCTCCAGGCTGACTTTGCTGTGACACACTGTGCAACCTCCAGAACTGTTTTCAGATGACTGATCTGCCTGTTTTGATCTGAGCAGCCCCTTCATGGTTCCTTGTTTGACCAAATGCAACTCGTGGGGCTTGTCTTTGTCCTGGACTGTGTTCGTGGCCTGTAGGTTCCACCAGCTCCCCAATCCCTTGCACATTTTGCCCTGCTTTGCTACAGTACAGCTCAGAATATGCATCATCACGATGATTTTATTTCACTTTGTGTTGTTCTGAGAGCAAAGCAGTCCCGCCTTTAGTTTAAGCTTCGCTCAGTAAAACAGAAACAGGACGGCACATGTTAAACCTGATAAAACAGTGCTCAGGCACTGTGCTTTGTCCTGCTGAGTTTATAGCAATGTCTTTCTTTCCTTGTTGAATTTTTGTAAAAGCCACTTCTTTGGGGAGGGGAGGGGGAAAGTCTGCTCAGAGTAACAAGTTTGACTGGAGATTTTTGGCACCCACTCAGAACTGTTTGCTCAGCTGTGGTGGCCAGTTCCACTTTGTACGATGAAAGCAGTCGCTTCCTGCTCTGTGCTCCA
>VZRQ01010137.1:43739-61759 GCA_013397975.1 Machaerirhynchus nigripectus | reverse complement strand
AATGCTCCCTTTGGCTTGGCTGGCATGTCCCTGTGTCCCTGGAGCTGTGGGTGGGGAGCAGGGGAGGGGCGGGGAGCGGGACGAGCAGTGGTTCAGCAGCTTTGCCCAAGAGGGAGCTAAAGGTCTCCTGTTAATGGGCTGGAGGCATGTGAGCTGGCTCCAGCCACTGTCCTTCCCTGTCTGAGTTCAGCTGAGATGTCAGGAAAACCCAGGCAGCAGCCAGGGATTGGGTTTGGCATCACGTCTGGAAGCCGCGGTGGGAATCGAGGCCTGCGGTGCAGCCTCGGGGTTTGGGGGGCGTGCGTCATCCCTGTGGGGACCGAAGGAGCTGCACTCAATTCCTGTTCCTTCCCTCTCTTCCAGGGGCTGATAGTTCTCGGTGAGGCATCACCCCCTGATCCTGCAGTAGATGATTCATCCCGTCCCGTTAGAGCTGAAGTCAAGCTGGAGCCCGGGGCTGAGCGGCTGGTAAGTGCCAGCGGGGGGCTGACTGGCCCAGCTGCTCCGTCTGCACCAGTTCTGGGGAGGGAAGGGTCATCCCTTAAGCTGTGGGGCAGAGGGATGCTCAAACCCTGGGACTGGCCTCCTGGGGCAGCTCCTCCCTGTGACTCCAGGGGGGAATCACTGATCTTGGTCTGCAGCTCACCCCCTCCCGCCTTATTTTGGGGTTAATAAACAATAGGATTTAAACACCTTTTAGAACAGAGTTCCTGGGGGCACCTTTGTAATGTGCACTAGCATTTTGTGAAGCTTTAAAATCCTAACTAATCCTTTCCCTCCAGTAAAGAAGTACCTCAAACTGAGAGCAGCATGATTAGCAAAGGCTGCTAAAGATGTGGCTGTTTAATATCTGCCCGAGCATTCCCCCTTGGAAAGGGCACTAATGATTGCAGTGAAATGCACTGGAAACTATGCAGAGTGCCAGGTATTTATTATTTAATGCAGAAATGTAGGGCACAGACTAAAGGCTTGATCGTACTGTTCAGCCTGCCTGTGATTGCTTTGGATCCTGGGGGACACATCGATGTGTTAAAGTGGAGGGTTTGGAAGTTGTGGTGGAGTAGGAAGAGCAGGATGGTCCCTGTGTGGCTCAAACTTCTGCTGCCAGGCTGCAGCACTCCTGCTTTCCTGTCCCAGGCTGCAGCATTCCTGCTTTCCTGTCCCAGGCTGCAGCACTCCTGCTTTCCTGTCCCAGGCTGCAGCACTCCTGCTTTCCTGTCCCAAGCTGCAGCACTCCTGCTTTCCTGTCCCAGGCTGCAGCACTCCTGCTTTCCTGTCCCAGGCTGCAGCACTCCTGCTTTCCTGTCCCAAGCTGCAGCACTCCTGCTTTCCTGTCCCAGGCTGCAGCACTCCTGCTTTTCTCTCCTAATGCCATGACTGGATAGAAGTGGGGTGTCACTGTAGCTTGAGGTTCATGGACCAATATCCAGTGTAGTAGACACAGGTGAAAACACTTCACTAGAAGTGACCATAAAGTTGCAGTTGGCGTGTTTTCCTCTGTCCTGGTAAGAATTTGTCAGAGATTTCCTGATACTGAGTTATAATATGAAGTACTGTGAAAATTTTTATTGACGCCAGACTGCAAAGGGGTTATTGCAAATGACTGTAATACAGTATTTCCTTGCTTGGCACTGGCTTTCAGATGTGTGTTTGGGGTTTAAGTCTTTCATCAGCAGATTAGCTGAGCCCCAAACTGCTGGGTAATTTGGTGCAAAGGAAGGTTTGGCTCCGAGCTGAAGTAGGAGGTGGGGACGGGCCCAGGGCTGCTGGGGACGGGCCCGGGGCTGCTGGGGATGGCCCCGGGGGTGCTGGGGATGGCCCAGGGGCTGCTGGGGATGGCCCCGGGGCTGCTGGGGATGGCCCCGGGGCTGCTGGGGACGGGCCCGGGGCTGCCAGGCCCTGATGGAGCACGGGCCTGACGCAGTGTCCAGGTGCTCCCCTTTCCTTCCCGTGCTTTAACCCAAAAACGCTTGGACAGTGATAAACCAGTGCAGTGACAGCGTGCCCTGACTGGCCTCAGGAGCAGCTCCTGTGCTGATGGATTGGCTGCTGGTTGGGAGCTAATCTGTCATGGCAAGCTGATAACAGAGAAAAATGATCAAATTTATCAGGGATAGGGAGAATATTTTCTTCTTGTCTGTTTAAATCAGGACGTTTATCTGACGTGAGTGTATTTTCAGTCTGGAAATGTGCGGAGGGAAGGACTGTCCCACCTGACTTTGTCCTTACCTGGAATCACAGAATCCCAGAATGGTTTGGGGTGGAAGGGATGAGTCCCACCCCTGCCGTGGGCAGAGACAGCTTCCACTGTCCCAGGGTGCTCCAAGCCCATCCAGCCTGGCCTTGAACACTCTGGGGATCCAGGGGCAGCCACAGCTGCTCTGGGCATCCTGTGCCAGGGCCTGCCCACCTCACAGGGAAGGATTTTTCCTGATATCTGCTGCCCTCCTTCAGCCTAAGGCCAAAGTAACATAATACCTGGTAAACACATCTTCCATATAACTTAGAAAACCATCATATTGTCCTTTTTAGAAGTGTCTTAGACATCATCTTGGAATGTTCAAACAGAAGGTGTCTGTAAATTCCTGGTGAATGGTGGAATAGAAGCTGCCTGCTTCTGTCAGGTTTGGCCGCTCACAGCCCTCTCCTTGTCGCTGTGTTTACTCATTTTCTACATGATCCCCTTTCTCATCCCTTTCACTTGGGCTGAGCTCTTCAGACAGACTTCTGTCACTGCAGGGCTCTCTCAGTGGAGACCCGATGGCTCTGGCAGGTCTTGGAGGTACCAGTGACCCAAATCATGGACACTCAGAGCAGTGAAAAACATCCTTAACACAGGCTGCAGGTTCTACTTGGCACTTCTTGTGGCCACTCCTGGCACACTCCTTGTGTGCCTTCTTGGAGCCTGCTCCTGAGCAGGGTGTTTGTTCCCCTTCCCCAGGACACACACATCACTCCACACTCCCAGCTTCTCTGTGACAGTGCTGGAAGTGTCACCCCTGGAACTGCTGCCTCCGGCACCCGGCCCCTGGGTTTGTGCTTAATTAGGGCTGCTCGTTAGGGCGGGGTGTTGAGTCAGAGCCTTGATCTGCTCCGAGCCAGAGATTACCCAGAGACGTTCGGTGGTGCGTGAGGGCTCTTACTGGAAGGGGATCTCTTGGGCCTCTCCTGGAGAGGTGCTTATCATTTGGGCACCCTCCAGGCTTTCCCCCCCAAACTGGCAGAGCAAGAGACACATCTGCAACGTGGAGCAGAGGGAGGAATCCATCCTGTCTCATCCCCAGCCCCCTTGGATCTCCTCCTCTCGTGAGTGCCTCCCTTGGCCGGCGTGCGCCGCATACGTGTCCTTGGGCATCGGCTTCCTACGTGGGATGTGGCTGATAATCCCCAGGAGGAGCTAATCCTATCACCAGTGGAGGGAAGGGCTTTGCAAGTACGGCCTGGGAATATCTGCTGGGAAATGGAAGCTCAGTAGGTGAATAAATATTTTTGCCTGAAGATGGAAATAACATGAAGCCCTGAAGACAAAACTTGGCTGTTGATTTTGGTTCCTTGGATTGCTTTTCTAGTGAGGCGGCTGCACTCGAAATATTTAATTAGGGGGCAATATCCAGTAATAGGTGAAGGTCAGAACCTTGCCTGCTTTATTGGGGCTTTTTGGGAATACAGGGGACATTCCTGGTATTGGCCCACAGCTACCTGTCCACACACAGCGGCTTTGCTGCCCTGATGTGCAACAGCAGATGTGCTACGATTGGATCTTTGACACCCTCCAGGAGTCCCAGGAATCCTAAGGACCCAGACTTCCAGACCCAGAACACACAGAGGAGCTCAGTCAGGAGCAGGGGTGTGATCCTGGTGAAATGAGTGCTGCTCTGGATCCCAGCCTGGCTGCCCAGCCAGCCCTGGAGCACAGCGTGGCCTTGGGACGTGCACCCGGAGCTGGTGTGAGAGTGAGAGTGCAGGAGGTGTTGGCCCTGCTCGTGTGTCGGGGTACGCCCATCTCAGGGTGATAAAGAGAGCCTGGGCTGCTCCTGATAAACACACGTTGGATTGGTGCTGTCCAGCTCCTCCACAGGAAGCAGCCGAGTCCCTCCGTTCCTATCTTGAACCACCAAGACGGAGCCAGCTCTCGGAGAAGAAGTTCCTCCTTCAAGACCCTTTCTGGAGAAGAAAATAAACGATTTCTAAAGAGCTTATGAGTCATGAGCACCCGCCCTGCTGCCCCGGGGGTGCCTCTGGCGGGTGTCACGTGAAGGCTTAGCCCTGCCAAGCCTCTGGAAAGCAGAGGGAAAGTGTTCGGCTCCTGCACCGACTTCACCTGGCTGGGGTGCTGGGTTCACCTGGTGGCTCAGGTGTGACGTGATCTTGCTCCTGTGTCTCTCTGGGTGGCAGAGCTGGTCTCATCCTGTCTTTGCTCCCCCCCAGGAGAAATGTCTCTTAGCAGAAGTGTAAAAACCCCAGCAAAGTTCCTCAAACAGGCCCAGGCAGAAGTTGTGTGAGTTGTTAGAAATTGCCCTTCCCTGAGTGACTCAGGTTTCTGCTCTTCTGGACACCGCTCCTGCAGCCCTGCCACGGCCTGCTTTAGTTGTTCATTGGGTTGGGGGGGTTTGCAGGGGGGGTTTAATCACCGCAGTCCGGATGGGTTTGGGATGGAGTCAGGGCCCAGCAGGGGGCTTGGCTGACCATCTGTGTGGTGTCAGAGCTCTGCTTGTGCCTTTCTTATTGGTACTTAAACCACATCAGCACCATGTGTGCTCAAAGGGGGAACCCCAGCGAGAGACAGGGCAGGGAATGCAGGAAGTGCTGCACGAAGGAAGAAACGAAGTTTAACCCCAGGGAGGAGCATGTCTGACACCAAAAACAAGGGGCTGCACGGATTGGGCTGGAAGTGATGAATGCCAGAGGTGTGGACACACCGGGCCATGCCAGGGTGGGCAGCAGGAATGTCACCGGTGGGAGGTACAAAGTGTCCTTGGAGCCTTGGTGACAATCCTGCTGCTCCCTGCAGAGACAGGGGGTTTGTGTTTCAGACCTCAGGCAGAAGGGATTGTGAAGCACAGTGTCTTTAACTCATTTTTCACTCACCTTCCTCTGCCAAAAAGGCGTTTCCAGCTTTGTGTTTATCCAGCACTTTCAGCGTTACAGACTCGCCCTGCTCCCATCCAAACCCCACAGCCTGGGTTCACACTCATTTAAAACACTCCTTAAAGTGCTGCTTGGACTGTGTTTGCACAGGTAGTGAGTTAAAATGCAAATTCAGTTCTGCAAGTCTGTTCCCCTCTCCCTCCCTCCCTGTTTTCCCCCAAAGTGCTTAGGCAGGAGCTTTCAACCACGTGGCTCAGAACTGAAACCAAACTGCAGGGGAGACTGCGGAGGTTTACAGGTGGTGATGAACTTGTTTGCACCATGGAGACAAAATGCTGCAATCTCCTTAAAGCCCTCAGCCTCTCATGCTCCTGATTGCCTGAGGGGAATTAAAGTCCTTTGGATCTTGGAATGAAAGAGCTGCCATGTATCCATCCTCTTGCTGCTCCCTAAGATCTCCTTGTGTCCCTGGTCTCCTGTTCACACAGTGACTTCTGAACCCTGGTTTGAAGTCCTGTGTGGAAATCCATGGCTATGGTGCAGAATCCTCAACTAGAACCCAGGAATAAGAAAATTGTGGCTATTTAAGAAGCTTTTTTTAATTTATATTTTTCTCACCCTTCCTTAGAGTGTGTCTGGATCCCAGCCACTAGAAAACTTGGGTATTCCTGCTGCAAATACTCCTGAATCCCATCCTGCCAAGCCCTGTGGAGCACCAAGACCCGTCAATGGAGTTATTAACACGTAAGCTCTTGGATATTGTGGGAAGAGTTTGCTTTTATGATCTTGGCAACGTCCCACTGGAAACCAGGCTGTAACTGGGTTGTAACTGGGTTGGTAATGGTATAAATGGTTGTCTTTTTTCAAAAAGTACACTAGAAGATCATGCCTGGAAACATTTTGGAGGAGATTGCTTGCTTGAGGTTTTCTGCTGCATTGTTTTGCTGAAAATGGAATTGAACTGAGCTGTGTTTACATGAACAAGCCCTGCAGGCAGCCATGCACTGAGCATGGGCAAAACTTGTTTCTTTATGAGTACTTTTAATACATCTGCACGTTGTGTGATTCAAAGGTATTAATGCCCTGCTCACAGAATTATCTGTAACCACTCACCCACTTTATGTGTGTTACGGAGAATCCCATTGATCTGGGGAGTAAAACTTCCTAAATTCTTTATTTCTCCAGGCTGCTTTTGTTGAAGAATCTTGAAGTGGGTAAATGAAAACAAGTGTAAGACATTCCCCAATGCTACAGGGTTGAACCACTTGAAAACCCTTGAAAAACACTGCACTTGCTCAGTGCCTTGAGGAGACAGGGCAAAAGGGAGGGAGGGAGGGAGGGAGGGATCCTGCACCGATGCAGTGCGAGCAGGCGTCGGAGGCTGGGATCAAGGAGCCCACGGCTGCAGCTGGAACACTGCAGGCTGGAACAGAGCCCTTTGTATCCCTGTAGCCTTTGAACTGCACAGCCTTAGACCACAGGGCTTTAATGTTTTGCATCTTTAGAAATGAAACGCTTGCAGAATAGACATGAAAAGGTTCCGCAGATGAGGCGCTGCTGCGCTGGGATCTGCTCGGGGCACGGGGTGCTGATGCCAGGGCTGCTGCATCCTTTGTGCCTGAGACACAGGGGTTGGTGTTAGCACTGCGCCTTCCTGGGGTCACTGCTGGCAGCTGGCACGGGTAGGGATCTCAAATACTCATCTGAACCAAGTTTACATCAGGGTTAAATATTTTTTCTATAGAATTATATGTTCTCTGGCATTTAGACTCATGAAAGCCTCTTGTCTTAAGATTCCCTAAACTCTAACTGTGGAGGAAGCTGAATTCTAGGGTTAAAGCTGTTCAGGGCTAGCGCGGCTTTTGCTCTGTGATGGGCTTTCAATGCTTTTTTTTTGTTCAGAGCTTCCAAAGGTGTTTTGTCAAAGGTTCGGTCACGGGCGAGTGGAAGAGTGACCGAAGTAAGAGCAGAAACCTGAGTTGGTTTAGTAAAACCTGTTGCCTCATGAACTGCAGAGCTTTAAACTCCGCTCGGAGTGTTTGCTCAGGTGTGAACCGTGGACCTGCTGGCAGTGCCGCATGAATAACAGGGGTTTTCTTCCTCTCCTCCTGTGGGACAGTCTGCAGCCTGGCCTGGCAGAACACGCTCAGGGAGATGGCCAGGAAGCCGAGGAGCTCCTGCATAAGAAGCAGCGCCTGTCCCTGGTCCCCGCGGACGGGACGTGTGTGGCCGCTCGCACCCGCCCCGTCCTCAGCTGCAAGAAGCGGCGGCTCGTCCGACCCAGCACCATCATGCCCCTTTCCAAAAAGGTGAGTTGGGTGGTTTTTGCTCTTGTTTTTCTTGTAAAGATGGAAGAAACCAACAGGAAGGAAGAGCAAGACAGCAGGGCTTCAAAGGCCGTTGGAAAAACAAAGGAGAAACGAAGGAGAAGGTTGTAATGTGTTGGAAGATTTTGCTTAGCTGCCACTGGGGAGGGAAGATGCTGAACTCGTGAGTTTTCTTAAGCCAGCCAGCCTGAGGTGAACTCAAGGCCAGGTAGGTCAGTGTGGCACAGTCTGAGCAGGAGAAGGAAGCCCTGAGAAGTCAGATATCAGGAAACCTTAACCCAGGAATTAGCAAAGCCCCAGGAACTCTGCTGCTGCTCAAGGGAAACCACAGTTGTCTGCCCAGGCATACCTGGGATGAATGCCCTGTCTCTTCCTGTTTTGTTTTCTTTATTATTATTTTTTATAGTCCTCTCCCTTATGCAGAATTCATTCAATGGAAATACAGTTTATTGCCTGTATGAGGAAGGGCCGTGTTTCATTCTTTTTATTTTCTCTTAGGAATGCCATAAACTGTCAGTTGGAGGGAAAATAGTGAGAAATGGAGGAAATAAGGACCTTTAGTTGTGCATGCAGAACCATAATGGCAAAAATCCACTTACCTTTGAGACAAAGTGTTTCAAGTCAAACTTTCCCACAAGGGTGGGGGGTTTTCACTCTGTGGATGTTTTAAAGGGAAGCTCCAAAAGCAGCATTTTTCTGAGGAAAATAGATTCTTGCTCAGCTGAGTCAGCTTTAACTGATCACTTATCTGCAGTTTTATCTGGAGTATTTCTGGGAGAGCTCTGCAGTGATTACTTGCAAGATCTTCAGTGAGTTGGAAGTTGATAAACTTTCTGGTGGTTGATGCTGCCTTGTGCACTCAGTGCTTGAAGAGTTGGCTGTTAATTCTGTGTTAGATCTTCGTTGTTGTCATCAAATGCATTTGGTGATCAGAGATGGTTCAGAAGAGCAGTTCCAGGGATGGAAGAAGTGCCAGGGAGCAGGGGATCTCTGCGCACTCCTCCAGTCACTCCGGAGACAGCTGAGTCACGGCCAAGTCCTGCTCCAGAAATACCTCCAGAAATGCCATGTCCAGCCACCCCCACTCTCCTGCCCAGCACAGAGTGGCTGTGTGGATTGAACTTCACACATACACTGCATACACGATGTGGGGTTTTGATCTTGTAATGTTTTTATTGTTTTCCTCACAATTTGGTGCACACATTTGTTGGAACGTGTGCCCAAAGCTGGGGGCAGCCCTCCAGCTCACCCATTGGCAGAGTGGCACGACTGCCTCTCTCCTTCCACAGCCATCCTGGTTAGGAAGCCCCGTGGGCTTAATTTTTATTATTTTTAATTAATTAATTAATTCCCAGCAGTGGTTCAGCACTGCTGATTCATGCTCATTTTTGGATCCATCACAACCTCCACATCCTCCGGGCAGAACTTCCAGAGGTAGCAAAGGAACTGCTCAGTTACCTCTTCCTCCTCTTCTCTGGGCACTGCATTTGCTTCTTGCATTTGCCCTCAGTGAATTATATTTGATTTATTTTAGAAAGTTTCTCTTAACCTTTAACCAGGAGTGGCTTTCTAGCTCTTCCTTTCAAGCCGCCCTTCCCAGTGTAGTGTTATTTGCTGTGGATATTCTCTCCCATCCTTCAAGTCATTCATAGAAATTAATTGAATAATTCTGACTCAGAACAGGCTTCTGCAGGATCCAGTTTGATCCACTCTTCCATTTTGGTGGGGAATCAGGGGTTGTTTCTCTGCGTGGGATGTACGTGCAGTTGGGTGCCTGCCTGCAGTGGTTTCACACAAATGAAGTCTGTCTCAAGTCTGTAAATCTGTGAATCGAGACTCTGTCCTGGATGAAGGAACAAGGTTGAGAACCACCTTTGTCACTCCGTAGATGTCCCTGGAAGTGTCAGCTCCTGGCACATAATGATGGCTCTGACCCATTGGAACTAAAAACGGCTTCTTTCCCCCTTCTCTGACAGCAGAATTGTGCTGCCTCATGGTTTTTATAAATGAGGTTTCAACCTAGATAAAATTAAACACTTTTAGTCAAATTTAGCAGCTGTTAAACTGTCTGTGCTGGTAAGTCGTAGTTTTCAGTTGTGTTTATGCAAAGTGAAAGCATCCTCTCGTGAGGCCAGACTGAATTAGCAGCTCCTGTACAAGGTATGGAAAAAAAAGGGGGGGGGTATGTGTGTGTGTGTGTGTGTATACATACACATAATTATATATAATACATAATTATTATTATTGAATATACTATACACATATTATACATAATAATTATAATTTTGTAACAATATAAATGTCACATAACAACTATTCAATGTAATAAATGATATAGAAATAAAATTAATTTATTATATATTTGTTAATAATAAAATTTAACTATAATACATAAAATATAGGTGTCTTTTATGTATTTTGTACGCATATAGATTATACATTAATATCTATATGTACAAGGAATTGAAAAAAACAAAAGTACCTCTAGGATGTTTCCATGAGCTGTGAGAGGAGTGTGTGAGGAGGGTCCTTGGGCTGGCTGACCTGTGCTGTGTCCCCGTGTCCCCGTGCAGGCCCACCGTGCCAGCCTGGCGCGCTGCAGCTGTGACGTGAACCCCTCCTGTGCCCTGTGTGGCACCCGCAGCTCCACCACGCTGGAGATCCAGTACGATGCCCCTCTGCTGGAGCGCCTGTCCCAGCTGGACTCCTGCATCCATCCTGTCCTGTCCTTCCCGGATGGTGAGCGCGGCCCCACGGCTCCCGCGGGGTCCCGGGTGGGTTACAGGGCTGCTTGGAGGTGCCCCGGGCCTCCAGGGGAGGTGCACATCTGCTTGGGTACCACCAGACTTGTCCATCTGCAGGTATTTTGGGGATCAGAGCACTGACTGGGGCAGGAGGGCCTGGGAAAGTGCTGCACCTGGGCTCTGCTGTGTTTCGGGAATCTCGACCTGGGGCCTCCCTCACGGTGGGGAGGCCAGGCAGTGCCTGGGAGTCCTTCCTGGGACCTGCCTCTGGGGTCTCTGGGGTTCTAAACCCCTTGAGAAGTATTTGCTTCCATGAGTTTGTCCATCTGTGTAAAATGGTTTGTGGATTGGTTTGTCACAGGAAATCCTTTTGACCTTGTGAGGAACTGTAAATGATCTGCCATGGTTCGGTAGGCACAGCAAGAAGGGATGTTCCGTTAGGACACTCGATTTCCTGTGCTACAGCTTCAGGGTTAATCATCATTAAGAGGAATAATTAACCAGCCCTGACTGGGGGGTATTCACAGATTTCATGTGTAGGGACTTTTCCCAAGGGAAAGCAGCTTCCAGAGTCTTTTTGACCTGGTGCTCTCATCAGGAGAGTTGGGCAGTGCATGGGTCGAAGTGGTTCCTTCCCTTGGTGGGAGTTTGTGGCTGCTTGAGGTGTAAAACTGTGGCTGCCCCATCCCTGGAAGTGTCCAAGGCCAGGCTGGACAGGGCTTGGAGCAACCTGGAGTAGTGGAAGGTGTCCCTGCCCAAGCCATCCTGGGGTTCTCATGCTGGGAAGAAGGTGTGTGGCCTTGCTTCCTGTGGGGGTGTCAGGTGGTTGGTCCAGGATAAGTCCCTGGGCTAATGTGTGTGCTTGGGTTTAAATTCCAGCTTTTCACAAACTTCATGTGACAGTGGGAAATGCAGGGAGTGTCTGGGAGCAATTAGCGTGGCCTCTTTCATTAGCACTATATTTAAACCAGACTAAAATAGTAAATTGGTGCTATTTTTACCCTCCCCTCCCAAAGACACAGCTCTGCTCAGGAGTGCTCAAGGAACTTAATGAACTCCTGAAGCAGGAATTTATTTTCTGATTTCACAGCACTTGTGATCCTCTGTCCGTAGTGCTAAATCAAATATCCTGGGAAGTGGGGAGACAACCTGTTGGGTGCTATTGCAGCAGAGGCACCAGGCAAATTATCCCGTATTCTTCCCATTTTCAGGGCCCCTGCAGCCAGCTCACGGGGTAGAAGATCCATTCTGGCTGTATGAGATTAAAAAACTCAGCGTTTAAGACTTAATTGGTGTAAAGCTTAAAACACTTGTACAGAAAGAGCCATTTTCCCCTACTAGTGAACTTGATTTATTCAGTAATGCTTAATGCAGTTCACAAGGGTTGATTTTTGGGATGGGGGTGATTCCTGTCCCAAAGAAAAGCCGGGTAAGCTGTTCAGGTGGGGAAGTTGCTGCGCCTGGTGCTGTTGGTGTGCCCTGAGGTGTCTCCGTGCCTGCGGGCATTGACCCAGGATGCTGCCAGGGCTGTGGCTGTGCAGGGGCTCAGGGAGGATTCCTGGTGGCTGGAGCTGTGAGCATGAGCTGACTTCCACTTTGAGCCCGTCCCTCCGGGCTCTCGGTGCCAGCCGGGATCTCCGGAGCAGTTTGCCAAGGGCAAAACCACCAGGCACTGCAGGAGGAAAAGATCTTTTATTCCCTGATTGCCCTGGCAAGCAGGGCACAGCCAGCGAGGCCTCTAACCCCTGCGCCTGTGCTGCGCCAGCGCTTTGTCCCCTCTTGTCCCCTTCCTTTCGGGGTGCTGTGCTGTTCTGCTGGGTTTATTTTCCTCGCTGGTTTGATTTCTCGCCGGGAATTTTTGGATGATGTAATAACCTTGGAGGGAGGATGAGCGCTGGGCTCACTGTGGTTGCCATCTGCCGGTCCCCGGGAGCCCTGCACCGCTTCCCGAGGAGAGGAGGAGGGATGGTGTCACTTGCTGCACGGACTCTGCTGCCAGCAGGGCAGTGCCAAAGCAGCAGAGAGCTCCTTTTCTCCTGACAGCGTTTTGTCTCAGCCTTCTCCCCCTCCCTTCAACCTGTCCCCTCCTTCCACAGATGGTATGGGATGTGAATTGGGAGGAGAAAGCAAAAGATGAGCAGAGAGCAGAGGCCATTTTCCCAAAGTCTGACTGCTCCAGTGGCTGGCAGCATCCCTAAAGGGCTGGCCTGGCTCCTCTCTGGTTTTTGGGACGTGTCCCCGCAGGCCGGCAGTGATGGCCACAGAGCTGCCCTGTGACAGCCCTTCTTAGCAAGGGCTCGGGTTAGAGCTTGAGCCATCAAGGTACAGGGAGGGAGTGCAGCTGTCCTGGCTTTTTCCAGGGAGCCAAGTCCCCACCAGCTCCACCCCCTGCTCTGCCAGCTCCATCCTGTTTGCCTGCCTGGATCTGCTGGGGCTTTCCAGTCCCTGAAATTGGGAGGGAAATACTGGGACAGGGTGATGGGGCCACAGCTCTTTGTTGCCTGATTAATTTGGATTTTCCGTGTTCTGCATCCCTTGCAGATGTGCCGACGAGCCTGCACTTCCAGAGCATGCTGAAATCCCAGTGGCAGAACAAACCCTACGAGAAAACTAAACCTCCCAAAAAGCTGTCACTGAAGCACAGAGCCCCCGTGCCCCCCAGCCTGGCTGACCCCGCGCGCAAGGACCGCCATAAGCTGGTCAACTCCTTCTTCACCGCGGCCAGTAAGTGCTGCCCCTGCCCGGCTCGGTCAGAGAGGAGGAGGAGGAGGAGGAGGAGCAGGAGGAGGAGGAGGATGCCCTTCAAGTCCCGCTCCCGGGGGTGAGGCAGGGCTCTGGCAGGGCTGCAGGTGAGGTGTGTGCAGGTGCAGCTCAGGTTTGTAGGGACCTTCTCGTGCTCGGCGTCAGCCATGCCCACAGCAGTGCCATGGGTCTGAGCACGCCTCCCCAGCACCCCCATGGTGTGGAGAATTTCTGGAGCTGGAGAACTGCCCGAGCCTCCTGTGCCAGCAGAAAGAGAGGTGAAAGCAGGCATTTCATAGCTCTTTCTCTGTTCCCCTCCTCAGAGCGCTCCCATCAAAAAGCCCAAGCAGACAAGGCACACAGGCCGCCTTTAGACGATTTTTCGGCCGTGTCCAAGGCCGAGAGAGCGCCAGAGCGCTCTGCCCAGCCTCCTGCCTTTGACAAAAAGCGATTGCGAGACTGCTCATCTGAGAGGAGTGAAGGTAGGCCCCCAGGGGCAGTGTCTCGGGGGGAGCTTGGGCTTTGCTGCATCCTCAGCCTCTCTGCCCCAGAGAAGGGGGCACGCACTGCTTTGGGCCGAGTCGCCACCGCAGCAATGCCTCGTGTGCTCTAAACTGCTTCTTCCCCAGGGCAGCCCCCTCGGAAGGTGCTTCTCTTTCCTGCAAGGTGCTCCTCAGCACTGGCCGTCTCTGGTGCACATGGTCCTTTCCTCGCCACCACCGCCCCCTTGGGTGGGCTGGGTGTCTTTGCTAATGCTGTTGTTCGTTTTCTCCCGCCCTCCCCGTGCAGTGTTGAAGCATCACACGGACGTCGGCGGCCCGAGCTACCTGTCAGCAGCTGTGACCCCCACCCCTCACAGCCCCATAGCTCGGCAGCTCTCCACCTCCTCCGAGGGCTCCGCTCCCGCCAGCTCCGCTTCCCAGGGCACCTCCGGCGCTGCCGTGAGTATCTGCTGCCTTCTGGAGGGGTTCTGGGCTCGGCTGCGTCGTGGGGGCTCAGCTGGGGAGCAGGTTTTGGGCTGGGGAGAGCTCAGTGTTCCCCTTGCCACGCTGGACCCGCTGGTTCAGCTGATGCTGGGGTTGCTGGGTGGGTGCTGGGTGTGTTGGCTGTGCAGGGCCAGGCAGCTGCAGTTCCAGGTTCACCATCAGCTCAGCAGCTGCTGGTCAGCGTTCCCATTCCCAGCAGTCCCTTGGCTTTTCCACATCCAGATTTCGGGTTCTGAAGTTGTGTGGGGCTGCCAGGAGAAGAGCTGAGCTCCAGCAGTGCTGCTTCCACTGGGACAGCTCCCCTCGAGGCCTCGGTGGCGCCGGGCTGTGGATGGGCTTGGGGTCACAGGGCCAGGGCACAGCAGTGGTGGTGGAGGTCTTCCAGCTGTACACAAGCTCCAGCAGTCACTGAACTCAGACCATCTTCTGAGACACACTCAGACGCCCAAAATGCTTGAGGGTGGCAGGATGTGGGACCTTTATGAGCTGTATGAGTGAGCAGAACCAAACCCCCTCCCGCTGTGCTCTGGGACAGAGCGATGGCACAGCTCCTCCACCAGACACCATCATCCTCCCAGGCCCACGTTAGCAGAAGCCCTTCGATGAAGGACTGGGTTCTGCTGAGCTCTCAGGTGTCCCAGTGAAGAATTTGGCTTCTGGCCGGCCACCCCGTTTGTTAGTTTGGGCCAGAGCCTGAGCTGGATGTGGCCCAGGGACAACAGAGCAGGACTCCTTGAACCCTCTGCTCCAAGCTTGTTGCTATGGGGCTCCAGGACCCCTCTGGGTTCCTTCGCTGTGGAATTGAGTTGTTCCATCACCAGCTGTGACATCAGGGTGTCAGAAGAACCCAGTGGTGTTTCAGCTTGAGTGAGCTTGGTGTTGTGGGGGAGAGGACAGCTCATACCAGCAGCTCTGGCACCTCGAGGAGGCCTTTCCTTGGCTCCACACACCCACCGTGGTTTTCTCTTGCTGCTTTTCCTGCTGTGTTTTCACAAGCTCATTCAGAAATGCAAGATGAAGAGGTTTCCCTCCCCCAGCAAGAGGATTCCAGGCCCTGGGCTCCATGCTCTGGGCTCAGGGGTGGAGCTCCTGTGTTCAAGCGTCCCCGGCAGCTGCGGGTCTGTGTGTGCTCCCCAACCAAAGGGTCAATCCTTGCTCTGGGCAGCCACACCTTGGGATTTGGGTTTCCTTGCTGCTGGGGCAGTAGATTTTGGGTTGGGAAGAGGACTTGGAGCAAGCAATAGAGGAACTCTAGTCTGATGCAAGTTGATGCTGGTTCTGAAGTGTCTGTAGGTCAGACAAGGCTGTTTTGTCCTCTTCCCACCAATGGCTTCCACCGGTGACTTTCCCGCGTGCCAAACCCCACATCCCTTTCTCACGTGGTTCTTCCCGTTGCAGCAGCCGAGGAGGAGGAGGGGCGAGAGCTCCTTCGACATAAACAACATCGTCATCCCCATGTCCGTGGCTGCCACCACCCGCGTGGAGAAGCTGCAGTACAAGGAGATCCTCACCCCCAGGTACTGCCCCAGCAGGAGAGGGGTGTGCTCTGCTTCTTCCTTGGAGATGAGGGAAAGTTTGGAAAGCTGATCGTACCATTGCTGGAGACTGGCTAAATGAGGGAATGTTTTCTCTGAGGGTCCCTTGGCCATCACAGCCAACTGCCCAGCTCAGTCTCTGCTCAGTTTAAAGTCACTCCTGGTTGTCTCCTTGTCCTGCTACTAAGCCAAAGGCCCCGGTGGTTTCCCAGGTGGTGCCTGGGCTGGGTTAACCTTGCAGTTCTGCCTCTTCCCAATTTCCCTCTGTCTTCCTCCTGGTCGTCCGTGCTCTTCCCTGGCCCAAGGCAGGAGGGAGCCTGTGGGAGGAAGAGGAGGAAATGCTGCAGCCTCTGCCCTTGGGAAGCATCAGCTGTGCTGCCAGACCACCCAGGAGGTCTGGTACTTTAAACTGAGCCTGTGTGGTGCTCCTCGCGGCAGGGTGGAGTTTCCCTGTCCCAAAAGCCAGTGTTGGGGGGTGTGGGCAGCTGGTTCTGGCTGTGCCCTGAGTGATGCCCGTGGTGGTTGTGTTGCAGCTGGCGTGAAGTTGATATCAGTGCTCTGAAAGCCAGCCCTGAGGAGGACAACGAGGAGGTAAGAAGGATTTCATTTCCCAGTTAACCTGGAATGGGGCTGGTGGTGACTGAACAGTGACTGTGGAGGGAACAGAGGCAGGGACCTCAGCAGGGAACCAGCTGGTGCTGGTTCCTGTACAGGGCTGCCGGAGCTCCAGGAGCGTTCAGACAACGCTCTCAGGCACAGGGTGGGACTGGGGGGTCTCTGTGCAGGGCCGGGGGTTGGACTCCGTGATCCCCGTGGGTCCCTTCCAACTCAGCATTCTACAGTTCAGTGGTAAACATTAAAATTCTCACTGTAACTTGTGCTGGCAGAACTGTAGAGATGGTTGGTTATTAGCAGAAAGCTGTGACCAAGCCCTCTGCCCTTCCCTTGCCAGGTTGAGGACTTGTCAGATTCGGCCTTCGCTGCTCGGCACGGGAAGTGTGAGGAGATGGAGCGGGCCCGGTGGCTCTGGAGCACGAGCGTGCCCCCGCAGCGCCGGGGCAGCAGGTACAGCCCTGCCCGCGGGGCCCTTCCCGGCGCTGGGATGCTCCTGGGAGCAGGTGGTGATTCATAGAAATGGTTGAAAGCTGGTGCTTGTGTTGAAAAGTTTGGCCCTACCCAGCTTGAGGAGCCCGTGTGGGAGCGGGGCACAGTCTTGTTTAGGTGGGGGTGAAGCTGCAGGCCAGGTTGGCTGCAGACAGCTCCTGCACCATTCCTCAAGCTCCTTTACTGCTCCAGAAGCGTGGGAGATGCTGTGCCAGCCCGCGAGTCCGGGGAGGGCGCAGGGGCTGCGATGGCATCGTTCCTGCAGGATCAGGGACACTGTCACTCAGTTCCCTTTTTGTCCTTGTGAGTGGGTGTCTAAAACCTCCCACTGTTGCCAGCTGTTGGTCTCATCCTAAACCTGCACAAGGAGAGGTTTGCTCTTCTCTGTTCCATTGCAATTCCCAGTGCTCCTGGAGAGTGGGATGTTGTGCTGTTTCTTTAGCCTCTTTCTTACATCCGAAGTCCTTGATGGCCACTTGCTGTTGCAGTTCACCTTGGACAGTTGCACATGGATTTGGGAACTCAGTTACGTTGCTCTCCTTGTAGTCTGTGGGTTCTTATCTGGACTCTGTGTCGGGGCTCAGACTGCCTAACTCTTGGTTGAAATCTGAGGTCTCGGGGTTTCACCGTGCTCCTCCCACTCCCGGCGGCTGAAGAGCAGCATCAGGGATGGATCCAGGCAGTGGAAAAGGGACAGAGATGGGCCTGAATGCGTTTTGTCTCTGGGCTGTGGCATTCCCTGCTCGTGTTCCCATCAGGGCAGAAGAATCCTGAGGTGGGATCAGGCAGCAGGGGGGTAGCATGGCTGAGTTCTCAGACCTGCTCCTGTCTCAGGTCCTACAGATCGACAGATGGACGGACGACCCCGCAGCTGGGGAACCCCTCGACTCCCCAGCCAGCATCCCCTGAGGTGGGCAACTACCACTCCCACTTGGAGCTGTCCCACACCCACTCACCACGCAGCCCCATCAGCCCCGAACTGCTCTGTGCCCCCCTGACCCCCCTGTCCCGGGACTCCCTGCGGCTCCTGTCCAGCGAGGACACGCGTTGCTCCACGCCCGAGGCCGGCCTGGACGAGCAGGTGGGTTCTGGCTGCGGCCGGGGCGGGCGCGGCCCCGCAGGCGGCCCAGGTGTGGGGAGGCAGCTCGGAACCCGCGCGCGGGCGGTGCCGTCGGAGCCGGGCCAGGTGGGACGCAGGGGCGGCGGGAAGCGTTCCCAGCCGCGGGCTCCGCCTGCAGCTGCCGTGGCCTCTCCTCCTCTGCCGAAGCTCCCGGGCGCCGTTCCGAGGCCGGGGCTCTCACCGGGAGCAGCTCTGACCTCCGGCTCCGTGCGAGGAGCGAGGACACGAGAGCTTTCCCAGGGATTTTCCGTGACCCGGTTCTCCTCCCCTAGGCCGTGCAGCCCTGGGAGCGACGCACCTTCCCGCTCTCCTACGACCCCCGGACGGAGTGCGAGGACCAATCCGACCCCCAGGACCGGTTGTCGCGCTGCACC
>VZRQ01010137.1:0-43695 GCA_013397975.1 Machaerirhynchus nigripectus | reverse complement strand
AGCCGATGTCACTCCGGCTGCGCCCAGCCTGCCCAGCCTCAAGAGCCGACCCCCGCTGGCCCCCCCCTCCTCCTCCTCTTCCTCCTCTTCCTCCTCCTCTTCCTCCTCCTCCTCCTGCTCCGCAGTCCTGCGGCCAGCGCACAGATAGAGACACACGGGGAGACATGAGCAAACCAACACACAGAACTAACTCTTGGCATTAAAGCTTCCAAAATCTGCGTTTGATATTCAAACATCCTGCCGGGAATTTTCACAGTTTTTAGTGAATTTAAGGAGTTTAGAAACTGTTTTTTGTTTTCTTTTTTTTTTCCTTCTCCATGTTTCCTCGTCACATGAATGAGCCCCCAGATTCCTCCCAGCGGAGTGAAGCCTCGGGAGGGGAGCAGCCCACCAGACCCCCTCCCCTTTCCTGCCCCCTTTAGGTGTATAAAACTAGAGCACAGGATTTAGCTGACTAGCAGATTTCGGGGATAGTTTTTCCCAACAAAAGGGTGTCGTTTTCTCTTAACCCGCTCCCCCCCCTCCCTGAAGGGTTTTAGTGGAGTGAAATTAGTGGTGAAAAGTGATGTCTTGGGATTGCAACCTTCGCTGTCTGGCTGTCCTCACCTGCAGAGTGCCCACCTGCACTTGACCCTCCTGCGTTTTCCTGCCCCAGGTTGTAGTTCCAGGTATCCCATGGGGGGTTTTTGCCCTTCCCTGTTCCCCCCTCTGCCCCAGGGACGCCTCCCCCTTCCTTCTCCCGTGGTTTGGAGCCGTGGCTGTGCCGAGGGCTGTGGCTGCATTCCCAGCAGGGAGAAAGGAGGGACCTTGTGGCTGCTCCGGGCTCAGCTCTGCCTGGGAGGAGCGGGAGTCGGGAAGCACCCGGTGCACACCTGGTGTGTTCCGAGGGCAGGGAGGGGGAGAGCCCCCAGTGCTTGGAGCAGGAGCAGAATTCCCGGGGCACTTGGATGCCCTTTGGGGCGAGGCTGTTCCAGCTGGGACTGGGCTGTGGCCGGTGCTGGAGCTCTGCCCCGGCTGTGGGGTCGGGCAGTCGGGGTGAGCCGTGAGCGAGGAGCCGCCGCTCCGGAGGGGCCGGGGGTCCCGCAGGTGGGTTTGTGTCAGACCAGGGGAGAGCAGAGAGGGAAGGGCGGAGGCAGGAGGCGGCTCCCGGGGGTTCAGGGTCATCCCAATCCCGCGTGGGATCACCACAGCTTCGCTCCACTCCCGCGCCGTCCCAGCACCGGTGTCGGTTCCGTTTCATTTCCGGGGCGCCCGAGGTGCCCCCTCCTGACAGGTATTTGAGTTTGAACCCCAGTTTGTTGTTCCTGCCCCGTCCCCTCCCGCCCGGTTCCACACCCGCAGTGACTCCTGGATCCCGCACACCGTCCCCATCCGTAACGCTTTCCGGTCCCGACGGTGTGGCTCCTGGTCCCTGTCCTGTTGCTAGCATTGTGCCTGTCTTATGTATAATCACATCACCAAAAAAAAAAAGGAAAAAAAAAATACAAAGGACTTTTTTTTTTTTTCCATTTTGTAATCGTAAAGAAATAGTCGCTGAACTGCTTCATGGTCGGGGTTTTCACAATTTTCAACATGATCTCGTGGTTTTGGTTCTGTTCTAGTTTAAAGGATCCGTCATCGTTTCTTTAAAACAAAAACCCAACAAAAAACGGCGCTACCATATCCCTCTGCAGAAGTGCTTTTCTATTTATAAGGTTGAAAATTCTGAATAACCCTTTTAGCATTATAAAAACCACACAAAAAAAAACCACCTTGTATTTTGTAAATATTTTCTTTTCCTGCTTTGAGCTGTGTAATGTCCTTGTTATATAGAAATGCTTTTCTTCCGAGAAGCTGATCTTTGTTAATGTCTTGATTCTGTTGGCAAAGCACAAATGTGCTTATAAAAAAAAAAAAAAAAAGAAAAGATTAAAAAAAAAATTAAAATGTAATATTCCATTTGATGAGTCTGAAACGCTGGGCTGAGAGAGGGAAGGGGCCCTTCAGTGCACTCAAATCAACTGCTTCCCTCCTGCGTTGGAGTACCCTCTTTTTTCCTCTGTGATGTTATTTCCCAGCAGTTACTGTCAGCAAGAGCAGGAACCCCAGGGCTGGGGTTTATTTTACATTTCTGGGGTTAACCGGGTGCTGCTGGTTCTCATCCAGGGACTGTTCTGTCCTTCCTGGCTCCACCGGGCAGGGCCCCCTCCTGCACCCCTCTGTGCCCCAGGAAGACGCGTGGGCGCTGGTATTTACAAAGTAAAGGGAAACCAAGCGCAGCCCGTGCCCCTCGGTGCTGCTCCGGGAGCGGCCCCGGGCCCCGAGGGAGCGGCTGCCCGAGAGGGGGGTCCCCCACCCCGCGGCCCCCCCATGCAAAAGAGGTGCCAATTATCATAATCGTAGTAATGACTTTATTTCCAAATTCACTTTTACGGCAACAGTGTAAACCAGTTGTTAAACACACGATACACTATGGACACCCACAGACAGAAGCTAAGCTAGAATGATACACTGAGATCAAACCTTCCCTCCCCTCCCCGGCGCGGGGCACGGGGCTGCCGACACCAACCGGGCTGGCACCGACCTTCACTAACGCGGAATCTTTTGGAGTGCAGAAATAGGATTTTTTTTTTTTTTTTAAAATCAGTGCCGGTTTTAACCCTTTTCANTTTTTTTTTTTTTTTAAAATCAGTGCCGGTTTTAACCCTTTTCAGACCCAAGATGTGTGTGGAGTAAAGGAGAAGCCGGGGGTCAGGTTGTCCGGCTGCTCACGGGACCCTCAGGCCTGGGTCTGAACGCAGGGGCAGGGCTGGGGACGTGGCTCGGGCTGCTGGAGGGGACAGCGGGTGACACGGTGGGTGGAAAGGGCTGTCCTGGGACCCCACAGGCCCCGGGGGGGGACGGCAGATGGGGCTGAGGACACTCACAGCAGGAAGGGGCTGCTCACTGGAGCTCGGCGCACGCAAAGGACGTCCCGGCCCTGGGTGCTGGGGTCCCTCGGGGGCTGCACGGAGGGGACGGGGGTGGCGCAGGACGGGCGAGCTCAGCTACCCCGTCCTGCAGCCCTAAAGGGGTAAAGAGGTGGTGCTTTGAGGGTTCTCCCACTTGCTCGTTCTACAGAGGACAAAAACCACGGCGGCTCCTACAGCGCTAGAGTCAGGGACAGAGCACAGAGTCTTACAATCATGGAGTCAAGTGAACGGAGCGAGTGACAAGCTGGACACGCTGGTGGTGCTGGACCAGCCTCTCCCCAGCAATAAAGCAGCTCCTGGGGCTGCAGAGAGAAGGGTTGGACGCCCCCAAACCATCCCCATCCACATCCAGGCCTGCGGCAGCCCAGCCCCACAGAAGGACAGGGGGTGACAGCGGGTTCACAGCTCCCGCAGGGTGGGAGCAGGGCCCGTCCTGGGAGGAATTGCTGCTCTGCCCAGGAACAGCTGCTCTGACAGCCTCGGTGGCACCCAGCCACCACCCCAAGGACAACCACGGGCCCTGCCCCCCGCCTGCCCTGTCAGACCAGGATTCGGGCCCTTGCTGGGAAAGCACGGCTTTCCCTGCGGCACAGCCCGGGGGTGCAGGGTCTGCGGCCCCACCGGGCCCCCTCTGCCCTCCCACCCCCAGCTGTACCCCCAGAGCTCGGCTGGGGCCTCTGGGGGAGGCAGGGCGGGAGGGCACACACGGAGCTGCACTGGTGGCATCTCGGCCTCTTTGGTTGTAGAGGGAAGGGGCAGGCGGGGACAGCCACGGGACCCCCTCGTGCTCCCCAGGGAGCCACAGGAACAAAAGCAGCCAAAGAAAGAACTCGACTGGCTCCTGTCCCCGAGTGGTGGAGGGGGTGGTCAGTGCTGGGTGAGGGGTGAGACGCTGCCAACTCAAACCCGGGGAGCGCCCGGAAAGGGGGTTCAGTGCCAGGGAGCGGCCGCTGGCCCCGGGCTGGGGGAGCTGCTGCCGCCTCCCCTGCGTCCTCCCGGGGTCTCACCGCTGCCACCGGCACAGCAGAGCCATGGAGCTGCCACCTCCGCCATCGCTGAGCTGACCTTGCAGGGAAAGAAAAAGAACAACCCAAAAATGTCACAAGCTGCACCCAAATCCAGGAGCCATCGCAGCCCTGGAGCTGTGAGTGCCCCTCATCCACGCTCCCGGGGCGCTGGGAGGTGCCCGGCCCGGGGAGCCCCGATCCCCCGCCCGGCAGACATGCGGCACCGGGGCCAGGGCTGGGCACGACCCGGAGCCGGCCGAGCTCCCCGGGCCCCCGGCTGGGCTGCGGCGGAGCCGGCGCGGGGCAGCTCAAAACTACTTACAGCATTTATTTTTTAAACACATGCTCGTTTATGAAAACAATCACCCTGGCACGGTCCAAGCATATACAGACAAATCTACTCTACGACACGAGGGGCTGCCAAAGGAATGGGGAAAAGCCTCTACTCATCCACTCAGCGGTTCCAGCACAGCCACGGACAGGGAACGGCCGCCCGGGGCCCCTCGGAGCGGGCACCCGGCGTCGCCTGAACTCCAGCTGCCGGAGCTGAGAGCGCGTTAGGGGGTACCTGGCCGTTATCTTCAGACACATCTCGGCTTTCGGAGATAAAAACAAAAGGTTTCTTCCAAATCAGCAGGCAAATTTAACGCGGGGAGGGAGGGCACCTCCCCGCAGCCCTGGCTGTGTCCGGCCCGCGGGCCAGCCCGGCCAGCGGCGGGGCACGAGCTGGGCAAGGTCACAGCCCCTTCCCGGGAGGGCCATCCGCTGCCCTGTGCTGGTGCGGGGTGCTCGGGTCAGCGTCGTGCTGTGGCCGCCCCTCGGGCCCCCTCCCCGCCTTCCCGGGCGGCCCCGGGCGGGGCTGGGACAGCGAGGGACACGGCAGGAGCGGGGGAGCGCGGGGACGGGGACGGGCTGTGCGCTCCGAGGAGCAGGGGGAGAGGAGGTTTTGTACCTCATAGTGTCACTGATTTTGAAGTCCTGGAGCTAGAGCTGAATGAACAGTAAAAGCAGGTTAAATCATTAACCAGTAAGGGACGGGGAAGCAGCTGTAAAAGGAACAGAGGAAGAAGGCCAGATTATTATTTTTGTTTCTTTTCTTTTTTGTTTCCTTTCCTTGTCTTCTCTCCTGGTGGCCGCCGTGCCGCGATCACAAGCCCTGCTTGGCCAGCGAGGCGGACACCTCGTCGGCTAGCGTGGCCAGCTGGGGGGAGTCCACCAGGTTGATGCTGCCGGTGGAGGAGACGTTGCTAAGGCGGCGCGGGGAGGCATCTCCGGAGATGGTGGGGGACTTGTAGACGATTTCGGCGCCGTGGTCGGTCTTGGCTTTGGCGTTCTCGCGGAAGGTCAGCTTGTGAGTCTCAATCTGTGAGGGAGAGGAGGGCGGTCAGCGGGGCACGGCCGGGGGCACGGGGGGACCTGCCACGTGTCCACTCGGGTACGGCCGCTGAGAGAGGTGGGAGGAAAGCTCAGAGCAGTGAACCGGTGCCCCCCGTGCCCCAGTCCTTGGGCACATCCCAGGCACCAGAGGGGACAGCAGGGACCGGAGCATCAGGATGCTGCCAAATCCTCCCCAGGTGAGGACCTGGGTCCCAGAACGCAGAGGGCACAACCTGGGCTGCTCCCAGAGCAGAGATTATGGGGGGACACGGCACATGAAGCTTCCCCTTAGCCCACGGAGCAGCTCCCAGGAGCCAAACCCCTCTCCCGGTGAACTGCATCTGGTTTGCTACTTACAGGTGCCCTCCCCAGCCGAGTGCAAGGCTGGGGGCTGGCTCTCCGTGGGGGTGAGCGGCTCCAGCACCAGGGCCTGGAGCCCAGCGGGATCTGGGCTCGGGGTCCGGGTCTTGTCTTCCTTGCCTTTCTCTCTCTACAGGTGAAGAAACCCACCCAGGGCAGTGGGGGGCAAAAAACGCATCAGCAACAAAAACCATGATCCGAGAAAGGTCAGCCAGAAGGAAAAAGACAAAAAATATAGAAAAGAAATAGAAAACTGGGGAGAAAAAGATCTGAAAAACAGGGCCATTCACTGACTCATAGAAAGAAGAGTGGCTGCCTTTGGAGCCAGGGAGGAAAACTCCACGAACAGCAAGGGAGAGCACAGGGACTTGGGCAGAGCACGGAGCATTGGCTCCCCACGGCAGACCCAGCACAGGAACCAGAGCTCAGCCTGAAGAGCTGTGGACTGTGAGTCCAAATGTGCATCTGTGTGTCACAGAGCAAGGAGGGGGCTTGGGGACACGGGAAAGGGGCAGCAGAGCTGCACCTGGGCTCAGTTACACCCACAACCTCCTCCAGGTGTGCGTTTGGGCAGGGGAGGGGCAGCCACCAGGCTGGGAGGCTGAGGTGGTGATGCCACTGCTGGGTCACAGCCTTGCAGAGAAACTCCCCTGCAAAGGGCAAGTCCTTCAAACTATGGCCCAGTGAATGTGCCAGGATGTGACAGAGCCATCACTGGAGTCACAAAACCGATGGCAAAGGGCTCAGTGAAGCACAGGGGAGGCTGATGCACGGCAGAGAGAAGGGTAAGGAAGTCAAGCGGTCCCGCAGTCAGAGGCCAGCTGGAGGTGAGAGCTGGAGCTGCACAGAGAACACGTGGCCAAGAACAAAGTGCCAAAATACAGGAGCTGAAACAGAACCTTCCCCTCCCATTGAGACAAAAGTGATGGAAAAACAAGCAAGATAAAAACCGCTTCTCCCTGGGGAAGCTGATCCCTGCGTGTTGCCAGGCTGGAGCCCCAGCTCTGTGCTTACCTGATGTCCTCACTCCCCTGCACGCTGGGGACTTGGTGGCCTTGAAGCCCAGCTGTGGAGCTGTTTCACTTGGCTAAGACTCAGCAAAGCCACCATCAAAGCCTCGGTGGGAACAGCTCAGCCCAAGCTCAGTGTTTCCCTGACCTGAGTGCCTTTTGTCTTTCAATTTACATCCCCCCAAACACTTCCCTCCCTTCACAAAGCCCTCGGTCAGGAAGGAGAAATCACCTTCTGAAGGGCCAGTTTGCTGCAAAGTCACCTGTGCTAAATAAAGCTGAGCCTTTAATGCTCCACTCCCACTGGGGACCCAACACCTCTGCAGCTCCCCAGCTGCCAGCTCTGGGTCACAGCAGCAACACAGCACAGGACTCGGCGGTGACACTTGGTCGTGGGAAGGGTTTGAGACACAAACACAAACTTCAGAGACAGCAGAAAGAGCAGGAAACCACAGGAGAGGCTGTCACTGACACTGGCACTCACTGGGGACCCAGAGGGACACGGAGACCTCCTGGCAGCAGTGCCAGCTCTGCTCACAAACGTGCCCCGAGCCGCGGGCAGGACCCAGTCCGAGGCCAGACCACCCCTCACACTCACACCCCCAGCGGGACACGCCTGTCCCCAAGGCCCCTTTACCTTTTTATTGCCTCCTCCAGGGACGTGGCTGATGTTATCTAGGGACCCGATTTTCGACTGCACCTTATCTTTGAAGTCCAGTTTCTCAGATTTCACCTCCACCTGGCCACCACCTGCAAGAGAAGAGTGGGAGGTGGGTCAGGAGCTGGGAACAGCACCCAGCACTCCAGGGCTCACCGGGATGCTCCAGTCACTGCCTCCCCTCACCCCCTGCCCCTCTCCACACCCCCGTGAGCTCCGGGGGCCAGCACAGCCCGAGGGGTACCTGGTTTGTGGTGGATGTTGCCCAGGGAACCGCATTTGGATGTCACGTGGCTCAGGTCGACTGGCTTGTAAACGATTTGCACCTGTCCGTAGGAGAGAGGGAAAGGGGATGAGCTGGTGGCCAGCACGGGCAGGTGGGGAGGGGGAGCACAACACACAGCGGCACCTGAGCTGGACCGGAGGGAAAGGACAGCTCAAACCCCAGGAGGATTAATGACACCAAAGAAACTGTCATCAGAAATGGGAGATCATTAATGCCCGTGTGCAGTAGTCTCTTAACATGTCAGCATGCACGAGATCACCTCTCCACAGAGGGGGGAGTAGAGGCAATTTTAAAGTGCTCAAGTGAGAGAGAAAGTGGAGTGGTAATTAATTAAGATTTGCATACACATCATCCAAAAGGAGGAGATATACCAGAGAGAAAACGTAAAAAATAAATACCTTTTCTGGTGTAAAACATAAAGCTTATGTCCACAAAAACTGAAAGAACAGAAATGATCAATGTGCACAGAACTTTTAAAAGAGTGACCAAAATATGCATTTCTGAAAAATGCTGTAACGGAAATAAGGGTTAAAAAAAAAAAAGCAACGCAAAGTCTAAATATCTGAGTTCACATCATAGAAATCAAAGCGGCAGTTACAGAATATCGGACCACAACAGCATTTCGTGATGTTTAAGCTCTGTTTTGGCGTGTTCTGCCTGTGCCGTCTCTGAAGGTGGGCTCCGGCAGCTCCCAGCCCCACCCGCGGGGGCCGGTGGCTCTGGCGCACGGACACCGGGACACGGGACACACACACGGGGACAGCGACGGGCTCCGCAGAGCTACGGCAGCAGCTACACACCAGGAGGGGACCCGCGGACCACGGCACACACACGGCAGCTACGGCAGGAGACAAGGGGGAGAAAACATCCCCAGAACCCCACAGGTTCCCCCGGACCCTGGTTTGGGACGCAGGCCGGGCGGGGGCCAGCTGCTGCTGGAGCCAGGGGGGCCGTGCAGGGAAATGGGACATCGGCACCTCGAGGTTGGTCTGGCTCTGGGGACAGCCTGGATTTCCCGGGGAGCACCCGCTGCTCTCCGTGCTTCCCCCGAGCACCACAGCGGGTGTGAGGCTCCCACCGATCTCGGAGGATGTGCCAGCACCAAAGGGACCCGTGCAGAGGAGCTGCCTCCTCCCGCCAGCCCCAGAGCAGCAGCAAGGATCCACCGCAGCCTCTGCTCCCCACCTGTGCACCCGGGGCTGACCCAAAAGCCCCAGGGGAAGGTGCACCCTTCAGTTCTCACGCTGGCCCCCTCTCCCCCAGCGACGGACTGTGACTGTCACAGCCCTGACGAGCAGCCCTCACCCCACCGTGCAGCCAGGAAAAGGAGGAGCAGAGGCTCAGTCCCAGGCACAGAGCCCTGCTGGCCGGCCTCACGCAGACCCAAAGGCACATTTGACAGGAGACAGAGAGGGAGAAAAGCAACCCCTGGGGGTCTGGGAGCACACCGTGGACACGGACGTGGAGACAGCGCTGGGAAAGGTCACACGTTCAGTGCACGGGGCAGGAGAGGAGCCGGATTTGGTTGGAAAGTAGGAAGCACCCCAAAAGGGCAGCTGGTGCCTTTCTAATCCCAGCTGTGACCCTGCTGGGTCTGTGAGCAATCCAGGCACCGCTGAGACCTGGGACTGAAAGTCCTCCTGTTTCCAGTGCGAGCCATCAGCAACTGGAACTTTCTGCTCTCATTGCAGTCCCTTTTTTGACAGACAGGACTCTGTCACCCCTTCCTGTCCTGCTGGGGAGCAGAGAAGGATCCTCCCCATTTTAGCAAGAAAGGAAAAGGGGAACAGAGTAGTTTTCCTGGGAAACCAGTGCCAGAGACCTGGGGATCCCACCCCTCAGCATCCGCAGTGCCGAGGCCAACTTTTACCTGAGGCATCACCTGGTCAGAGCATCCATGGGCTTAAAAATCCAGGTACCAACCCCAGGGAGGGACAGCTCCCTCTGGCAGCAGCGATGGCTGGGCAGGGGTCCCTGCTGACCAGGGGGGGTTAAAGTCCCAATGGCCATCAAAGCCCGGGGCTCTCTCGTTGGCCTCTCCCGGCCCAGCCCCCAGGGCAGCCCGGGCAGCCACTCTGCCCCTGCCAGGCTTTGCTCCGAGAGCTCCCACAGGCAGAGATCATGGGGCCTTCAGTTCTGGCAGGGCCTGGGGAGGGATCACAACCCCCAGACAAAAATCCAGGTAATTCTTAACCCACTGCAGCTGCCAACGCCCACAGCGTGAGCTCTCTGCGGAGGAAGGACGAGCTCAGCACCAGCCACGCACGGAGGACTCGTGGCCAACACTAACTCCTGGTCCACCGCACCCTGGGCAGCCCAGGCAGGGCAGGACCCCAGAGTGAGGAAAAAGGACAACCACGGAACTGCTTCACAGGGGTCTGAGCTCTGCAGAGCAGCTCCTCTGGCCTGTGAAATAACTGCACAGTGACACAAGTTTCAGCCAGGGGCTGCAAACCCAGCCGTGTCCCTGTGTTCACCTGCCAAGCCTTCTGCAAGGCTCAGTTCCTCAGGGAGGGCATCCACAGAGACCAAAAACAGCCCAAGGAAAATCCATGGGGAACATCTCAGACCAGGCCCCACAAACCCCAGTCACACTGTCTGGGGTCTCAGGGATGTGCCTTCCTCGGTCCAGCATCTTTCCTGGACCCAAACTGTCTCCAGCTGTAAATCCACCAACCTCTGTGGAGTTTCTCCAGGTTTCTGGCACAGTAACTGAAAGCTGAGTCTGGTATTTATGTGGGAACAGCTGGAAATGCCAGCATTCAAATCAATTAACAATACCTCGGGCTCAGCCTCCGCGGGTGCTGCCGGACTCATCCGTTAGCAAGGAGAAACTTAAGTTTGCATGGATCATACTTGCCTGATGGGAATGGGCAGGAGCCTGCATGTCCACGCGTGGGGCAGGATCATGTCCAATTTAGCAGCACATTAAGCAACGAGGACTGGGTCTGCTCCTAAATCTGCCCATTCCTGCGCCGCTGCGTGCCAGAGGCCCCTCCCGCACACAAGGAGGCTTTCAGCTTCCAGGTAGTGCAAACCCCTGGAGTTACTGGGATGTTTTGTTACAGACGTGGTTTGGACACGGGGCAGTTAGTTCTGTCCATGTCAGGCATGTCCAGGACTCGTTAGGGGTCATCTTTTGGGTTAATGGGGTTAAATGACAGCACGTCCCCAATGGCTATGTGACAGCAGCGTGGCTGCAGATAGCATTGGTGATTAGTGTAACAACATGCCACTAAAATCAGGATTATTACAGTGCATTCAAAGTGTGAAGGTACTCACACTGCCTCCGCCCGGGATGTGTTTGATATTATCCTTTGAGCCACACTTGGATTGAACGCTGCTAAAGTCCAGCTTCTTATTAATTATCTGCACCTTTGGTAGCCAGAAAAGAGTCATTGCACGTCACCAATAGCTATCTGATGGCAGGGTCGCTGCAGATAGCATTGGCAGTTTAGTGTACACAACATGCCACTTATCATAAGAACTATTATAGAGCATTGAAAGTGTGAAGGTACTCACACTGCCTCCGCCCGGGATGTGTTTGATATTATCCTTTGAGCCACACTTGGATTGAACGCTGCTAAAGTCCAGCTTCTTATTAATTATCTGCACCTTTAGTAGCCAGAAAAGAGCGTGAGAAACAACATGACCATCTGCAGCTCGACCATGTGTTACATCCCTAAACCAGGAACCTGCCTAACAGTGCCAGGAGTGAGAAGGAGAACCTCTGGCTTGCTGCACAGATTTGTCTGCTCCTGGGCTGGAAAGCGAAGATGGAGGAGGGCAGGGTGCAGCTGCAGACTGGACAGGCCTGGGTGGTGATGCAGCCCTGGGCCCCAGGCCACAGAGAGCAGCCAGGCAGCCAGCCCAGCCCGGTTCCTTCCACTGAGCAGAACGGGGACCCTGCTGGGCAGCGAGCGCGCGGGAAGGCAGCGCTGAGGCACCGGGGCTCCGACACTGCCCCGGCGCCCGGAGACCCAGCTCCCGCAGAGCCACGGGAAGGAGGAGGGGTGGAGCTGACAGAAAAATCCTGCCCAGCTCCAGCTCCCATGCCAGGCACCACAGTCCCCCTCTGGGCCAGGCACACCCGGCCTTGGGCAGACAGGTGCCACTGGCCGGGCTGGGGAGCCGGAGCTGCGTGTCCAGCGCTGGGAGAGGACACCGAGCTCTGCCCTGCACGGGGCTCACGCTCCCTCCACAGCTACCAAGAGAAAGCCAGTGCTGCCAGGGATGCAGCCCCAGGCCTCCATCCCAGGGATGCGGCCCCATCCCAGCTCTGTGGCACATTCCCAACGCTGTCTCCGGTGGGAGCAGGCTGGCAAGGGCTGGGGCCACATGGGAACCACGGGCCCTGCTAACCACACCCTCCAGCCCCAAATCCTTCCCTCCACGCACGGATTTCTGCGCTAATGAAGCTGGTTCCGCTCAGGGAGCAGCTCTTCCAGACAACCCAAGGGTGAAGACAACCCCTGCTCCTTCCCCACACGCCCTGGAGTGGCTTTACAACCCCCACAGGGGTAAATGCAGGTAAAAACCCACAGGTCTGAGCCTGTGTGAAGCACAGCCCAGTGAGAGGGACCAGCAGTGTCACATCCTTGGGCACAGACACTCCTGGGTGGCACCATCCCCAGAGCTGAGCGGGCACCTCGCCTCCATCCCAGCGCTCCAACCCCGGCCTGCTGCTGCCAGGAGAGCTCCCTGCTACGCCCTGGCTCTCCAGCACCAGAAGCACCACAGCTGGCACCTGCCTCCAGCAGGAATTTCCAGGTTCACATCCACTAATCCCACAAACTGGGACCCAGCTCTGCCAGACCAGGCCTTGCCAGAGCAGCGCTCGGTGATCCAGCGACAACAGGAGAGCTCAGGCCATGCAGGAATGCCTTGGACTCCAACCCAGGAACACCGGCAGGGACAGGGCCTGGCTGGCCCCTGGCGTGTGCCCCACGCTCCTTGGCTTCCCTGGGCCGGGGGTCGGAACCTCCACGGAGAGCAGGCTCCAAACCCCTTTCTGACCAGCCTAAAATCAAACGTGTGGGATCAGCCCCTTCTGCTCCAGCTGCAACCACTCTGCTGAGAGCAGCCTCGTGTCCTACAGAATCCCCAGCAGAGCATCCAGCCATTCTCCCCTGCAAAGAGCAAGGAATTGTCCCAAATTCAGCTGTTCTTACTCTTTCAGTAACAACAACAACAGAGAAGCAGAGAGGGAAAAAACCAACTTGTAAAATCCGGTTTAAAAAAGAACAAGCAAATAATTTAACTATTTTCCAGTAAACAAGGGTTCCTTCTAAAATCCCTGGAAAACAGGGTTTGCAGGGGTGGGAAGAAAAACCTGTGTCTTGTGCTGAGTGGGCAGGAGGGCTGAGCCCCCCAGAAAGGACACTGTGCTCATGTGCTGCTGTCGCGTGACCAAGAGCCCTGCCCAGGCTCCAGAGCCCCCCTGGATTGTGGCACAAAGCCAGTAAATCGCCAGCCACGATGGAAAACGCCTGGAAAGGCCATGGAAAAGCAGGCTGCCATTTCAGAGGATGCAGAGGAGCCAGCTCAAAGCCTCCCCCATGCCAAAGGGGAACATTCAGAGCCACCGAGGGATCTGCTCACACAAAATGCCATGCACAGCACTCAGGGAACGTTTGTTGTGGCTCTGCAAAGCCTGGAGCCAGGCAGTGTCCCCCCAGGACAGGCAGTGTCCCCAGCCAGGCTTGCAGCATTTCACCCAAGACCCTCATTCCCAAGCACTTGGAGCCCAGAGGTCACTTTGCTGCTCGTGGAACAACTTTTCTGGGAGTGCAAAGTGGTTGAAAGGACAGAAGTGCCACCAGCTCTGGCCTTGCCACCTGGCACCGTGCAGCCAGACAGCACCTGATGGCACAACACAACCCGAAACCTCGCCAACAGAGCTGCATCCAAAATCCCAGTGTCTGGAAAAACGCGGGGTCCGAGCCTGAGACCCTCAGGAGGAGGAGACAGACCGTCCTGCCCTCTCCCTCAGTGCTGGAAGGGATTTGGAAACACAGCCCTGATGCTGCCACTCCTCAGGGCTGCAGGTCACAACCTGAGTGTCCTACCTGGGCACCACCAGGGAACGTCACTGCCCCGGCAGCCGCTCCCCAAGACCCGCACCACGAGCTCTCCAGGGGACAGCTGAGCTGCACTAAGCCAGGCAAGGAACTCCAGGCCAAGCATCCAACCCAAAACCTTTCAAATACGCCAGAGTTGGGCCGGAGCCCTGCCCACTGCCCACGGCCGGGCTGCTGCTGCTCCAGGGAGGTTCTCCCACCCCGGGTGGAGCGTCCGGCACCCGCCGTCCCCACAGACAGGCCCCTGGGAAGCAGAGTCCGTGTTTACCTTGCCACCTCCGGGCTGGTGCTTCAGGTTATCAGTGGAGCCAATTTTGGACTTGACGTTTTTCAGGTCGGGCATGGGCGCGGCCGACGGCTGGACGCGGGTCTTGGCAGAGGCGGGGGATTTCGGTGGGGTGCGAACCACTGCCACCTTCTTGGGCTCCCTGGCTGGTGGGGTGGGCAGAGAGGGGGTGCGGGAACGGCTGCCTGGAGTCCCGGGGGAGCCGGGACTGCTGTAACCGCTTCTGTCTCCAGACTTGGGCTGCTCACCTGGGGTTTGCAGACAGGACAGCTCGGGTCAGAACCCCTCCCTGCTCCCTGCTGCCCTGGGGGCCGCTCTGCCTCGTCCCAGCGCCCACCCGCTACTCCCAGTGCAGGGGGAGGGTGGTGGCTGCACTGTCTTCTACTCCATTTTGAAGGAAAAACTGCGATTTAAAGGCAATTTCCTAATTTCCCCGAAGGAAGATGGTCTCCACTGCCTGGATCATCAGTAAGACTCCCCACCCGAGCGTGGCTCGATGAATTACAGACAAAAGACACTCAGAACCACTTTTCTATTAGAAATTTGGAAGCACTTTCACAAAATTATTTTCTGTCATTAACTAAAGCTGATTGCTGAGCAGCTTAGTACTGTCCCCAGTTTGAAAAGAAAATGAAAGAAGAAAAGAAGACCCTTAAACATCACCTTTCTCAGTCTTTGCTGCTGCAGGAGGTGGTTTTTTCTGCTCCTTTCTGCCTGTTTAGTGAATGAGAAAGATGCTTAAACATAATAAAGCTGGAAAATTAATTGATTTAAGGTTTTATGCAGCTCTGGTTAAGTATGAAATATATGTATCTATCCAGTGAAATGCAGCATTTTAATGGAAATTCACAATGCCTGATGCTTTCTGGGGTTTTCTTCTCTGAGCATAATGGGCTAATCTCCATTCCTGTAATCGAAGAATTGATCCTCTTGCCCCTGGTCTTTGTGAAATATCGCCAGAGAGAAAACGAGTAAATGGATTAAAAAAACGGAGCTGCCTAAATCTTCCAAATTTGAGGAAATCCCACAGGATAAAGCAAGTGCCCTCTCCTACGCCCTGGTGACTGTATGAACAGAGGGGACTGAGCAGCACCTGGAAAGGCTCGATTCAGAGGGATCATCCCTGGCTCTGCACCCCAGCCCCAGCAGAGGGCTGCGTTTGGTCATCAGCCCCCGGAACTGCCCAGCAGCACCACCCAGTCACCAGCCCGCGGCTCCCACCGTCACCTACCGGAGCTGGGAGGGGTCTTGGGGGCCGTGGGGGTCTTGGCCGGGATGCGGGTGGCGTTGGTGGAGTTCCTCTGCGCCTGCCCCGCGCGCGCCGCGCCCGTCTTGGAGCCACCCCTCGCCTCCGGGCCCTGGGGACACAGCGGGGACGTCAGGGACAGGCGGTCACCCCTCGGGATCAGAGCACACGAGACCCTCCCACCCCCTCCCCTGGGACTCCCCACACCTGGAACTGGAATGTGCCTGCTCACACCTCGTGTCCCATCCCCACGGCCAGGGCAGCTGCGACCTTTCCCAGGGGAGCCCCTGGCCTCAGCTGCACCGTTCACTGCACGCTCACACCTGCTTTAGCCACACCTCTTCTCTACATTTCATCCTTTGGTTTCCCCTGGTCTGCTAAAATTTTGTACAGAAGATAAATTAATCCCAGCATCTGTGACTGGCACAGGGTGCCCAGAGCAGCTGTGGCTGCCCCTGGATCCCTGGCAGTGCCCCAGGCCAGGCTGGACGGGGCTTGGAGCACCCTGGGACAGTGGAAGGTGTCCCTGCCCATGGCAGGTGGCACTGGATGGGATTTCAGGTCGTTTCCGACCCAAACCATTCCAGGATTCTATGGCTCTGTGTGAGCTGCATTCCCTGTGCTTTCCCTCGCCCTGGGTGTATTCATGTGACCGAATGCCACGAAGGGAAAAAGCTCCGAGGCTCCGTTCCCCCTGCAGGATGAGCCATGGATGTGCTGCATTCCCTCCTCTGCGCAGCACCTGCAGCTCTGGCACAGCTCAAACTCCTCTGCTGTTTGCAGAAACACAGAGCTGCAGCCAGGGAAGGGCACGAAGGGAGCTGAGAGGCCTCGGGGAGGCAGGTCACACCCCGCAGCAAGGAGCCCGCGCGCTCCGCGGGGTCCCCCCAGCACCAACAGCGCGGCCGAGCCCGGCCTCGCCACGCAGGGTGCGGGAGGCACATCCCACCCTCCCCACGGGACAGGGAAGGACTCAGCCGAGCTCCGCGGACCAGCAGCGCCTTCGGGCACTGCCCCGGGCCTCCCTCGCACCCCGCTGCCTTACCTTGGCTCCCGTGTCCCGCGCCCCCGTGCCCGCAGGCCGGGCTGCGGCAGGCCGGGCTCGCTGGGACGCGGAGGCAGGGCTGGAGGGTGGCTTCGGAGGGGCTGCGTGCCGGAGGGGGGGCGTGGAGCCGGGGGGGTTGGCAGGGCAAGGTGAGGATTTCTTGGACATGGAAACGAAATAAAACGGGAACAAAAACAAAAAAAAATCAGCATGGGAGGGAAACAAAATGGGATCAGCGACACTAAACAGGATTAGAAGGTGCAATACAGAGCTGGGTGTGGGGTAGGTGATGGCTGGGACTGCCGGGGCAGTGCACAGAGAAATATCCGATTTCAGTGTTTGAAAATAATTCTATCCCTCATCTTTACCTCTTCACCCACTGAACTTCCCCTCAGCTTGTCCATTATCCCACTCAGGCACTAACCAGGATAATGGCCAGCTGAGCTAAACCTCCTCCAAATTACCAGTGTGACAGAGATTGTTAAACTTCTGGAATTTACCCATTATTAAACTCTGTTCCTCGCCCAGAATACAACACAGCGTCTTTCTGGGGGGTTGTCCTGTGCAAGCCAGGAGCTGGATTTGATGACTCTTGTGGATCCCTTCCAACTCATGACATTCTGTGATGTGCAAGGCCTAGGTTATTTAATTTAATGTTTTAATTAAATGTTTTGCTCTTTTCACAGTTATGCTTGTCCCCAGTGCAGTTTTGAGTCTGCCCCAAGGTCAGCTGCTGCTTTCCAGTCCTGGGCTGAGAAAATTAGTTCTCCACCCACCCACCCAACCCCATGAGCCACGTGTTTGATTTAGATTTGGACCATTTCCTGACCCTCAAAGAACCCATGGATTGCACCATCCAAACCCGAGGGAAGGAAGAAAAAATAAAAACACTCCTGAAAACAAATGGAAAAATGGAACATAATGGGAAGGCTTCCTAGGAGGCACACGAGCAGGGCCAGCAGGGCAGGAGAGGAGCCAGGAACGTGGGCAGGTGTCACCCCTGGTTTTGTTTTTTAGCTTACCTTGGGTTTCTTTTCATCAGCTTCGGTCCCTTCCTTGTCAACACGACCTGACAGATGGAAACACACAGTTACACCTCTTGGGACCGGTCATAAACTCCAGAGATGACCCCACACTGCCAGGGGTGCTCCCTGTCCCTGCTCTCCCTTAAACTCAATACTGCTCTTAGAAACAGGACACAGGCACCGTTCCCTGCAGAAATCCTTCCGCCACTCCACAAACACATTCCTTCTGTGTTAGCAGATGATCCTGTGTTAGTCAGCGCTGGAGACCAGACACACCAACCAGGGTTGTGCGAGAGCATTTCGCCCAGATTTCCACCCAGTTCCTGCAGGATCCATCCAGTTTAGGACAGAAAGTTCCCTTCAACCCTAAACACAAGTCTCTGGAACACCCACTTGTTCTAACCATCGTATAAATAGGGACTCAGGCTGAAGGAAGCCCCAGTCCAGCAGCACCGTGATCTCATTTAAGGGGGTTGTTCAGCTGGCGTTGCAGAGCACTTTTATCCCTGGCTGTTGTTAATTCCCATCTCTCCTGACAGGCTGCTCCCTGCCTCCCAGCACAGTGCCCCTTCCACCTGGGTCAGTCTAATCAGGAGATTAGAAATGGGGAGGAGATAAAGTTTGAACCACAAGGCACTCATAACAAAGCCCTTTTGCCCCCATGTTCAGCTAACTGGGAGGAGAAGCTGCTGGTATTGTCCCCAGTGTTTGGAAGCTTGTCCTGGGGGATCAGCCCTTTCCCAGTGACACGGCCAATGTGGTTAACGCAGCACTGCCCCTCCCAAATTCAGTCAAACTGCACACTGGAGCAAGGCTGGAGCCCAACAGCCACCAAGCATCTCTGTCTTTGAAGGGAGAGAGCACTAAATAATTAAACTTCTCCTACTGAATCAGAAGCTGGCTGGCTCTGGGCAGTGCATCCCCGCCCCGCTGTGGCTCCAGGCTCCAGTGCAAGCCATGCCAGCGCCCTGCAGCACACGTGCAAAGCCTCCCGCTGCTGATCCCAGAGGGGACAACCAGAAATGTGTTACGAGCTTTGCTCCAGTGGGAAAAGCTCCATCAACAATTTCTTCGTGAGCCCCGCGCAGCAAAGACCCGCAAACCAGAGCAGCATTCCCAGGCTAATGGGAGCAGCCAAGCCAGCCTTTGGAGCCCGGGGAAAGGCAGAGCCAGCCCCAGGACAGCCCCTGGAGAGCCAGCGCTGAGGTAGGACACGGTGAGACACCAGCGCGTGTCCTGCTGCCCCGGCTCGCCAACAGCTCGCAGCACCGCCTGCCTCCGGCCACCGAGCTGGGCCCTGCGGACGCTCCCGAACCCGGGAGAGGTGGAGAACAGAAAGGGAGGGTCCAAGGGATGCTCGTGCACTCAGTGGTGAACTCAAACCTTTACCCAAGCCTGCCCTCCCAGCCCCACACACCGTTTAGATGCCTCCAGACAAACAGGCAGCTCCTGCTGAACCCCCAAACCCAGCACTGAGCTGGCACACCCAGGGACACCCCATCCAGAGCTGGGATGGCAGCAGGATGCTGTGGAAGAGCAGTGGACATGCCTGGCAGTGGGAAAAGGTCCTGCTGGCTGCAGACCGCGCCTCCAGCAGCAGTCGGTAGCAGATATTTAAGGGGAAAGTACAAGAAACAGGATCAATGTGGGGGCTTTTCCATGGTTAGACCTGCCATCCTTGCCTTTTTCCTCCTCCCTCCTCTTTAGGAAAGCCAATTCCAAGAGTTATTGGATGAGACATGCAAACCAGATGGCACGTGTCCCGCCGGAACAAGCTGCACACGCCAGGTTAGCCCCACTCCAACATGCCAGAGCCACGTCCATCCGGTCCTCGTCTTCTCTGGGAGGGTGCCAGGTGGGAGTTAAGGCGCCCACCCAACAGATCCAAGGAAATCAAAACAAAAACAGGTTAAAAAAAGCATGATTAGGGACACGCCAGCACCATGCAAGGGACGCGGAACCACAGCGCAAGGGTCTGGCCACCCAGTCCAGGATGAAATAAAGAGGGAGGGGCAGGGAGGGAGCAGCAGCGCTGCAGGTCAGTCACAGCACAGGTCCAGGCCATTTCCAAGCAGCAGGAGTCGAGGTGGCAGCGAGCTGCGGCGCTGGATCAGGCAGCCTTGTGGGGAGCCAGGTGCGCCCAGGGCGGCAGCCGGAGCACACACCTTTGAGGAGGGGGACACGACTGGCCCTGTCTGCAGCCGGGCCGCTGGGCTTCCTCCTGGGCGTCCGGCGGCCCCCTGCGTCCGGCACGACCCCTTCCAAGGGAGCATCTTTGTCCTTCGCAGCATCTTCTGCCTCAGCAGGGAGTTTAGCTGTTTCCAGCACGGGCCCAGAATCTTCTCCCTCCTTGGGCTCAGTCTCTTTTTGGGAGACACTTTCAGAAGGCTCTGATGGGGTCTCATCTGGACCTCCTTCTCCCCCCAGTGGCTGTCGCTTCTCCTCTTGGTCCTCTCCTGCTTTATGTGACTCAGCTTCAATCAGAAGTGCCTCTCCTGGGGTGTCTCTGAGGACATCTTTGGACTTGTTTTCTCCATCACGTTCTTCACGAGTCTCCTTGGCTGCCGCTGGACACAAGCCCTTTTCAGGTCCCAGTGAAACACGCTGATCCACAAGGGAGGGCAAACCCTGCTCAGAAGTTTCATCAATATCCCGGTCCTCATCTCCCTCCTGTCCGCCGGAATCTTCTTCCAGCGGGGCTCTGGCACACAAAGGAGATGGTCCATCTCTACGGGCACCCGCGCCACCTGCTCCTGCCACACCCTCCGTGCGCACGCCACGGCCCAGCTCCGGCTCCGCACCGACGCCTTCTCTGCCTCCCTGATCCCACCACTCACTGCTGCCTTCGGGTGCTCCGGAGCCTTGGTACATATCCAGGGGTATTGGGATGGTGACCTCGATTCTGGTGGGAGCTGCTGCCGGAGCCTTCGTTTCCCGCGACAGCGGCGGCTGCTGAAGCCCCGCTCCCTGCTCTGGGGGCTGGCTGGCACCTCTTACTGCCTCTCCCACACGCTCCCGAGGGCCAGGCTGGAGCTTTGGAGAGCTCGGCTCGCCTGGAGTTGAAGACGTGGGGTATGAAGCAGGGGCAAGAGATTAGCACAGGCATGTCAAACATCAGGTAACACGAGAGATTCAGGATTTCTGCCGGCCATCGAGAGAGAAAAGCAAGTCCCACCCCACCCCACTGAACAGACAACTCACTCCCACAGTGGCCTTTGCCTTTAAGGAAACTCTGATCCCCACAGGAACCAGGAACAGCAACAGCCAGGGCACGTGGGAGACCAGATTCCTGCCTGGAGCCGGCTCGGAGGTGGCCGGGTTCACGCTGTGCTCCACGAGCTGGTTTGGCTGCAGAGGCTTCCAGAAGCCGAGAACATTCCCATTTTCCCTGACACCACCACTGGACCATCAGTTTGCTGGTCAGTGCCCACCTCTTCTTGCCTCAAGGGCCTGAGCAAGGGCCAGAGCCTTGTCCTCCCTCCTGACCTCTTGAGCACTGATCAGGCAAAGAGCCTAAATCAGAGCCCTGAGATGACGACTGTGGCTTTGGCAGAATAACAAACAAGACTAAAACATGAAAAGATGAAGTCAAGACTGACTTGGTCTTTCATCAGTGTCACTCCCATTTTAGGAGAATATCAGAGTTAAGTGAAACAACCCCACAAAGACCTCGTATGTGACAGCTGAAAGATCCCAGGACAGGACAGAAAGGGCTCAGTAAAAATCTGGTGAGAAATAGCACTAAAGCCAGGCAGAGAGAAGAGAGAACTTCAACCCCCTCCACTAACAATCCTGATTTCTTTTTTATAGTGGTGCCACTATTTCATACATAGAGGAGCTGACAGTCCAAAAACCACTGGCCAGGGAAGGTTTCACTCTAATTGCAGGGAGCAGAGTGCACAGAACTGCGCTCATCTGTGTGTGGAAAGCAACAGCCTGAATTCCGCCCTGAGCTGAGAAGGCAAAGACCTATTCACTTCTGTAAAAGACATGGATGTCTAAATGCACTAATGGAGCCACGAGGAGGAGAGACACTGCCCAACTGGAGGGATTTGTTGTGTTTACTGCACAGGAAACTGCTTCCCAAAATGGCTTTTCACTAAGATTTTGAACAGCAAGCTAAATTAGGGCTGTGGTGTGCAGTGCAGGCAGGACAGAAACATCCCAGGGAGTCTCAGCCCCTAAGTCTGCCCCACAGGGGCCTTTGGGAAAACCGATTTTCCATCAGTCTGAAGTGAGCAGAGTCAAGAGAAGCTTTCCAGGTAGCCAAATGGCCCCTGGATAATTCTCGGCTCATCTAAGCAGACACATAATTAATGCTGTGAGAACACTCGCAGCCCGTGCCTGGCTTTGTCACTCACATTCCCCAAGACTGGGATGAGGAGAAAAATCCCATAAAGTCGGGGTATCAGTGAGTAGGTTTGAGCCATGTTTTACTTTAGAAAGACACAGTAATTAAACAATGCACTAGTTTCCCGTGTGGCACGCAGGGCCCACGCTGCCTCTGCTCAGTCTGAGCAGTTCCTCTGGTCACGGCACATCCCAGCACTGCCCATCAGCTTTCCCAGCCTGCAGAATGCCCTGGGTTTGCAACTGGACAAACAAGCACCATGACTTTGGCCATCTGAGAGGGAAATCTGGTGCATGAGAAGCTGCAGCTCCCTGAAATGAGTGTGTGGGAACATTCCAGGCGTGTACCACCCTCCTCTGTCAGGAACAGGGAGACCTTCACAGCTGCAGTGCAGGGCAGAGCATTTCCTCACAGAACAAAATTCCCAAGCCACCATCAACCAGTTGCACACGTGGGCAGCAACAACTGGTCCCAGTGATGGACGATTCACCCACCTTGAGTGGCATCTCCTGCAGCGTGGTCCTCCAGGTTGGGAGTGGCTCCTACGCCCGCCTCTTCAGCTGCTCCCGGGTCGGAGAAGGAAGGGGAAAAACACGACCAGAACAAGAGTTAAGTTTAAGCGTGTGCCTGGAGAATGAATTTACCTCCCTGCCGAGGCTGCCCATCAGAACGGGCAGGATCTCTGCTGTACAACCAGCAGGGCAGTATCAGAAAGGAAATCTCCCCACACTGATGATGGATCTGGGTAGATCTGCTCAGCCTGTGCTGTACAGACCAGGAGTGTTTCACCAACTTCCACATCCTAAATGGCAGGTTAGCACAAGCTCTTCCAGGCAGAAAACAGGCTGTTAAGGAACAAGGAAACTTGTGGATTCAAATCCCTCTTCTACCCCACCTGGCCTTCACGTGGCCAGCAGGACTCCCATGAATGTCTCTTACCTGAGCTCACCTTCTTGGTGTCAGTGACCAACCTGTGAACCCTGCCAAGGCTGTGTGAGACCAGTAATTCCAAGCCTGACACAAATCTAGAGATATCCTGACTTCAGGACTACTGGTACATCAGAGAAGCATGGTTTTCTTCTCAGTGATGATGGTTTGTCTTCATGAGCATTTTTTCAATTCGTTCTATGACTACTTTCAAACCAGCTTAAACAATTTTATTTGTATGTCACAGTTCTCCAGTCAAACTAGGACTTTCTGTGTTTTCCCCATTTTTTCTCAAGCAGTTCAGGACACACACTGGCTCCCTGGGACAGTCAGATCTTGCACCAGAGCCTCCGTGTTTCAGCCCAGGGCTCCACCAGCAGCTCAGGGACTGGATGCAGGACAGAAATTTCACTGCTGTGAGTTTGTTCCAGTGTTTGGCACTGGCAGAAGCCCTTTTCCACCCACTCCCTTTCTCAGGTCCTGCCTGATGCTTCCAGGGAAAGCCACTGGCTACGGCACAGGGGACACGTCCTCGTTGTTCGCACACAGACCTGGCCCCCAGATCCTGCGCTGGCACACGCAGCACTGCCACAGTCACTCCCTGCTCTGCCTCTGAAAGGCCCCATCCTTCCCTGGACAACCAGGCCCAGGTGCAGTGATGCCCCACAGGGCATTCAGGCTGAATTAGTCACTTCACTTCCTCTGCATTATCCCTAAAAGCACTGCTGCAGTGGCCTGGTTTTCAGCTGCCACCGCAAAGACGCCCGCGAGGCTGGGCAGAGCCCGAGGGCTGCAGGACAGGCACCGAGGGCCTGCAGAGACCAGCAGTGAGGGGCTGGGCAGAGCCCGAGGGCTGCAGGACAGGCACCGAGGGCCTGCAGAGACCAGCAGTGAGGGGCTGGGCAGAGCCCGAGGGCTGCAGGACAGGCACCGAGGGCCTGCAGAGACCAGCAGTGAGGGGCTGGGCAGAGCCCGAGGGCTGCAGGACAGGCACCGAGGGCCTGCAGAGACCAGCGGCGAGGGGCTGCTGCCACTGGGGCAGCAAGGACCCGGATCTGCAGGCAGAGCCTGGAGGTGGGAGCCAAAGCCACCTCAGAGACACCACACAGAAGGATTGTCAGATGTGGAGCAGAGAAAGAGAGAAGAAAAGGCTGCGAGTTTCCCCCGGGATGGGAAAGGCAAGAGGACAATTTAAGTGAGGAATTATTTGGAGAAGAAGGAAGCGGCGTCGGGAGCAGTGTCCCTGTGAGAGGTTTCACGGTGTTGTCCCACAGCACCAACCAGTCCAGCTCTCTGCTCTGCCTGCATCAAGAGATGAAGCTGCACCTTGGTCTCCCTCACCTGTGGTTCCTTCTGGGATCTCCCCGTGCTGTTCCACACCACCCTGATCCTCGTGGTCTCCTTCCTCCACTAAAGGTGCTGTGGCATCTGAAAAACAACACAGCTTTCACACAGCTGCTGAGAGGCAAAGCCCTCTGGAGGCCACGACGTGCCTGAAGAACTTTCTGCTCAGAGAAGCACTCGGCTCCCTCCCTTGAGCCAGTGGAGCTTGTGGAGGGAACAACCGAGCACGCCACAGCAAAGCCAGAACCACAGGGACACCGTGAGCTGCCCCCCTGCCACACAACGTGTCACAACGTGCTCCCTGTGCTTCTGAGGGCTTTGCCTTTTTGTCCAAAAATCCACAGCTAAAAGCAGCCACTGGTACCCGACGCACAGGCACAGCAATCCTGCATGGGGACGTGGCTGGTCTGGAGCAGGACAGAGCAGCTCCCACGGGACACCTTCACAGCACACCCCAGGGTGGCTGCATCCTGCTCAGGGACAGACAGACACCTGGCTCCACCTACCAGAGGGGGTCTGCTCATCCTGACTGTCCCAATCCAGCTGGAAAGCAGGATAACATCCCCTCCTGCACCAGGCAGGTTTTATGTCCTGATTTCTTGAGGCACTTTCCAGACAATCAGTCAGCCCACGCCTCCAGCGGGACAGGGCTGGGACTGCTCGGCATCTCTGCCCACCCTTCCTTCCTTCCAGAACAATTTTGCAAGCTAAAGCCTCTACCTCAAGTCTCCAAAGGCAGATACTTGGGATTAAAGCAGCCAGAGGAACGCAGAAAGTGAAGGTAATTACAGCAGTGAACAAGTCTCTGGACCATTCTGGAACTGGCCTCTTTCTACCCACGAGGCACCCAGGACTCGGGGAGCACCGTGACGCAGACCCGTGTCACACAGCACAGGGCTGCTCTGGGCTGCGCTGCCGGGACCTTGCAGAGCCCCTGTAAGAAGTCTGCAGGAAACAAACCACCAGCAGCCTCCTGAGGTGTAATGAACACTTCACCTTTCTTGCTTTCCAGCCCACTCTCCACCTTTAAAGCTCATTATCTCATCCTGCAGCATGGCAAACACCACCGATGGCGACACTAACGAAGAGCATTTTCTCCTCCTGAGAAACCCCACCAGGACACAGCACAGGCAGTCTGTGGCGAGGTTTACCACGACCCCATCCATCACGGTTTCAAAGCAGAAAGACAAAGAGCTCCCACCTTCCGTAGTTGGGGTGCTCTTAGCGTCAGATGTTTCAGAAACAGGCTCATCCAATCCATCATCGACTGGTATCTGAAGGGGATAGCCTGGAAAACATTCAAATACTTACAACAAGTCCTTGGCTATGAACTGGGGCCTGGGGGTTACCGACTCTGATTGCCCAGATCCACAGCAGCAAGAAGCTGCAGCTGGAGACTAAAAACCACCTGAACTAAAAGCAAGCAAAGCGTGAAAATGCCAACCAAAAGCACCAGTGTCACCACCAAAGGAACAAGTGGAAACCCATCAGCAAAAGAAAAGCCCAGTGAACTGGACAGGCAGAAACAGCAAAGCATGGCACAAGCAGGCAAAGAGACCTCAGCAACATAAGGAGGAAAGACGTGCAGCTTCTGAGTCACTGTTGTCCTCTCCCTCCCAGAGCAGGCTGAGCACTCCCAGGACTGCAAACCAGCCCGTGTTTGTAACACGGGCAGTGCAGGACAACATTCTGTGCCAAGAAGTGGTGGCAAAAGTCTTCTGGAAGAGCAGGGCAAGAGGCACAAGTCTCCTCTCAGCAAGGGTGAGAGCAAATCAAATAACGAGAGCTGGAAAAACCGATTTGGAACAGAAGAAGTGAAATCCCGGGGAACCTGTGATGTGTGAAACGAGCTGAGAGGAGCTATCGCACCGCAGCGCGCTACCGAGCCCGGGATGAATGGATGCTGTGGATTCTCTCCAGGACAGAGGCCATCCATTTATCTGGTGTAAGAGGTGTCCAAAGCACCTCAAGAAAAGGAAATTAAGATGATGTTTATATGGAGCATAGCCGGGAGGGAGTCCCACCAGCTTTGCTGGCGCTGTGTGGGTTTCCAAGCTCAGTTGCGGAGCATGGCGGAATGAGAAAGGAAAAGCTTCTGGAGAAATGCAGGTCTGAAATATGGTGAAGAAGACTCTGGCATGGCCCCCACTCCCAGAGCTCTCTGTTTAGCTGTCCCCAGGTCCCTGTGCAGGTGAGGAAAGCAGGCAGCAAGCAGCATCCTTGAGCTGTGACCCCAAATAAAAACAGTGCTGTGTTTTCATAGCAAACTGAGGCGTGAACACAAACACACACTTGCAAAGCTGCAGCAGTGGGATCACCCCTAGTCTGGATACCAGGGGTTATTCTGCTCGTGCTGGACAACGAGGGCCACCAGCAGCATTTTCCTACGACTGTGAACGCTGGAGCATCTCGGGCTCCCCACGGCGCACTGGCTGCAGCCAGCTGACCCACAGTGTCCTTCCACACACACGGAACGCTGGCCCCAAGCACCACCACGCTGTTCTCCCTCTCCCCACTTAGCTCAGCAGTGGGCCAGGCAGGTCCTTCCACCACCTCCTGGACGTGCTCACCTGATGAGAAGTGTTTTTCCTGGCCAGGTGCGTGATCCTCCATCATGGTGATGTCCTGAGGCTGCTCTGCCACCTCTCAGCAAAGGTACCTGAAAAGGAGAGTAAAAACTGACACCCATTAGGCAAAACCTGACACAACAGGAGCAAAGGGGAGGACTGGTCATTCCTGCACAAGCAAAAGCATGTGCCAGTCACTGCATCCCTCACGACAAACACATAGGCAACTCCTGCCAGCTGCAGTCAGATTCCACCGGTATTTGAGACGTCCCAAGCAAAACGACCATCCCAGTGCAGCCAGGACACTGCTCCAACACAGCTTTGCCCCAGGAGAGCCCTGGGAGCAGCAGGCTAAGTGCTGACAGGCTCCTGGTGCACGCTCCAAACTCTGCACTTCCCAGTCTAATCAGGCTCCCTGCCCATGAGGTGTGACGCTGCTGGGGGAAGGGATTCCTTCCATCCCCTGGACACACCCGGCAATTGCAGCTCAGCAATACACTCACCATCTTAAAAGCCATCCAGAAGTGACACATGGGGGAAACCAGGACTCTCCAGAGGTGGATTTGGGGCTCTTAGGGAAGAGGGTCTCACTTGGTTGTGGCTGTGAGGGGACAGCACAACCCCTGCTTTAACCCCAAACCCTTCCTGCAGGGCTCAGAAAGCCCCACGGTGCAGAGCAAAGCAAGCAGGTCTGGACACTGCTCTGGAAGCAGAAAGGTGCCAAACATGAGTTGTTTTTCTAAACTGCATTGATCTGCAATAGGAAATGAAGTCTCCAACAACCATTATCTGCCCCAAGACAGGGCCCTGCTCTCCGTGCTGGATGGACAGACAGTGCTTTTAGCTGCCTTCTAAGAGCTGATATAATTACAGCCATTGGCAGTGATTAATAACCAGCTATTAGTGTGATCACATGTTTGCCATGACCGTCAGGGACGAATGAATCCAGCAACCGAGCTCAGCTTACCAGCAGCAAGGAGGAAACTTGTGGTTTTGTCTGCTGGCAACAAATTAACTGGACGCATGGATCCACACAAGAGAAACTCCAGGGCCAGTAACCAGATCTCTCACCCAGCTTTTTTTAAACCTTAGCAAGATGACTCTGCAATTTAATTACCGCCTTAGACAGCTACAAAGCCATCTGACAGGACTGGAGAACCAAGGAAGCTGAAGAACGCCGGGGTGCAGCCCCGGTTCGTCCCGGGCACGTCGGGGTGCAGCCCCGGTTCGTCCCGGGCACGGAGGGATGCTGCCCCGGTTCGTCCCGGGCATGGCAGGGTGCAGCCCCGGTTCGTCCCGGGCACGCCGGGGTGCAGCCCCGTTCATCCCGGGCACGCCGGGGTGCAGCCCCGGTTCGTCCCGGGCACGCCGGGGTGCAGCCCCGGTTCATCCCGGGCACGCCGGGGTGCAGCCCCGGTTCGTCCCGGGCACGGCAGGGTGCAGCCCCGGTTCATCCCGGGCACGGCAGGGTGCAGCCCGGTTCGTCCCGGGCACGCCGGGGTGCAGCCCCGGTTCATCCCGGGCACGCCGGGGTGCAGCCCCGGTGCCGAGGCAGCGGCCGTGATTCAGCACAGGCCGGCGGAGCTGCTGCGGGCAGGGCTGGCTGTCACCTGCTGCCACTGAGCAGCCAGTGCCGGGCCTTTCCAGCACAAAGCAGCTGTGCGGGGGATGCTGCTCTCTGCCTGTGCTGCTCAGGGACAGGCAGGGCCAGCCCCCACTCCCACCGTGGCACGGCAGGATGCAGCTGAGGGGGGCTCGGGGGGATGCAGCCATTAATTTTTCAGAGACACGAGAGAAAGAGCTGCCCTTCTGTTACAGGGGAAAAAGCACGAGCGAAAGGCACGAAGGTCCATCAATAAAACACTCAGTGGGACCCTGGGAGCACCTCAAACCCGGCTGCAGCTCAGGGAACGCCCCGAGCGCCCTCCGTTCACATGCGGGGTCTGGGGGCGATGCCTGGACTGCCCTGCAGAGCAGAAGCATCTCCCGGCAGATGAAGCACCACGTCCTGCCTCTGCTCCTGCAGAGCCCCTCTGTGCCTGAGCCACGAGAGCAGCGTCCGTGGTGGGGAACAAAACCACCTCCACCTGCACGAGCCGAGGGACGGGGAGGGAGGGAAAGTCTCAGCTTTGCCCGGGGTTTTCACTCAGGTAATGAATTCATATGACCAAAGAGAATTTAAATCTTACTAAAATGACATATTTTAGATCGAATTCTCAAAGATGGTCTGAAAATTCTGAAAGAATTCTATAAATTATAATCCTGTTTGTTTTTCCTTTTGAGTGGGGGAAGGGGAAATCCCTCTTAGGGAAAAATATAACATCAAGGGGAAAAAAAATTCTGAAATATTCTTAAAAGTGTAAAACCAGCCCCGCCTTGAAGCAATGGTTCAGTGATGCATAATTAGAGCAAAGAAAGCTGCACAAAGATAAACTTGAACAGCACCCTCTGCATGGCAGATAAAGCACAAACCCTCCAAAGAACCTTATCCATCCCCAGCAGAACTATTCTCCTTAACCAGGGACACTATCTAAAACGCAACAGCCTAGCCCATAATTAACAGCTCCTCCAAACCTCGCGTTTTCCAGAGCTGAAGCCCGCCTGGCGGGAGGAGAGGCCTTGGGGGAGTCACTGGAGCTGTGCACCCAGGCACCTGGGAGGCAAGGGTACCTGGGAGGCAAAGCCTTTGCTGCCAGGAGCAGGAGGAAGAGCCCGATCCCAGCCCAGCGGCACCACGGGCACCACGCTTTGCCCAGGAGCGGAGTTTAACTGGAGGGACCCGGCCAGCTCCTGCCAGCGAGCCTCTCCTTCCAACCCCCGGCTGAGGACAGGGACAGCTTCCACCAGAACAGGTGGCTCAGAGCTCCAGCCAACCTGGCCTTGAATGCTTCCAAGGATCACAGAATCGTCCGATGGTTTGGGCTGGAAGGGACCTCAAAGCCCACCCAGTGCCACCCCTGCCATGGCAGGGACACCTCCCACTGTCCCAGGCTGCTCCCAGCCCCGTCCAGCCTGGCCTGGGGCACTGCCAGGGATCCAGGGGCAGCCACAGCTGCTCTGGGCACCCTGTGCCAGGGCCTGCCCACCCTCACAGGAAAGAGCATCCTCCTAATATCCAATCCAAACCCACACTCCTAGTTTGAATCCATTTCCCTTGTCCTGTCACTGCAGGCCCTTGTAACAAGTCTCTCTCCCTGTGCTCCCCGTAGGCTCCTTCAGGCACTGGAAGGCCACAATTAGGTCACCCCAAAGCTTCTCTTTGTACCCAGCCCCACGTCCAGCCTGCAGCAGCAATTCCTGCCCAGTCACGGACTGAGCACAGTGAGGACACGTCCCACCAGCACACCACCACAGCAGAGCCCCCACCCTGCAGCCATCTGGGAGAACCCCAGGAAACCCCAGGCCAAGCCTCCAGCACCCTCTGCCCCCGGGCAGAGCCCAGGACGGTGCCCGGGCAGAGCAGCGCCGGGATCACGAGGCTGGGACCGCAGGCTCCATTTACACACACCCCGCTCCCAAAATAAACCGGCGTTGGCAGCGCTGCCCGCGCGGGCGCGGGGGCTCCTGGCGCGCGTGGGCGAGGACACACAGCAAAAGGGGCGTCTCAGCAGAAGGGAGAGTCGCCTTGGGAGGTACTGGCTGGACCGGCGCCCTCCGGGACGCGCCCGTGGGCCCGGCCGAGCAGCTCCACCCTTCAGGGCAGCCACAGAGCACCAAGAGATCGCCCAGGAACTCCCCGACGTGGCCAAGCAGAGCCTCTTGGCTGTCGCCTTGTGCTCAGCATCTTCTTCTCCGTTATTTAATCAGAAAGGGCACAAAGCACTCACTCCTGTTATTAAAAATGAAAATTCAACAAACACGAGCTAAGTGTTACCTCTGAAAGGTGATCAAACACTAACAGGGCTTTAAAAAAAGCACCATTCCGTCTGAATTACATAATTAAAACAGAGTGACAGCACCGTGAAACAACATCAGCCTGAAAGGCTGTTCATAATTCATAAGCAAGGTCCTTTTCATCTCTTTGTGTACTTCTCCAAGTGCTGTTTTTCCCAGAAGCCAACAGAGGAAGGAATATGGACGATGATCTCATTAATTGCAGGCACTAATATGCAGTGAGCCGAGAAATTACATGAAATTTCATGATATCTAGTCAAGAGGACAGAAAAACTTCCATTAGGTTCAAAGACAGATGAATGCCTCTTGGAGCAATAGGACAGAGTTACAAAAGAAACTGTCTAAACAATGCATATTTTTTCTTTCTTCTTTCCACAGTTTTTCCATATTCATTATAGTTTAAATAACTCCGTGGAGGTCTGAAACTTTTGCCCCTTTCTCCAGGGGTTGGACACTTTCCAAAGAGACACGAGATGGGTTTGGATTCACAGCAGAACAGCTCTTGGGGCACAGGAGTCTCATCACAGCAGCATGGACATCCATTTTCTCTTCCTGTCACTCCATTCCCTTGTCCAAAGTCCCTCTCAGACCAACCCAGCCCTTACAAACCAAACCTCTCACAGCCAGGAACTCTGTGAGCTGCTGCCAGGGGCCACCACAGGGGTCTCCAGAGCAGGCTCGTGGCCGGAGAAAAGCCAAGGAACATTCACATGCTGATAAGTTCCTCAGGGTTGCTGAGAATTAAACTAACAGAATTTGCCATCCCAAATCAGCTTAGGGCCAGTTCAGCAGCTGCCTCAGAGCAGGGTAGCAATTAGAGACCAGATTATCCAACACAAAACCCCGGCCCACGGCCTGAGCCGCGGGAGTTGGGGAGTGGGTTTGTCTGCACGTCTCCTCTCCGCCCGAATGAAAGGGCACCGCAGCTGTGACTGCTCCACCTCCACCTCACCCAAAGCCTGAGCACCTCCCGTCCACCTGCAGCATCTCCTGTCGCTAAATGGATCTTCCTTCCTTGATCTTTCCCCCTTCTTGCCTTCCTTCTCACTTTTGGCCTGGTTTACCTGACCAAGCCAAGCCCAACCTTTCCCAGCACCAGTGCAGACCCCGCCCTTCCCACCCCACCCTTCCCTGCCAGCTCCTGGAGGGTGCTTAAGGGCGGCCACGGCCCGGGGAGGTGCTGGCACTCCAGATCACCCAGCTCATTCCATAATATGATGCAAAAATCAGGCTGTCCCTAAGTCCACTAACTTTAGCTAGATTAGAGCTCTGATCAGAAGGGCTTACGTGGCAGCAGAAAAGGAAGCAACAGCAGTTTTAAAGGCTGCCCTGTGTGTTCAGCAGGCTCTCTGTGAGAGAGGGAAGAGAAGCCTCTTTGGCACGGATTTACCAGGCTGCCTTCGGATTTCTTCCCAACCCCCTGCTACAGCATCTTGCAGTCGTGCGTTTCACTGAGCCCCGAGATGGTCGATGGGTGGAGAAATTCCTCCTCCCCAAAATCCTGCTTGCACGGGAAGCCTTTAAGCAGTTGAACACGTAGAGCGGATCAAAGAGAAGGCAGATCTTATTTACCAGCTAATTCTCTTTGACTCTTCCCATCCCAGGCTGAGCCCAACCTGCTGCAAATCAGAGCATCTTCCCTGCTGCTGCAGGTTTTAAGGCGGGCTCGACAGCTCTCAGGCTTGTACCAGTCATTAATTACTTACAGAAAATGCTGCAAGGCTGGTATTCCCCTGGCACTGCCTTTCCAAGGCTGGGCTTGTGCCCAGATGTGGCTGCAACACCAGGCACGGCAGTCCTCGGACAGTGTCACAGACTGCTCCCCCAGCCTGCCCCCTGCCACCAAAAAGGATGGGGAGAGGGAAAAGAGGGGGAAAAAGTTCCCAAAAAACGCCACTGGAGTCTTAATGAATTGGGACAATCGATGGCACAACAGCTGTTCTGCCCCATCAAGTGACTGCTTTGCCTTGGCTGGCAAACGACACCACGAGGAGGCAGAAATTGCTTTTCTGAGAGGTTGCATTGCCTGAAGACAGAAAAACAGGCATCCATCCCCGCTAACTGGCGGCTGCCACGCTCCCCTGAGTCGCTCACGTGGAATTATCAGGGATGTTCCCAGGATAAGGAGCAGAGGACAGACCCGCTTGCAGAGCAGTCGGGGGGACAGGGGCCTGGCAGGGCTCACCTGCTCAGGGGACACTTGCAGTCTAACAAACGCAGGGCAGTTCGTGTGGCCAGCAGTGCCTCGTGGTTATCACAATTTTCTTCATTAATATGAGGCCAGCTTTAACCGCAAAAACTGCGGAGCCCACTGCAAGGAAAGCCCCCTGCAGCACCGCGCTGCCTTCCTGCCAGCCCGGGAACCCCTCCTGGCTTTGCTGCAGCAGCCTGCAGCCACCACTGCTGCGGCACACGCAGCCAGGGCCCCGGGGACGGGGCCGAGCTCGCTGTGCTGGCAAGGGCCACGGCCTGTGCTTCCCGGGAGCTGCTCCAGCCACCAGCCCCGAGCTGCACATCGGCTTCCCTCCCCAGGCTCTCCGTGGGCAAAGCCAGATGATGCTGCTGTGCCTGGTGCCAGGCTCAAATGATGCTGACACTGAGATGAGATCAATGTGTAACCAGAAGCCTCATAAATTGAAGAGAATTGTATGAGAACAAAACTTCACTTGACCTGTAAAAGGACTTGGAGATTTGGGTGCTTGGCATCACCTTCCACCTTAACCAAGCCAGCGATGTCTGTGTGCTGCTGCACCACAGAAGGGCCCAGAGTAGCACTCTGGCTCCAAACAGCAATGTTTGATTGTGGAAAGATCAAGGGAACGAGGCCCTCAAAAACTGGGCAGAGCAAGGCTGCAATTTGCCAAGCCAGGCTCAGATCACACTGCTTGGTCCTTCTCCCCTTGGACCACCAGCACTGCCCCAGCACCCCCAGGAGCTGGTTCCAGGCACTAAACCAGCAGACAACAAGCCCCTCACAAGCCGAAATTGCATGTGACAGTAGCACTGTGCACCTCACCCTGCTTTTGGAGCAGCAACATGACAGAGGGGAAAGTGTGGGAGACCAGTGCTGTGCCAGCACCAGCCACCACCCAGCTGCACCTGAGCCCCTCTGGGTTTTGCCTCAGGCTTGAAAAAGACACTGTCGAGACACAAGGTATGTGTTTATTGCTTACTTTGATCTCAGCTGCTCCTCTTTCTTTGATTTCACAGTGCTGACAACATTTGCTGCACCCTGACAGAAGTTCTGTGACTATTCAATGCTGCCACGGTAATGAAGATATTAAATATGAAAGATTCTTCATGCCACAGCTCCAGTCTAGTGAGCGATCCCAGTCAGAGCAGATGCGACAGAACCAGGAGAGCCTTGTGGCCACTAATGTTGCAGATCTTCTCAGGGCAAGGAAAACATTCTTCACGGATTGGGCCGTCATTTCTAAAGTTATTTTGAGCTGTTTCAGCACATGGACAGAAAATAAAATGATGACAACGGCACCATCTGCTCCAGCTACCGTCACGCCACCACGGCTGGCATCGCTCTCGCAGATGAGCGACAGAAAGCCCGTCCCAGGGGAGAGCCGAGGCAGGTGAGGCTCCCCAGGGACGGCTGCTCTCCTCCTGCAGCATCCGAGTCTGCACACGCAGACGTGGATTCCAGCGTGCCACGGCAGAGACACTGGCACACGGAAGGGGAGGGACAGGACAGGGTGTCCAGCAGCGGTGCTCGCAGGAACTGGCCTCACCAGCTTGTCTGGAGAAGCCCAGCTCAGCCCTGCAGGAGGAAGACAAGTGTCCCCGTGCAGTTCATACACTGTGCTGGTTTCACCGAGCCGTCACTTCCAGCCTCGTGACACCCAGCCTGGGCGCCAGGCAGCCCTTGGCCCCACGGTGTCCAGCTCCAGCACCCCGAGGGTGACTGACGGAGCTGGAATGCAGCAGGCAGCCTCACCGGGACAGCCTCTATAAATACAGAGGCAAGAGTCAGGCATTCTCGACACACTGGTTTCTTAGCCTAGAAAGCAACAAACACGTCAGATCTCACCAGCTTTCGGGGCTTCAGCAGGACTTGTTCTCACCCCAGCAGCCACCATGCAACCAGACAGGGCTCCGCAATGCCCATTTTAGCTTCTGTCTGGCTCTGCTGAATTATTTTTGTTTTTCATGACTCAGAGGCACTTCAGATGAGGTCAAAAGTCACAGTGTGTTTCCTGAACATCATCTTTCATTCTTTAATGCCAAAAGACAACAAACAATAGGACATTCATCAAGTGTTTCTGCCTTGCTTTTATCTCCCCCATCATGTTGTTGCGTAACAGCAGAAAAACAATGTTCCCTCAAAATGTTCACAACTGTATGTACTAAAACTAAAAGCTCCGTTTTTTTATTAAATCTGTATCAGGTCAGTAAGAAGATAAATGCAGGGAAAAAAAGCCTAATCTGGAAGAGCTCAAGAGAGAAAACAAACAAACATCAGCAGGAGAGCTGAGCGCAGGGATGAGAGAATCCTTCAGCTCCCGACAGGGAGGGGAGAGACAGGGCCACGCCAGCCCAGGGGAAGTGGGTGGGCACCCCAGCAATTTCACAGCCCCCTGAGCACCTGGGAGCTCCAGCCCTGCTGATCTGACAAGGCACCAGCGCCTGTTTCTGCTCACGTTTCGCACACCACGACACGAACAGCAAGGGAGTTGTGGTGGGAGATGGTTCTGCCTCCCCACAGCCTGCACAAGCTCACAGAGTCTGAGAGCCAGAGCTCTTCCTTCCAATACAAAAACCCAACAGTAGCTGCATTTGTACCTTTATTTCTCCTAACAAGGGAGCACAGTTTGTGCTGAGGCACAAGACAAACAAGAATTTTCCAGTAAGGATGAACAGCAAATAAAAACCTTTATACCAAAACATCCCTACTGAGCACTCGGATGTCTCTCTCCAGCTGGTCTTTGCCCAGTTTGGGCCACTCGGGATGACAATCGAGCAGCAATCTGTCTTGCCTTGATTTTAGTTTTATGGGGCCGATGAGCAGATTTGCTGCACGAGCAGATGCAGGCAGCATGACTAGTGACAATCCACATGGGAACACGGACCATAAATTCAGCCAACGAGTTGTAAAACCATTCTGTCCCCTCCTAACCCAAAGGCTACAGGAGGAGAAAGTTAAAAGAAAAATCCATAATCCACATGCATTTCATCTTCCCCAGGAACCAGCCCATTTGGTGCCCATCTTTCTTCTTACAGGGATGAGGGAAATTGTCCAAATTTAAGCCTGCCCAAGTCTCGGAATTCCAGCTCAATCTTCCCCAGTACATTTGTTAAAAATAAACGAGGTGCAATCAGTCTCCTCGGGGATTTTATCCTCTTTCAGCTCTAAATGCAGCTCTGCTGTCACACGTATGACATGTACAAAAGGGCCGCCCGCTCAGAGCCCCACTTCTGCCTTAAAATAATCTCACTCCTGCTCTCGGGTTACGAGGGCTCCATTCATGTTCCGGAGGGTCACGGGCTCTCTCTCAATCACTAATACAAAGGCTGGGAGACACAGGGCTGCTGGTGTTTCAGCACTGCTTGTTTTTATCGTGGATGAATGGAGCCAGCCTGTTATCCCTTATCGAGGGAGGCAGGGGCCGCCGGCTCCTGCTCTCCGCGCAGCAAAGAAACCCCACCGAGCCCAAAAGCTTCACCCACCTCGCGGAGCTGCCCGCTTTCACTGATGAGAAGCACTCGGGGCTTTTCCTGACTGCAGGCCTTCAGTGCAAGGCAATCCTTACTCGGCTCAAAACCTCCCTTTCCACGCAGCCAGCTCCCTCCCGAGCCTGGTGCTGCACCCAGGCCGTGCCGGGCACTGGGAAGGTGCTTGGCACCTGCACACAAACACTCCAACACTACAGCCCCGAAGCAGGACTTCTCCATCTCAGAACTTAAGCACCAGGAGGCTCCTGGATGCTGACAGAGCAAACGAGCCCGTGCAGCCCAGAACCCCTCTGTTAACGTGAGCAACAGCAGCGAATGAAACCTGCTCTGGAGCTGAGCACGGACCGCAGACAGCCGTGACAATAAACCCCATTATTAGGCACAAAAGCAGCGACACATTTGAGAGATTAAGCATTAATAAGTGCCTTCACATTAAAGAGTATTCATTCTTCACCTCCTGCCTGGAGGAACCTGGGGGAAGGGAGGAGCTGGCAAAGTAATCCAGCAAAGGCTGAAACAGGGGGAAAGGCAGAACTCATGGACAGTAGGCTCCAAAACCATGAAATAAGGATGCAGCTCAGCAATGCTGCAGACGAGAGATTCCCGATGCTGGAATTCCACACCCTGCAGGGAACTGGGTCCCCACCTTGCTCTCAGCAAGCCCAGTCGGTCGCTGAGCTCTTGCCCAAGGCAAGGGCCAGGCAAGCACCAGCTGCCTCGGCGAGGAGGCCCCAGGAGAACATGGACCTGGGGCTTAAAATGGAAGGGAGAGAGGGCAGGAACGGGAGAGATGGATGAGGAAGGAGAGCAGACAGGACAGCATGCCCAGGTGTGCCCAAGATGCTGCTCAGGATGAGAACAAAACCGGGGAGCACCGGGGACTCCTGCAGCTCACAGCTGCTCTTTTTGGATCACCCACGCACCACCACAACCCTGCAAGGCTCCACAAACCCCAGAGGCACTCCCTTTGTCACAGCATAGGTCCAACATCCTCATTTTGGTTCCAATACCCTCATTTTGGTTCCAATTTTGGTCCCGTCCTCTCCAAATCTGTTCTCCTGGGCAGTGACTCCAAGCCACGCCACAGCTCGAGCAGATTTTACCTGTTTTCCTTTTTGCCCCCAACAGCAACATTTATTACTTCTGCCTATTCAGGCCTGCCAGGCTCTCCATTATTACACCGGGAAATGCTGAGGGGAAAGCGTGTAGTTTTCTGCCCAATTTGGAGACATCCATTGTTAAAAGCTCCTTGTACAAATCCCTCCAGGCAGCTCCAGGCAGCACCCTTTGTCATGCTGATGAGGCAGGAGGTAAAACCACATATAAGCAGTAACTTCAGAGGGCAGAATTTGCTCAGGGTAAAGTCTGCCCTTGAATTCAGAGTCAGTGGGAGCTGAAAATCAGCCACAAAAGGCAATTCTGACTTTGGATTAAATCCCAGCTTTGGGCTCACTAACACCACAAGCTACAGCTACCAGCAGAGAGCACGAGGAGCCCCAGTTCTGTGACATTCCCAGCTGCGTCACAGGTCTCACCTTAAACCACACAGGTAACCCCAGAAACTCTCCCCCCATCACATCCAGGATCTGCAGGAGAGGGTAATGAAACACTCGGCTCCTGCAGGGAGCGAGTCAGCAGGGAGCTTCGTACCAGGTGGGTCAGCACGAGGGGAGCAACACAAGCCACATTTCCAAATCTTACACTTCCCTTACTTCTGACCACACCAAAGTCAAGCACAGCTCCAGATACAAATGTCATTTTTATGCAGAGGCTCCTCACACAACCCTGAGCGGACACAAACACAGAGCAACTTCCAGGAAGCACATCCCTCCGGATTACCCCTTCTCTTGGGACAGCCTTCTCTGGCAGCCCTTCTGTCATCGCCGTGTTCTCGACCCAACAGTGAACACACTCGCCCCGAGCCTGCAGAGCAGGAGCAACCCCTTCTCCCTCTGCCCAAGACTCATCCTGAGACCTGGAGATCCACAGCAGCCAGCCAAGACAAGCCTTGCTTGCCCATCACTTGGCCTCTCATCCGGAGTGTGGCAGCCCTGATCTGCCCTTGGTTTACCTGGGAGCGTGCACAGCTGGCCAGACGTGCGCCCTGCACCGGGAAGCTCACGTGAAGTGACATTTCACCGCACACAAGAAGGAGCAGAGCTGCTTCTGAGCAACACACACACTCTCCACATCGAGACCAAGCCAACAAAGCCAGGATTTAAGTAACCTTTAACCAGAGAAAAGATAAAATGTTTCCTAGGACAAGGAACAATTTTACCACTGTGAACATCTCCCCTATTTGCGCAATTTCAACTTGAAAAGCGCAGCCCTGCAAACTCTTCTCTGCAGTGCACGGAGTTGGTTTATCTCAAAAGTGAATCTCCAGCCCTCCACAAACAGGCTGAGCTCGATGTCCTCAGGACTCACAGGAGAGGCTTCTTTAGATTTTTTGAGTCATTTACAAACACCTCAAGGAATTTCATTCTGCAGCAAGTGACCCGAGACACTGATGAAATCCATCTGAAATTACATCTGGCACTTCCAGGCAGACAGCCCGGGACAGGAGCTGAGGGGAGCCATAAAGTGCAACGCTGATAAGAGGCAGAAAGCCCTTCAAAGTCACACGTGCTATTCGAACCCCTCAATACAAGTGGTTTCATCACCTCTCTTTAAGTGCTGAGGCATCTCCATGACCAGCAGTTAACACAGCCCTTCCCGCCCCTTAGGGCTGCGCCTCATCCCTCAGTATCCCACATCAGCCTCTGTCCTTCCCGCGTGCCTTGGAGCATCACCACATCTTGGAGCATCACTCGGAATCACAGAATCATGGAATACCCTGAGCTGAAAGGGACTGCAAGGACCATCGGCTCCCACCCCTGCAAAGGACACCCCCACAATCCCCCCTTGTGCCTGAGAGCACTGTCCAAACACACCTCAGCTCTTGGGGACAAATCCCTCCGCCTTCCCAGGGCACCGGTGGGACAATCCCTCCCACGCCTCTGGAGGACAGCACTGAGAGAGGGCAGAGAGGCAAGGACAGACAGGCAGTGACACCAGATCTGCTCGAGGAAGAGAGGTCAGGGCAGGTGGAGTGGGAAGGCTGCAAAGATGGAAATAATTAGCCCAACTGCAGCAATAATCCTTTCAGCTTAACAGAAGGTATCCCCTGGTGCTCCCTTTCCTTGGATATTTAAAGAAGAGACACTGAAAACAGGAGCCACGCTATGTGTGATGACCACCTTTACTAATTGGTCTGCTTGGAAAGAAAAGGGAAAAACCATGGATTGATTTCTGAGGAGCGAAAAGCTCATTAGACTTGCAAAGAAAACCCACTCAAGTCTAAAGGCACAGATACTTCTCCTCCAGACTCCAGTGTAAACCACACATGCTCTCCACAGGCACTTTAAAAAAACCAGCCTACAACCAGCAGATTTCAGGGTAAAACAAAGCTCCTGCTCACAGATGGAGGAGGGAGATCCATCCTGCTGCAAGAGATACTCAGATTCACTCAGTCCCTCACTGCAGAGCTGCGCCCACCTTGAAAACCTCACAAGGGGTTGCCTAAAGGGCCACAATTCTGCTGTACCCAGCACATCCTGGGGTGATCTGCAAAGACAGCTCGGGATTGGGGCTGTTCATGCTCAAAAGCCAGGTGGGAACAGCACTGCACAGAGCAGAAGCTCCACATCTCCACGCAGGAGCAGCGATCCAACGTGGGGGCTGCGCCTCTGGCAAGGCTGAGCCAGCCTGGTGCTGTGTGAGGTTTCACCAAGCAACCCACCGCCCTCTGCCCCGCACCACTCACCCTAATCCTCTCCCCAGGACTGCTGCGAGCTGAGTGGGAACATCTCTGTGCTGCTCTGCAAGATCAGCAACCCAAGCGACTTCTGCAATTGCCTCCTTCCTTTTCCATCTCCACAGGCAGGCAGAGCCCCGCCAGCACCCAGCATCACCCAGTTTAAAGATGAGCACCCCCAACCCCAAGGATGTGCCCTTGGGGTGAGCCCCAGGCACCATCCAGCCAGCTCTGGAGTCTGAACACCACAGCTAAGCAAGCAAAGCCCCTGAGGTAGAAAAAGATTACACTGCATTGGCAGAAAAACCTAGAAAGCCAGCCCAGCTCTGCTGCCACTGCAGCAGTAGGGAGAGGTCCTCGGAGAGCTGCTGCTCCTCTGAACTGAGGCTGGGAGCAGCCAGGATGCTCAGGGGGGCTCCCCCTCCACCCGGCTACAGGACAGGAACACGAGGGAAATGATCACCTCGGGGTTTCACAGCCTTGGCTCCTCTAATACAGCCAGAGAGGCCCATTCTGCTTTAAGAAAGGGCTCTCAGTGCTCTCCCACAGACTTGTGGGTTTGCAGACCTCAGAGGGAGCCAGAAAGCACCAGCCATGACCATTTTGTTCAGGGTTGGCTGCTTTACCTGTGTGCAGAGCCACAACCCTCCTAAATTCCTTTTAAACCCCGCCGCCACATTCCAGCAGCCCCAACACGCCACACACCCTCAGCATCGCCCAGGACTGTCACCAGTCCAAGGCACTTCACTACAAGCTTCCGCCTCTCAGCCCAGCCCCACACCTTAGCACAGCCAGCACACAGCCTAGGAGTCAACCAGCCAACCTACAAGCTGACTGACCTGACCAGCCAGCAAGCTGAGCAAACTGGAAAATGCTGGGAGCCCGGTGGAAACCAGTGCCCTGGTTCTTCCTCGACTCATTCACCAAGTGTCAGAGCATTCCTACAGCTAAATCAGCAGCACTGCCCCAAAGGACACCAACACCACAGCCAAGCCTCATCAGCACGCTGGGCTGACAAAATAAGATTATTCTGCTCAAAACAAACTCAAATCCAGAGCTTTCTTCCAGCTTTTGAATAATCTTGCTTTTGGGAAGAAAGGGACTGGCCACCCTGAGCATTTCCCCTCAGACACTGCCTCATGATCCAATTTTCCACGCTCTGCCAACCAAGAGGGATTTGTCTGGAAGCCTGGGGTGGGCACACCCAGCACCCACCCCGGCCAGCGAAGCCGGACGGGCTGCACGGACGCTCCGAGGGGATCGGCAGCCGCGGTCGTGCTGCAGGACGTGTCAGGACAATTTGCCACTCCCGTGCTGACGGAGGCAGGCTTTCAGGAGCTTCGGCACTGACACCAGCTCAAAAACATTTCCAACGTGGCTGTTCCAACAGCCCCGCAATGCTGCGAAGCCCAACTTCCACGTGGGGACAAAAACGTAAGCAGGGAGCAATTTGCTCCACATCCCTCGCCTGGCAAACCCTGGGAAAAGCCTGTGGTGCTACATGATCGAGGAGCGCGCCGTGAGGAACAGGGCTCTCCGAAATGCAGCAGAGGAACATGAAAGGCAGGAGATAAAACACCCACCTCACTGCCATGCCACGAGCATCCCTGACTGGCTACACCCAGCTCCTCCTCAATGGAGAAAGAGCAGCTACACTGTCACATTTTTCACATTTTTCTCCTATGAGGACTGGCCAGGGGAGCAGAATTTCCCGCGGCTTTCGGAAAGGAAATGACAAAGCTGCAGCACTCCCTTTTCATATATAAAATATGAGAAATAAATGTTTGCTTGGTGCAGCTGGGTCCTCCTGAAGCTGCAGTTCATTAAGCACAGAGGGAATGGGACAGTTTGAATGGAATGCCTTGGGAAGGCAGAGGCTGGAAGCAGAGGGCAGCAAGGGGGTACAGAGGAGTGGGCAGGGTGAGCAAGACTTAATTAGAAGCCTGACCTGTAAATATTTAACACGGTACTTGACAGAGTGACACACAAAACCTGCACTGGTTGCCTGAAGGGACTGGACCCATCCCCTGCTCAGGGAGCTCCCTACAGGGCACACAGAGCTCCCACCACTTCTATCCTCAGTTAATCCCAGCTGATGCAGGATAAACATCCCTATCTGATCTGTGACACCATCTGTGGGATGGGCATCACATTTCCCCAGGTCTCAAAGGACAAACCCCACCTGCATTTTATCAAAGAATGATAAAAATGCAATACGTTAATCAGGTGTGAACGATCTGCCAGTGGATCCCCATCCCTGGAAGTGTTCGAGGCCAGGTTGGAGCAATCAGGTCTAACGGAAGATGACCCTGCCCATGGCAGGGGGTGGAACGAGATGGTCTGCAAGGTTCCTTTCAACCCAACCCATTCCATGATTCCATGTTCAAATCCTCTACAAACTACAGGTAAATCAGCCAACACTATGCTTTTCTCCTTACGCTGCACGTCTTGGGGTGAAAACCAAGCATTTTGCCTATCAAGAGGGAACAAAGCATAACTGGGTTAGACAATTTCTCACTTCTAGAGAGAATGAGGTTTTCATTTTTCTCCCCTCAAGAGCAGCCTGTAAACGCCCAACTGAGACCTGTTTTGACTGATCACCTTGAGAAAAACAATGCCAAGAGAACTGAACCGCACAAGGAAAGCCATTAAACACCCCAAATGTGAGGTACTGGCAGCAGAGCCAAAGCCCCTTCAGTGGCCAGAAAGGGGCAGCCATAGCTCGACAGAACAAATTAACGATTCTCAGTAGCAAATTTTGTTCCACTGATTCAGACACGCATCCAACATCTGCCCACATCCACGCCGGGGAAACTCGGGAATACGCTGCATACAAATGGTGACAGCTTAGCTCATCTCAGCTGCTCCTTCCAGCACGTTTCCAGGCAAGAGCAGCGTCTCGCTGCAAATGGAGCTGCACCTTGCGTGGTGCTACCACAGCAAATGGAAGGAGAAACTCCCTTTAAAGTGATGGCAGCTGCCCTCTACGAGCAACAGCAGGATTGCGTTTCTAGGTGTTCAAGAACACAGGAAAAATCATCTTCCCTGAGCCAAACCTCCCTTGTGCTCATGTGGCAGACGGCTACAGGCAGAAATCTCCATCCCTCACCTGAAATGAGCTGTTTCTGCTCCTTGCAGGTTTAATTGCTCCAAGGCAGGAGGGCAGGTGTGCGCTCCTGGAAACACCTGGCAAGGAAACTTCCCCTTTCCCAGCTAAGTTAGCCTTAAAATAAAGAAATACCCAAAACTACAGGTAAAAAAAGGTGAAACCCAGAAAAAGGGGCAGCCCCATGCCACGCCTCGTGGGATTCCTTTCAACCCAAGAAGAGGCAGCTTGGGAAGAGGCAGATGGAAGGGACAAGGGGGCAATTCCAGCATGGCACTGGGATGCTCGGGATGTGCACGGCAAATCCAGGAACCACCAGTGACACCAAGCAGCACCACCCCAGCCCCAAACCCACGGGGCTGGGCACCAGCGTCCCCATCCCGGCTGGAAAACACCCTGGATTCAACAGGATGGGACCCGCCTCGTTCACGTTAAACACCAAACCCCTCGACCTGGCACCGGGGGGTGCAACAAAGCCGGGCAACGCCGGGGTGCCGTGACCTCAATAACGCTTCCCCCCCCCCAAAATTAAATGGCTGGGCGTGGACAGCTCCTTTTCCCCCATTTTTATTTGAAACGCTTTTTGCTTATGTTTTCCCATTACTGATTAATTTACCGTTTTTAATCACCGCTGCCTCCCCCCTCGAGGCGGCTGCAGAACATGGCCCCGCGCTGCCGCCCCTCCTGCCGCAGCCCC
>VZRQ01010123.1:13302-24207 GCA_013397975.1 Machaerirhynchus nigripectus | reverse complement strand
TGGGGCTGTGACCAAAGTGACTTTTGCTGGGAATGGAGGTGCACAGGCAGAGCTGGGCTGGGGATGGGGCTGTGACCAAAGTGACTTTTGCTGGGAATGGAGCTGCACAGGCAGAGCTGGAGCTGCGGCTGTGGTTCCTTCTCCCCGTTTCCCAGTGGCTTGGCCAGGGATCCATCGGCTCCCCCAGCCCCCGGGGCACCAGGACTCAGCCATTCCTCGCCCTTCCTGAGTGGTTCCCAGCTCAAGGAAGCAGAAAAAGTGTTGGCCACAATGGTTAAAAGCACAGAAGTGGAAAATCCCAGGAAGACCCAACAGAATCACGGAGGTCGGAAAAGCTCTCAGACCATCGAGCCCAACATTCCCAGCACTGCCCAGGCCACCCCTGCCCATGGCCCCAAGTGCCACCTCCACAGGGATCCCTCCAGGGGTGGGCACTCAGCCCCTGCCCTGGCAGCTGTGCCAGGGCTGGGCAGCCCTTTTGGGGAAGGAATTTTCCCAGTATCCCCCCTGAGCCTCCCCCGGCCTGAGGTTGTTTCTTGTCGCAGAACCCCAGACTGGTTTGGGTTGGGAGAGACCTCACAGCCCACCCAGTGCCACCCCTGCCATGGCAGGGACACCTCCCACTGTCCCAGTTGCTCCAAGCCCCAGTGTCCAGCCTGGCCTTGGGCACTGCCAGGGAGCCAGGGGCAGCCACAGCTGCTCTGGGCACCCTGTGCCAGGGCCTGCCCACCCTCCAAGGGAACAATTCCTTCCCAATATCCCATCCAGCCCTGCCCTCTGGCAGTGGGAAGGCATTCCCTGTGTCCTGTCCCTCCATCCCTTGGCCCCAGTCCCTCTCCAGCTCTCTCCCAAGCCTGGAGCTCGCTGTGCTTGGCTCTGAGGTTCCAAACTCTGCTCCTGACCCTGAGTTTCCAAGCCCAGCTCCCAGAGCAGCTCCGTCCCACAGGATGTGGGATCAGCACAACCTTGGTGGGCACCTCCTCCGTGCACGGGGCTCTTCCTTCCCCTCCGGAGGGGCTGGCTGAGCTCCCAGGCCCTGCCTGGGCTGCTGCTGGCTCTGAGGAGCAGGGGGGGGATGTTTGTGTGTGATTATGGCGTTGTTACCGCAACAATCCCGAAATCGCCGCGTGGTGTTTGCTTGCAACACAGGGTGTCATTCATGAGTTATACATAAATGGCAGCTTCACATATTTAAAAGGAACATGGACTGCTTCATATCTGAAGTATGGTTCCCGGGGGAGAACACCACCATTTGATCTATTTTTGATTAAAATGTAAAAATTAAAAATTAAATCAAATGGTAGTCGAATTCCTCGGGGAAAACATACTTCAGTTATGAAGTATTCCCCACAGTAACCTTGAGAATCTTACAGCTGTATTGTCTCATCTGTAGGTGGTCTTTTTATGTCTCACATAATTAAAATGAATTGCTGTTAGAGAGCCCCTACTACTGCATACAGATTTATGAACCTGGAGGCACCTCCACTGCCAGACAAACAGGGACAGCCACGGCTCTCTGCGCAGCTGTGCCCTGGCCAGGCAGCTCCTGGCAATCTGGGATTTGCTGGCAATCTGGGATTTGCTGGCAATCTGGGCTTCACTGGGGAGTGATCCTTTCCCTGCCTCCAAAGGGTGACAGGGGAACAGGCTGTAAGGCCAGGCTGCATCCCCAGGAAACAGTGGGGTCTGGGGAATGGGATGGACAGGCTCACTCAGGCTGGAAAAGATCTCCCAGATCACCAAGTCCAAGCTGTGCCCCATCCCCACCTTGTCCCCAGCCCAGTGCCACCTCCAGCCCTTCCTTGGGCACCTCCAGGGATGGGGACTCCAAACCTCCCTGGGCAGCCCCTGCCAAGGCCTGAGCACCCTTTCCATGGGGAAATTCCTGCTGATGTCCACCCTGAGCCTCCCCTGGCCCAGCCTGAGGCCGTTCCCTCTCCTCCTGTCCCTGTTCCCTGGGAGCAGAGCCCGACCCCCCCGGCTGCCCCCTCCTCTCAGGGACTTGTGCAGAGCCACAAGGGCCCCCCTGAGCCTCCTTTTCTCCAGGCTGAGCCCCTTTCCCAGCTCCCTCAGCCACTCCTGGGGCTCCAGCCCCTTCCCAGCTCCATTCCCTGCCCTGGACACGCTCCAGCCCCTGCAGGGCTCTCTGGCCACGAGGACCCAGAGCTGGACTCAGCCCCCGAGGTCCCTGTGGTGGCACAGGGTGACAATCCCTGCCCTGGTCCTGCTGCCACAGGACTCAGTGGTTCAAATATCCAAGGAGCCCTTGCTGCACGAAGCAATGGCTAAATGTCACCAGAACACGATTGTGAAATTGGATTTCCTAGGAAAATGTGCTCTACACAATCTAATGCAACTTATTTCTAGCAAGCTGCTTTATCAGGCTGCCTTGGAACATGGGAATGTATATTTGATAAGATTAGAGAATCGTGGGGATCAGGAAAAATAAGACTCTAGACTTTGCATTCCCGTTTTCACCCAGCTGAAGGACAAACATGTCATTTATTTTGTGTTTGGTTGTGATTCTCGTGGTCCCGTTAATGTGCCCACAGCAGTGGCTTGTGACTGTGCATCCTGCTCAAGCTGTGACTAAAACTTCCCTAACAACATTTCTGTAAAAAAGAAGGGTATGGAAGCGAAATGCTGGGATTTATAGAGAAAAGAAAACAATTCTAACAACAAAAGTATCAAGTCTGAGAGTTCCACGGTGCCTTGCAGAAGCATTTTGTAATAAGCAGCAGGAGCGTTCAAATTTCAGTGTAATACTTGAAAGAAAATGTCTCTGATCTTTGAGTTTCTTTGGAGAGGGGAGTTTTTAATGTATAATCAGACTAAAATCCTCCTGTAATTGCACAGTGAGAGGCCTGTGAAGTTTCAGGAAGGCTGCAGATGGAACACAGACCTACAGAGGCAGGAAGGTTTCTCCTGATCTATGGAGCCAGCGCTGTGAAATCAGCCTGAGGTTTCCCCAGGTGCACATTCCACATGGGATCTCTCTCCACCAGCTGTGTTGTCACCTCGTGCTGGCCACTGATGGTTCTGGGCAGGCACCAGGGTCACTGATGAATCAAATTGTATCAGGAGTGGGACACCCAGTTCCTTTTGTACTTCCTTCCCCTTTCCGCTTGTTCCAAATCCAGCCATGCTCAAAACTCCATCCAGCTCCTGGGGAAGCTTTTCCCCCTCAAACCATTGACATTTCCCTCTTAATTACATGGAATCCCAGACTGGCCTGGATTGGAAGTGACCTTAAAGCCCATCCAGTGCCACCCCTGCTGTGGCAGGGACACCTCCCACTGTCCCAGGCTGCTCCCAGCCCCAGTGTCCAGCCTGGCCTTGGGCACTGCCAGGGATCCAGGGGCAGCCACAGCTTGAATCCAAATTTAGTAATTAGCCCTTAATTAATAAAGAGATGTCAACACACCTCTCCCTTTGTCAGTGGTGCCCCAATCCAGGCTTGTCCATGCCCTGGGAATAACGAGACACAAGTGGAATGTGAATGTTCCATTACAACCCCTCAGCAGGACAGAGCACAGCTAAAACCCCCCAGATCCCCCCAAATCCTCCCTCTCCTCATGAACACCTTCCAGAGCAGCAGCCTTCACCCCCACCACCCTCATCTTCCCAGGCACAAGGAGAGGGACAGGAATCCATCTCCAATCCCTCAGCACTCACTACACCAGCAGGGCGCTGGTTTGTTTGGGTCTAGAACATAAAAAAGCCTTTAAATAAAAGTTAAGTTCTCTGAACTCAACACCTCCAGCTGGAAAATCCCAGGAAGTGCCAGATGCTTCAGTCCCTGACTCAGTAGCTCAGCAAGGAAAGAGCCTGGGAAGCTTTTAAAATGTGCATTTCTGAGCGAAGCCAAGAAGGAAAAGAATTCAGAGCACTTTTTAAAAGAGGCTGTGAGGAAAGGGAAATAGCTGGTTTGAGTTCTTGGGTGAAGAGAGGCTGTTTCACTGGAGATTGGGTAATTTAGGGTAGTTGGTAAATAACATTCCGAGTTTTCTGTCTGGATTTATGGCCGGGGTTACATCACTTGTGCAGAGCATCCTGTTGATGTTGTTCCAGTGCTGGTAAAAGCTGAGTCACAAAATCCTGCCCTGTCCAGACTTTGCTTTCTCAGTCCCTGTGAGCAGCAAATCACTTCCCCAGGCTGGGACAGTTACTTTAGGGAAGGGGAGGGAAGTTTTTCTCTGTCATTTCTTGACCCCAGTGTTGCTGTCTGTGCTGAAGAGCAGCGGGGTGGGTCGGGTTTAGTGCCAGCTCCTACAAAAAGGAATTTGGGGGTCTTACTGTTCCTACTGGGGCTGAGGGAATGCTCCTGGAGCAGCCTTGGGGTTAAGGACCTGATTTCCTTGGGGGGATCCTCCTGAGGCCTTGGTGCCCACTGAGAGCCTTGTCTGCACACCACGCTTGGAATAAAATCCTGGAATGGTTTGGGCTGGAAGGGACCTCAAAGCCCATCCAGTGCCACCCCTGCCATGGGCAGGGACACCTCCCACTGTCCCAGGCTGCTCCAAGCCCCAGTGTCCAGCCTGGCCTTGGGCACTGCCAGGGATCCAGGGGCAGCCACAGTTTGTGTGCTGAAAATTCCTCCTTGGTGTGAGGGGTGGGAAATTGCTGCACCCAGAAATAGGCAATGGGCTTTAAATAAAGCTCTGCTGGGTGAGAGGCTTGTTTTGAGAGGAGCAGAACAATGAACTCATACAGTGGCAATTGTTCAGGGCACTGCCACAAACAGCACCAGAGTGGAAAGGAATCAATATTTCCATGGGTTTATGCTGAAAATAAAAAATGTCTGTTTTTACCATCACTACATCTTCAGTAATTCAGGTGTAGCAAAGTCTGAGCCTGAAGGGAAAGCCAGACAGCAGAAGTTCTGTGGAATTTATGGCCTTCAGCTGCAGGAGGGCAGGGCTGGATGGGATATTGGGAAGGAATTGTTCCCTGGGAGGGTGGGCAGGCCCTGGCACAGGGTGCCCAGAGCAGCTGTGGCTGCCCCTGGATCCCTGGCAGTGCCCAAGGCCAGGCTGGACACTGGGGCTGGGAGCAGCCTGGGACAGTGGGAGGTGTCCCTGCCATGGCAGGGGGTGAAGTGGATGATCCTTAAGGTCCCCTCCCACCCAAACCAGTCTGGACCTGTATGAATTTCAGACTAACTGGGCCCAAGGAAAGGATCTGTGTGGAGCTCTCCTCACGATGTGCTTGGGCCTGACTCAAGCACAAAACTTGGTTTCCTTCTTGGATAACACTGGCAGGTAAAGGGAGCTCCGTGGCTTTTCAGGTTTTGAAGAGCAGATGATTCAACAGCAGGATGAATAAATAATGAAGGAAAGTGAGATTATAAATTGTACTTCCTCATTTGAAAGGCCTCGTCTCCTGATTCATCATTATAAATGAGTTACAAACTTCGGGTCATTTACAAAATAATAGAACGCTTTAAGATTACCCTTAGCTTTATGTAAATGTAATTTTAATATTCTATCTTCATTAATTATCTAATCTTGGGAGCAAATAAACTCCTGACACAATTCTGTAGCTATTTTGCCAGCAGGATTTCCTTTGAAGTTGGCGGCGGTTGTAAGAGGAAGTGGATGACAGGACTGAGCCTCACCGGCACTTTTAGAAGAAAAGAAACTTAAACAGTAGCTGAAAATCCAGACTTCCTATGGGCACAGAGCTATTCCTGCACTGCCACATATTCATTAGTGCCAGAAAAGTGGCATTTTATTCCCGCTGCTCCTGTTCCAGAAGCGTGGAAGGGGCTTGCTCCCACCTCCCCGCAGTCCTGCTCTCCTCCCTCTGCTCTTGGTGCAGAGCCTGGCCCTGAATGAAGACCCAGCGGGGTTCAGGGAGCTGCAGCTGGACCTGGTGTACCTCCGTAGCTCTATTTTCTCTCTGAGGCAGGTTTATAGCTCCTGATTTTGGCAGGTGGGGCTGGGTAAGCTCTGGAGCTCATGGAGCAGCATGAGCAGGGGAGCACCACCACCGACGTCACAGAATCCCGGAATGGTTTGGGTTGGAAGGGACCTTAAAACCCATCCAATTCCAACCCCTACCATGGCCAGGGACACATTCCTCTATCCCAGGCTGCTCCAAGCCCTGTCCAACCAGGCACTGATGCCACGGTGACAGCCTGGACCCGGGGAAGCCTGTGCAGGCTCCCCCTTGCATCCCTCCTCAGTGCCCCATCCCCATGGCATTGCAGGCAAATCAGCCTGGATGTTTTCCACCTCATTTGGAATTTCACCCAGCTCTACGCATATAAATGCTCATATTAAAAGGAATTCATTAATAACTTATATTGAGTTTCTTCAGAGCAGAAAGAGCAAAATCAGTCCATGGGATAGGAAAGCAGCGGGTTCAGAATCCCCACCCGGGGCCCAGGCAGCAGCGGGGCTGTTACTGCTCCCCTCAGAGCTCCTCAGCTGAGACAACAACTTCCAAGTGTGAGCTCTGGCATTCCACAACCCCAGGGCTACTCATTCCATCCCCCAGCTCCCTGCTCGGTGCAAGGTAGGGATGGATATTCCAGGCTAGCGCTGCCGTTAATAATCCCATCCATGCCTTTCGATTATTTTAGTAATTACTTCTCATAAAAAGACTACAGAGTGTGATTACAAATATGGCTTTGTTTTGATTGTCTGTTTTCCTGGCGAATAGCAGATGCCTGAATTCCTTGACTTGGTTTAACAACATGAATAACGTTCGCTGTGCTTTCCCCGTGCCTGGCGCTGACCCCAGGAGTATAAACTTAATAACACAACACTCTAATAAACTCATCTGCAAACTGTTCAAAGTTCGCAAATTAAACCTTATTTGCATACAAAAAACACATCAAAAGAACATTAAGGGCCAAATTCTGTTCTTTTGAAGCTCTGCAGGCACCGCTTGCACACCGCTGCTGCCGTCCCTGCGGCCGGCGGGCCGGGCAGCACCCACGCCTCAGCCCAACGCCCGCCGTGCCCGGGCTGCCAGGGCTGGGCAGGGGCTCCCCAGGGCTGCCTGCCCCCCAAATTCCCCACCGCTGCCTGTACCGGGGCCAGGCACGTCTGTGTGTGCCACACTGTGCGCCCTCGCTCCGCTCTTCCATCGCCAGCGTCCGTCTGGCCATTCCTGACTGGGAAGATGCGTGACCGCAGGAAGAAATAACATTATTTGAGGAATACACCGTGAGTGACCACACAGCTGGCTGAGGGCTGGCTGAGATGACCGCCCCACTACCGCTGGAGTGTCCTGGAGCAGTGTCCAGGGGGTCACTCCGTGCCGAGCCCACGAGGCACCACCGGGCTCCCGCTGTCCCGGCCGGAGGGTGGATCCCGGGCGGATTCCCAGGCTGATTCCCGACGCCAGCCTGGTGCTCCACAACGAGTAACTCATCCCTGCCACCACAGGAAGGAGCTCCAGCACTGCTCGTGGAGCACGGCTCGGCTCCCCGGCTGCCTGGGCTCCGTGTGCCCGTCCGGCTCTCTCCGCCCCGTGCGCTGTCCCCGAGCATCCCCGGCCCGAGCTGGGACCCGGCTGCGGCTCCTGCCGGGAGCTCAGCTCCCTCCTGTCCTCGCAGCGAGGGGATGCGGCTCCGGGAGGAGCCTCGGCTGCCACAAACCCCGCTCCTGCTGGAAACGCGGCGCTGGCGAAGCTGCCCGCGGGGGTCTGGGCGCATCTCGCTGCCAGGATTTGCAGTTCCGAGCGAGTCCCAAGAAGACACAATGTTGTGTTTTATCTGCAGGGAGAGCTCCCAGCCTAACCTTCGCAGCGGCAGCAGCGAGGCATCGGCTCAGATATTGATCACCCCTTCAGAAATCCAGGGAGCGCTCCTGACCCCGGCTCCATCCGCGCCTGGGGTGGTGCCGTGTGGGTGAATCCCGAATGTCCACGGGATTCCCTATATCCACGGGAAAGGGAGCAGAGGGCCAGCTGGACTGGAATCAGCTCCGTGAGTTCACCAGAGCCCTTTGGCCACAGCAGGAACTCGGCTTCCCCCAGCCAGAGTGAGCATCCAGAGGCAAATCATCCATGGAGCCCAAACCCACCCAAACCCCTCCTGGCACCAGCTTGGCCAGCAGGATTTCTCAGACGTGGAAGGGGATAAAGTAACGATTTGTAGGTGCTCAAGGGGTCCCCCAGTGCTTCCCCTCCTTGCTGCTCACGGTTTCACTGAATCCCAGGGTCCCAGACTGGTGTGGGTGGGAAGGGACCCCAAAGCCCATCCAGTGCCACCCCTGCCATGGCAGGGACACCTCCCACTGTCCCAGGCTGCTCCAAGCCCTGTCCAAGCTGGACCTGGACACCTGTCTTTGCCCAGAGATGTGAGAGGATGAGATCTGCTAAATCTACACAGCAGAAGGTCATGGGGAGGTCCTGGGGCTTGGGGAGCCGTTCCCAAATCCCCCTCCCTGGGCACACCTGAGTGCTCCCAAGGGCTGCTCCAGCCTCATGCCCTGCTGCCAAATGTATTTAAGCATCTTCTCTCAGGTCTATGTGGAACAAAAAGTATTATCTCCAGGAAAAAGTGTCCCCTGGCTGCCTGCCAGTCACCTCCTGCCATAGCCTGATACCAGGAATTATAGAACACAGGCAACAGAAAAGGAATAAAAACACAGCAGATAAGTGGGGTTTGTACAAAAATTAAATTAAATTAAAGTATGTTGACAAAATACACAAGTGGAAACCACGTAGGCTTCGGCCCTAATGTGTTACAAAGAGAATTTTGGTTCCAGGACACCCCCCAAAGGGAACAGGCCTTTATTTAGGCAACTGAAAAAGCCCAAATGCAAAACAAATTTAAAAATCAATTACTTAAACCAACGTTTCTCACTTTTTTGATTTAAATCATGATTAAAAGCAGTTCCTTGGCTGATTTCAATCAAACCACACAGTCTCTCTCTGCTGATTTCAAGCTGTTAAATAAGAAACAGAAAATCATCAATAACCCATCTGTGTCACAGATGAGGAGCAGCCCCACGGGGACTGTTGCTCCCTCGTTCTCATATGGCAATCCCTGGATTTTTGAGGGATGGCAGGAGCCCAGAGGAACCCTCAAAAAGGAGTTTATCCCCTCAGGTGTGTGACAGGAGCCAGAGGTGAGGGCCCACCCAGCAGGGTGGTAACCAGGTATTTACACTCCCTAAAAAGAACCTAAAACTCCCTTAAGAGGCACAGACAGCAATTATATTTCACAGAAATTCCTCTTCCTGAGGGTGCTGTCCCTGCTTTGGGAAAAATCACACAGAAATAAAGGACAGGGATGGGGACACTGCACCCGCAGGCGATGGAAACCAGCAGGTCGGGAAATAATTTAGGAAAAACCCTCTAAGATCACCGAGCCAAACCATTCCCAGCACTGCCAGGATGATAAAAGGAGCAGGGAGAAACTTGTCAGGGAGAGGAGGAAGAGCAGGAGAGCCCAGGGAGGGTGGGTGGGTGCCGGGGCTCGCTCGGAGCCGTCGCGGAGCCGTTTCCCATGTTGGGGAAATTCCCTTTAGGCTGCAGCTCCCCAGTTGTCTAATTGTCCTTGATGTATTTTCCGTCCCCCAGGAACGCCATCCAGACCTCGCAGCTCCAGATGTCTGAATATTATGCAGGAAGCTGGTAAACAAATTCCTCCTATTTTTCCTGCCAGCAATTAGGAACGTAGGAAGAACACATTGCTGAGCAGGCGAGGGATCCACCACAGATATTTCATATGCATTTATAGCCACTTAACGCCTCTGGAAGGGTGATAAACACCGAGCACTGTAAATCTGTTTGATCACCCCTTGTTGCTACAAAATCCGGGAAAAGTCAAAATAAGGGGGAAAAAAACCCCAAACCAAATGTTGAAATAAGAGTTAAAACTGGGACAAATCAGTGATTACAACTCCTTTCATAGTAACTATCAAGCACTTGGGTGACAGAGCAGCTCTGCCACTTCCCCCCTAGCAGCTTTTTTAAGTGATTTCAACTTTTTACCCCAACTTTAGCTCCAGAGCAGGTCCCTGCCTGGCTCCCGTGCCTCCCCTCTCCATTAATTTCTCTGCCTGCTCCAGCAATCCTGCCCTAGGAGGGATGGCTTAGGTGGCTTCAGGAGTCTTTGCCAGCATTAATTGTTATGATTTTAGAGCCCCGCAGGGTGCAGACTTTGAAAAGGAGAATTTGTTCCGAAGATTGGGAGGGAAATGGAAAAATCCAGTGCCATGGCCGTGCAAAACCAGCACAGGGACAGAGCTGGGAGACCTGGAAAGGGAATTACAGCCCATGGGGTGATTGAAGGGGTGGTGTTCCTGGAAAGCACAAGCCACACGGCCACACGCTGGAATTCTACAAGTTGCAGAAATTTGGGAGCAATTAAATACATTTTGCTGTGAAAAGGAGCTTGATCTGGCCCAGCTGCTCTGAAGTTATCCGTGCCATGGTGTTTTCTGGGAGAGTAAAGTTTGTCTCTGTTTCAGACCAAGGACTGAGCTGAGGTTTCTTTTCATAGCTAAAAAACCGCACTGCCGCATCTTCCCAAATAAAGAGCTGTGCCAGAGTGGATTTCCCATCTTTTGAGGCTGGATTTTGGCCTTAGGACAGATGAATTGCTCTGAAGTAGAGGGAAAATCTTGAAGGAGATGGAGGCAGCTCCTCCTTTGCAGCTTCAGGGTGTTTGGCTCACGGTGCCTCAGTGGCCACCAGGCACCTGCCCGAGGGTCCCGGTGACCACCCAGTGGCTCTGAGCATTCCCCCCACAGCCACCAGCTCCCGAGGCCTTGGCTCTGTCCCTGCTGTCCCTTGTCCAGCACGGCACATCAGGGAGCACTGGGCACCCCCTCTGGAGCCCTCCTGAGCTGCTGCTGTGCCCAGCCCCGGGGCACCTGTGCAGGTGTGACATCCACGCCCGCCTGCCCCAGCATCCCCAGTATCCCCAACATCCCCACCTTC
>VZRQ01010123.1:0-13051 GCA_013397975.1 Machaerirhynchus nigripectus | reverse complement strand
ACCTGCCCCAGCATCTCCAGCATCCCCAGCATCCCCAGCATCCCCAGCATCCCCACCTGCCCCAGAATCCCCAGCATCCCCAACAGCCCCAACATCCCCAGCATCCCCAGCACCCCCAGGCCTCCCCTGCCAGGAGCAGCAGAGGGGCTGCAGGTACTGCAGGGCCCTTGCTGACCATGGAGACGGTGCCACTGCCCTCATCACCTCAGGGGATCTGACCTGCACACTGAACCACGCTGTGCCCTGGTTTTGTACATTTTTGTTCTCATAACTAAAGAAATTCTCCTTTTTGATGCTTCTGGGCACTGCCCTGACCAAGCAACGAGTCCCAAACACCGGTGCAAGAAGGCCACTGCAGCCTCAGCTCCTGCTCCGTGGCTTTCCGGATTCCTCTGTGGTGGTTTATCCATCCTTTACAAGTATCCCAAGCCCTGGACAGTGTCACAGCCACAGTCCAAAGGCAAGTGCTGCACTTTGCAAAGCACCTTTTCATCCCATTTTACATTTTTTCCCCTAAACAAAGGTGTTGGTGAGGCCTGGGCTGGCCCAGAGCATCCTGGACAGGCCATGTTTGTTTTGGAGCCAGGCAGAAAGGCTTTGGTGCCACCTCTGCTTAGGGAAAGGGTACAGGAAACCCGAGCCAGGGCTTTTCAAGCCTTCTCAAATGAAGGTTTAAAATAGCCCCAGGACCTGGCGATCCCGTGGTCGGTGACCACAGCAGCTGAGCTGCTCCTCTCAGACCAGAACTGAGAGAGGAGCACGAGAATGAAGTCACTGAGCCAACTGATGTCTCCATCAAAGAGCACTCGCAGGGTGCTCAGAACGCCCCCAGTGCCCCCAAGCCTCGGCTCTGCAAAGGGTATCTAAAAATCCCTTCCAAATTCATTTTGCTTAAGCAGAAGTAAACTGCAGCAGTGCAAAATAAGTGTCCATTTGCTGCTTTCATCCCCTCTCCTCTGGCTCAGGTGCGTGTGGAGCACAGACCTGTTGGAGGACTCAGATCGCTCCCGCTCCTCGCTGCGATGAAGGAATTAAATACAAAATCTTCTGTAGGAAGCAATTGTGAAGTGTGGAAGTTTCTAGTCAGGCAAATAAATTGGATTTAAGTATATTACAGTCATAATCTTTTTCTGCCTCTCTCCAGACAGCCTTTGTACATGGAGAAATGAGAATGTATTCTCAGACAAATCTTGACCTGAGGGAGAAGGCTGCGGGAATCTGGATTTTCAATAACATAAGACAATAAAGCTCAGACTTCTAACCTGCCGCAATATGGTAAAAGTATAAAGAGCTTAGCAACTAATAAAAGAAAAGGGTCTTCCAACTCATATTTGAAGATCTAGACCCCCAAAAGGACACTTCATAAAGATCATAATGGGTTAGTCAGTATCTAACAGATACCATGTACCTTGTTGACCAATTGTCTGACAGTTGTCTTCTGCAGGCCTGGATATTAATAAGCCTTGTGTTGATTTCCTTGGGGTATTTTGTCTTCGTAATTGTACATCTCCTTGTTGTGACACTGCAGCCTGCTATGTATTTATTTAATGCCATTCCTATAGCAAAAAAAAGAAAAAATTTTAAAAAATCAGTGTACGTATGGCATTGTTTCCCTCAGATGAGATGCACACACTGCAAATTTCCTCCCCCTCCGAGGTAGGAGAATCAAAGCCAGGCAGAGGGAGAGCTCCCGGACTCGGGGCAAAGAGGAAATCCAGATGTGTTTTCCCCTCAGGTGTGAATGTGTCTCGCTCCCTGCGATACACAGGGAATACAAAGGGATTCAATTATCACCGCATTTTGATTTCTAATAATAACAAAAACTCCTTCTAGAAGGGATTCCATTAAATAATGTTTTGACAGATAACGCTGGCGTAAAGTAGCTGTCAGTCAGGCAGCGAGATCAAGGGGAAACAGATGCACGAGGCAGATCACAGGGAGGCTTAGGGAGCGCAAATGAAGCCTGGTACAAACTCCTCTCACTAACAAAACAAAGGCTGCCTGGGGCCTCATCCTGCTCCCAGAATTTACTGGGCAGCTCCCGAGCAAAATGCAAATATTTAGAGACCGCCTGCGAGAGAGAGAGGAGCTGCCCAAATAAAGAGCCCCTCGGGCGCCGGGCGCTGGGAGCCCTCGGGGCCGGTCACGGCAGGAGCGGCCTCAGCCGGGAGCAGAGGTGGCTCCCGGCTCCCTGCTGGGCCTCGGGNAAACTCCTCTCACTAACAAAACAAAGGCTGCCTGGGGCCTCATCCTGCTCCCAGAATTTACTGGGCAGCTCCCGAGCAAAATGCAAATATTTAGAGACCGCCTGCGAGAGAGAGAGGAGCTGCGGCTCTGCACAGCCCCTCGGGCGCCGGGCGCTGGGAGCCCTCGGGGCCGGTCACGGCAGGAGCGGCCTCAGCCGGGAGCAGAGGTGGCTCCCGGCTCCCTGCTGGGCCTCGGGCAGGCCTCCCTCTCCCCTGCCAGGCTCCCTCTCCCCTGCCAGGCTCCCTCTCCCCTGCCAGGCCTCCCTCTCTCCTGCCAGGCCTCCCTCTCCCCTGCCAGGCCTCCCTCTCCCCTGCCAGGCTCCCTCTCCCCTGCCAGGCCTCCCTCTCCCCTGCCAGGCCTCCCTCTCCCCTGCCAGGCTCCCTCTCCCCTGCCAGGCTCCCTCTCCCCTGCACCAGCCCCACCCCAGCTCACGGCCGGGACACCCTCAGTGCCTTCGAGTCTGAAAATCCGGGGTTTACCCAAATCCTGCTTTTCTCTGGCCTCAGAACAGACCTCGGGCCCCGTGTGCTGCGCGGCCGCTCCCGCACGGCTGGGAGAGGCCCTGCCCTGCTCGCAGGGAAATGGGAACTTCATCCCGCCATTCNCCTGCCAGGCTCCCTCTCCCCTGCACCAGCCCCACCCCAGCTCACGGCCGGGACACCCTCAGTGCCTTCGAGTCTGAAAATCCGGGGTTTACCCAAATCCTGCTTTTCTCTGGCCTCAGAACAGACCTCGGGCCCCGTGTGCTGCGCGGCCGCTCCCGCACGGCTGGGAGAGGCCCTGCCCTGCTCGCAGGGAAATGGGAACTTCATCCCGCCATTCCATCGTGGAATCCCAGCCTGCTGTGGGTGGGAAGGGACCCCAAAGCCCACCCAGTGCCACCCCTGCCATGGCAGGGACACCTCCCACTGTCCCAGGCTGCTCCCAGCCCCGTCCAGCCTGGCCTGGAACTTTAGGCATCTTCACTACCTTCTCCTAAAAGTTCACCCTGTCGTTAAGAAGCTTCCTTTTGCTCCAAGCCCTGCCCAAAATTCCACACAAATCCTTTGCCACAACCCCCTTTCTCCCACTAACCCACCCTGGCTGTGCTGATCCCAGCTTCCAGCCACCACGAGCCCCTCGGGGTCATTCCTGATGCTGCTGCCCCTCTCCTGAGGCTTTCCACGTTCTGCCTCCAACGTGGGATTCAGGAGAAAAACGGAACAACGCAGTGGAGGCAGCCTGGGCTGGAAAAGACACAAGACAGCACTGAGGAGAATATTAAAATTAAGAATATTTTGATTTGTAACGGCATCCAAAGTCACAGCAGAGTTTGATGCGAGCCTGATGCAGATGGGGCTGCTCCAATCCTGATCCTGGCACATCCCAGGATAACATAAACTGTGGGAAATAAGAGAAATAAGAGATGTGTTCCAGGGCATTTGTTTAGGGGCCAGATTAAATTACAGCTAATTAAAGTCTTTAAAAAGAAATCTCCAAATTTTCCATGCAAGTTCTGAACGAGCTCATTGAAAACTTTGAACAATAAACTGTATTTAAAAGTCATTCAGCTTTTAAAAAATAGATTTTAATTTTTTCCATTGCTGAACTTCTGCTGGAAACTGAGTCCAAAGTTTAATATGGGATTAAGAAAGAAAATACCCAGGCAGATGATTCACTGATCTTCTCTCTAGAATTTCATGGGTCACACATGGCAAATTCCAGCTCCTTCTCCCAAAACAACCCCTCCATCCCACCTGCGTTAAGAGATGTCTTAACCTGCTCTAGAGGATATCTTCAATTAAAGTGTTTTAACTTAAATTTCTCGGTTTCTAGGTAAAATTTCATGTGGGGAGGAAAAAATCAAAAAACCAGTAAAAGTTTCTTGAAGGAAGAAATGAAGTGAGGAACAGATCTGATCCACCCTCCCCAGATTCCTCCAGCACCTTCCCCACCAGTGATCTGGGTAAAAATACAAATATTTATAGAAGAAAATTAGGGGGGTTTATTTTGGGGGGCTGTACTCATGGGAAAGGGCTGCAAATTATGGGATAAGGCAAAGCAATAATCCAGCTGGAGAATCCCAACAAAAACTGCTTCAGGACTGTGCAGGAGCCTTCAGGAAAACGGGAAATGCTCCTTTTCAAATGGATTATTAATACACAGTGAACTAAAGCTCAAGGCATTGCCAGTGCTTGAGGAAAGGTCAATAAAACTGCATTTTTTGGATATCTGATATCAGGAATTTTTTCCTTTAAGTATCCAGGATTAGTGGCAGGAGGATGCTCTGCCCTGGAACCCCAGCAAGGACAGCACATGGCCTTGGGCTCCAGGGAGCTGCTTTTTCATTTGGCTCTTTTTAAGCCCCCAGACAGAGTTACAAGATAAGAGAAGTGGAACTAAACTTAACAAGCAGCTAATTTTATCCTTTGTTTTGTCCGATAAACATCAGCTCACAAAGTCCGAGCTGAAAACGGCAGCCACACTTGGGAAGGAAATAACACGGTATATTTATAGTAAATAATCCTATTTTAGTCATTTTACACGAAACTCTGGCTGAAAAGTTTGGCTTCGTTCCCCCACTCCCCCTGAAATTGTTTAAATAAATAAATTTCCATAAGCACGTTTTGCTGAACAAACACAAAACAGGGGTTATTTTGCCCCCAAAACTCGTTTGGACACAAGAGCCCCTGAGCAGCCACCACTCCATGGGAAGCAGGGCTGGGCACACACAGAAAAACGATGCTGAAACATGAATTTTAATGCCACAAAAGTGCTGGAATTGAACAAAATTCTGCACAAGAATTTCACTCGTGGAGCCTGGGATATGATCAAACCTCCTGTGACTGGACTAGGCAGAATTTGGGGGAAATGTCCCATCCCTGGCAGTGCCCAAGGCCAGGCTGGACAGGGCTTGGGGCAGCCTGGGACAGTGGGAGGTGTCCCTGCCATGGCAGGGGTGGCACTGGGTGGGCTTTGAGGTCCCTCCTGACCCAAACCATCTGGGATTCTATAAAAATGCTGGATCCTCATCCCCTCAAACCCACCAGCAGCTCCGTGCAAAGCAGCACTGCTGGAATTTGGTGTGCCACGGTCCTGGGAATGCTCCAGGCCGGAGCACAGGCACACACGAGCACATTCCAATGCCCCAGTTTCGTATTTATCATTTATTATGATATTATCACTGTATTTATCCTTTATTGAAGCCACTGTGCTGCAGCAGGAGCTCCTGCCCATCATCTCTGACATTGTTTCACCGACCTGCAACTTTTACATCTCCATTTTCAACCTGAGATTTAACTTGGGGACCCAAGCCCAGCGCCTGCTGTCCCTCTGAGGGTGTCACACCCCACCGAGGTGCTGCAGTGGCAGAGGCACTGTCACATCCCCTTTTCCTTCTGCATCCCAGCACCAAAGCTGCAGCTGGAACTCCGTGCAGGGATTTGTGGTCCAGCAGCTAAAAACCCTTGCTGGAGGAGACAGAGGGAAGCAGCCTAATGTGCTCTTGCCATGTGGTAATTTTCCAGATAAATGGACAGTTGCTTCAGCAGCTTCCCTGTTGAAGGTCAATGATCCATATAATACGGGCAATTACGGAAGTATTTCCATTGCAGACTCGGTGACAAATTTTCAGTGCAAGACAACAGAGAAACTGGAGCAGCAGCACCAGGATGAGGGGACAAGGCTTGGGATCCCACAGCCCAGCTCCTGTCTGCTGTTTGCTGGAGGAATCAGCTCGTCCTCCCCAGCTCACCTGGTAATTCTGTCCCTATTTCCTCTCACTTGGGCATTTCTTAATCCTCTTTTAATACTGAAACCAAGCTGCCACCTCCTGGCTTTCACACACGCAAATTTTCCTGCCTTCCTGGTCAAAGTTCAGCACTTGGCTATTTTATAAAGATTCTCTAGGGCTGAAGGAAAGGGAAGCAAACTCAAATAAGGGGAAGCTCCTCAGCAATTTGAAAACTTGGGCTCCCAGCAGAGGCACTAACACGACCACTGCTAACTGCACTCCAAAGCAGGGCAGAAAGCGTTTTTGGGGAGTGTGTACTGCTGATGCTCTGACCAACTGCACCCGCAGCTGGCTGGAATCACGGCTCATGGTTCAGTCACTCACTGGATGAACATTCCCGGCAAAACGTGGGCTGAAGTAAATAATTGTTTTGTGTAATGAGCTGTGCATGAGGGCTCCGGTGACAGGACCTGAGGGAACAGCAGGAAGTGGTGCCAGGGGAGGTTCAGGTTGGATATCAGGGAAAGGCTTTTCCCCCAGAGGGTGCTGGGCACTGCCCAGACTCCCCAGGGAATGGGCACGGCCCCGAGGCTGCCAGAGCTCCAGGAGCGTTTGGGCAGCGCTGCCAGGGATGCCCAGGGTGGGGTTGTTGGGGGGTCTGTGCAGGGCCAGGGGCTGGACTCAATCCTTGTGGATCCCTTGCCACTCAGGACACTCCACGATTCCATGAAGTAACCACTGGCACCATGGCATGGGCTGTTTCAGCATCCCTTGCACGCCCAGACAGCACAAACCCTCCCAGCCCAGCGTCACAAACCTGCCAGGAGGAATCAATACCCAACCTCCGAAGAGATTTCCGAGCAGCGCCAGCAGCTCCAGCCCAGAGCTTGTAAAGCAAAGAGGTTCCTGCAGCTCCAGCACCTGCTTCTGAACCACCCCCACGCACCCCAGTGTGAAACGTGGCACCCACACAGGTGCCCTCAGCCAGGCAGGGCTGCACAAGTTTAACCATAAACACATAAGACCCTGAAAGACTTTTGTGATTTCTGAGGGGAATACATTAAACCTGTGGTAGTGCTTCCCTTGTGGATTGTACTTCTGTTTCAGTTTCAGTTTACTGCAGCTTTTACCCATCATGTAAGAGACAGAACTGCCATTTCATTCCACCAAAATGAACGGGAAACATCAGTAAAGAGCAGCCTTAATGGTGGAGGAATTCACCAGGGACGGCCTTTGGAGTTGTTCAAGAACCTATTTCAAAATTTAAGCAGATTTTGCTAAAAAGGAAAGAGAGAAGAAAGACAGAGAGTTGAAATGCGGGATTTTAACCTTCATGTGGGAAATGAAAGGATGTTTGCAGGGATACCAGCAGCAGAGCCATCCCTCCCTCCCTCCCCACCAGCAGGAGCACTCTGAAGGAGCCAGGACTGAGCCTGGCTTGTGCAAATAAGTGATTTTTGATAGGAATAATTAATAAAGGGGGTGGGTTTGGATATCTTGTGAGGTCAGTGGCTCATTGATGAAATTATCACTGATAACCCACAACCACAGAAGAGCTGGAGGGCTCTTGGATCCCAGAATGGTTTGGGTTGGAAGGGACCTTTAGGACTACCCTGTCCAACCAAAGGACATTTCCCACTAGACCAAGTTGTCCAGATCTTGCAGAATTCACACCAACTTGTGTTTCTCAAGATCAGTAGGGATGGGACAGTCCATGGGCTGAGCCCCTCAGCTTCTTCCACCCCCAGGTCCCTTCTGCCCACCAGCCCCAGATTTAAACTTAGAGGAAAGAGCTCTCCCTACAACACCCCAAATAATTGAGGAGTTACATATTTTGGGCCTCAGCAGGAATTTCCCCATGGAAAGGGTGCTCAGGCCTTGGCAGGGGCTGCTCAGGGAGATTTGGAGTCCCCATCCCTGAAGGTGTCCCAAGGAAGGCCTGGATGTGGCACTCAGTGCCAAGGTGGGCATCAGGCACAGGTTGGACTCGGTGGTCTGGGAGGGCTTTTCCAACCTCAGGGATTCTGGGATTCTACACAGCCACCTTCTTGGAAGTATCATTGGGCTCCTGAGGCTCTCCCATAATATACAGGTAAATATGTGATATCTAATCCAGCAAAATCAGGAAGCTGGATGTTTGGCGACCTTTCATCAGGAGAACACTTTAAATTCCCAGGTTTAACATTTTTTAAATCACTGATTGATCGCTGACCTCTCATTGCTGTGCAGAGCAGCTACAGCCGGCACGTCCTGCGTGTGCTCTCCAAACCCTTCAGGAAGCCACATCCCAGACAAAGTCATGGGAAGGATCAATTCGGTGCCTTGAAAGCGAGCTGAGGCTGCTCACGGGAGCTCAGCACCCCGGGTTTCCCTGTCCTGAGCAGCAGCTCATTGGACAAACACTCTGTGCACAAAACCTCCTCCCCTAAAGCATCCCCCAGCCCTGCTTGCCCTTGTGGAGATCATGTACCTCCATGCTGGTTCAGAAATTGCAGAGAAGTTGCCTCTGTTATGATTAATTGTCCCCATGGCTTCTTGTGAAATTTTTCAGAGTTCCAGCCGGTCACACTGGGTTTGGTTCACGGAAGTGTTGCACATTATTAGATTTTCTGATAAAATGGGCTCTTTTGTGATTCAGAAAGCCTCTGCTCCTCCAGACAACTGGCATGCTCTTTGTTGTTCACCCTGGAGAGGAGGCAGCCAAACTGGAGTGCACTCGGATGGAAAGAGGCATTCCCAATCAGAAATGCAGACGGAGCAACACTTGTGCAGTGTAAACAAAACAGCCCCGAAGTTTGGGAATCAGCTGAAAGGACATGTCAGGGGTTGGGTGGGGTTTGCTGCCCTCATCATCCCTCTGAGAGTGCAAGCTCAGCGCTGCCCCACCCACAGGATGTGATGCCAGGGAAGATCCTGGCTCTGAATCCTGCTCCAGTTTGGAACTTGGCGTGTTTGCCTCTTGATAAATGCTGATTAAGGAAGGCAGGAACACCACTGAGGTTGGAAAAGATCTCCAGGACTGAGCCCAAGCTGAGCCCCATCCCCACCTTGTCCCCAGCCCAGAGCACTGAGTGCCACCTCCAGGCCTCCCTTGGACACCTCCAGGGACGGGGCTTCCACCACCCTTCCAATGCCTGACCACCCTTTCCGTGAGAAATTCCCCCTGATGTCCAAGCTGGGCCTCCCCTGAGGCCACGAAGAGGAGGGAGGATGCAGCACTGCCCTCACCTCTACTGCCCCTGCACAGAATCACCGAGGGGTTGGGCTGCAAGGGACTCTGGAAATCATCTACTCCAAGCCCTGCCAAAGCTGGTGCACCACGGGCAGGTTGCACAGGATCAAATCCAGGTGGGTTCTGATCATCTCCAGGAAGGGAGACTCCACAGCCTCTGTGCCCGGGCTCGCCTCCACAGCCCTCCACTGAAGCCTCTCCAGTTGTTCCTTCTCTGTCTTGACCTGGGACATGGAAACAAAAACCCAAGCCCAAAATGAAGCCATAACACGAGGCCCTAAAGCCTCGTGGAGGAGCAGCCTGCAGCACGTGCAGGCAGGGATGACCCAAGTGATGGAGCCCTCGTGCCAGCACACTCGGGAAGGTCCCGTGCCAGCAGCTGGGCAGGAGCTGAGCTCAGCCAGGGGAAGGGCAGCTCAGGGAGCAGCGTGGGGGGGAAGGGACCTCAAAGCTCATCTTGCTCCTACACGAGTGGCCAGAGAGCCCCACGTGGATGGGGTGGCAGATGCCCATGGAGTCCCACCCACACCTGGCTGTGCCAACCCACCAAGCCACGAAGCCAAAATCATTCATTCCACAGCATCAGGCTGCTGGAAATGGCAGCAGATATTAAGCTGGGCATGAACTCGGGCACGCAGCCCTAACTTTATATTACAGCCATGGTTTCTGACCTATCACCAGTCACCAAAAAATTGTGTTTCCATGAAGGATCCAGCCCAGTAAAAACTGGAGCATTAAGGATTCCAAGGAGAAAAAGCAAACAGAAATGCTGCAGTTGGGTAGATCCAAGGTGTATCTGCCCGCTGGACACCACCTGCAACTCCAGCTCCTTCCAGTCTCAAAGTCAAGATCAAAAAAGCCAAAAAAAAGTTAAAAAAAACCACAAAAGCCACAAGAGCTTTCATGGTTAGAAGAGTCATCGTGTTCAGGGGATGTTTCTTCAGGATGGAGTGTACAACAAGAAAGAACAAGTTCAGGGGAGAATGATCCACGTGGGGTTAGCACCTCAGGAATTCCCGATGCAACACCTCATGTCTCCTACACCTCAGGTTATTTATCCACAGCAACACAAGATTTTAGGGTAAAAACTACATTTCCCACTATTTCCACCTGCTGAGAGATCCCTGTCCAAAGCACAAGCGTCTACTGGTGTCTAAACTTCCAGAAGCACAGTTGTTCCCGAGGACACTAATAAATAATCCAAGTCTCCTCATCTCCCGCTGCCTGTTTTCCACTCCCCCCCCTCACTTTGCATTATGCAAAACAGCAAAATATTATCATCCTTATAGCATCCTCCTTGAAAGGCAGGCGCTTCAAATATCATAAAGGAGTATTGTCATAATGAGGTTAATGACAATAGGGTTTCCAATATCAAAGAGCCAACACGCAGCTGCTTTATAGTGTGGAGTGATACAGCGCAGAGCTCCGTAATGAGGGGAGAGAGTTTTTGGGTTACGCATTTTAATGAGCTGGTAATAAGCGAACGGGCGGCGGAAGCGGTGATTTGCATTTCACAGCCATTCCGACGGAACCCTCCGTGAGCACGCCCTGTGTGGAGGGGGAGAGCGAGCCCGACTTCGGGAGGATTTACCCTGGGAACGTGCACGGGAGATTAGGTGTGCTTACAGACACAAGTGCTCGGGAATTCGCACGGGGAGGGGAGACGGAGGGGAGGAATGCAATACCTGCGCCTCCCGACCTGTGGAATAAGTAGGAATAACCACCGCGTGTTTCACATCCCTTACTGCTCGGCTGTGTCTCAGCTGGCACCTCGGAGTGGTGAAGCACACCAGGGAGGGTGGGCAGGCCCTGGCACAGGGTGTCCGGAGCAGCTGGGGCTGCCCCTGGATCCCTGGCAGTGCCCAAGGCCAGGCTGGAACACCCTGGGATGGTGGAAGGTGCCCCTGCCCATTGCAGGGGTGGCACTGGATGGGCTTCTAAGGTCCCTTCCCACCCAGAGCAGGCTGGGATTCTGGGATCTGCACTGGATGGGTTCTAAGGTCCCTTCCCACCCAGAGCAGGCTGGGATTCTGGGATCTGCACTGGATGGGTTCTAAGGTCCCTTCCCACCCAGAGCAGGCTGGGATTCTGGGACCTGCAGTGGATGGGTTCTAAGGTCCCTTCCCACCCAGAGCAGGCTGGGATTCTGGGATGTGGTGCAGCAGAAGTGGGGCTGCCGAGGGCTGAGGCCTGCAGTGAGCTCACAGCATCCCCTGCTCGTTACAGCTCACTCGATCCAGAGCTGTACCTTAAGAACAATGCATTCCTCTATTAATGTTCCTTATGGGAGACATAATCAGCTTCATTAGGAGTCATTATTATGGGAAAACCCTGGAAAAAACATCATGTACAGGGAGGCAGCGTGATCAATTAAAAACCTAGAATATGTGACTGATATTGACAGATGTTTACAGGAACTGCCGTGGGAGGTCTGGCAGCCCCCACAGGCAGAGCCCACCCTGTGCCCACAGCCCTTTTGGGGGCAGCCAGACCCACCACTGAGCTGGCAGGGCAAGGAGGGCACTGGTGTGCCCTAAAAGTGAGAGCACAAACAGGGGTGCCACCACCAGACAGTCACAGTGAGCACCTCCAGACGTGTCCCACCACAGGAGATGCTGTGTCCCCATCGCTGCCCCCTCCCTGCCAGCCCTCCAGCCACAGAGCTCCCACTGCAAACTCTGCAGGAAGATTTGTCTGAAGCCAAAAAACTTAACTGTTGCAGTCAAAAGCCAAACATTTTGAACTGATAATCACAATTTTGTGATGGGATCGTTTTGGGTGATTCAAAGCCTCAAACTGACAACCAGCAGTGCCCTTCGCTGCCCTGGCAGCCCAGATTTGTTATGGAACAGCACAGAATGGGCCGAGTGGGGTGGATGCACCTTTCAAAGTCACACAACTCCTGCCAGCAAAGGCCACACCCAGCAGAGATGCCCAGGAGAGCCCCTGGGACAGCCCCTGCCCAGCAGCAGGACAGGCACAGCCCTGGCTGATGCCAGGAGCCCCTGGCAGGGTGCAGGGTGCCCTGGGCTTGGGGCCGTTGTTGCTGAGAGCTGTTTTTTGATGCTCCAGGTCAAACACAGCCCAGGCTCCAGTGGCACCACCCCCTTTCCTGGGGCTGAGCATCCTCACCCATAAGGCCCAGGAAATTACAGCCTCTGCTTGGCGAGATGATATTTTTAAGCCTCTACAAACAAGGGCTTGATCTTCCTAAGCAGTTTGGATCCTCTCTGCCACACGCACTCACAGCAGCAGCTGACTGGGCTTGGGGGTTGTGTCTGGCACAGCAGAGCAGGAATTGGGATGGGCAGGAATTCAGGCTGTGGTAGCCACTAAAAGCTTTTCCCATGGCATCTCTGGGGGTGAGAGCTGAGAGCTGTAATTCAGCAGGACAAATACATCAGCGCTGCGCAGTCGATAGCATTGATTTTGGTGGGACCAGCGTTTCACTCAGCTGCAAAGAGTGGTTCCAGGAAGAGCTGGGTAACAGGGAGAGCTCCAGGAATGCCGGAGCCAACAGCTCCCAGGGAAGGCTTTCCCGTGGGGAACCCAGCGGTGCCAAAATTACAGGGACCAGGGAGAACCGTGGCTCCTTTTTAAGCACACTCCATCATCAACCCCACAGGAATTCTCCCTACAATCCCCAGGGGAAAAGGGACCACAGAGGTCACCTCAGTGCCCAGTTTAACACCCACAGCTGGAAGAACGGTCTTGCACTGGGAGCAGCTGATTTATTATTTAAAAGAGGGAAAACAAAGTACACAGCAATGTGGAGCTTCAGAAGGAAGCAGAATCTGAGAAAATTATATTTTTATAGTATTTTCTTATAAAAATCACGTGGCAGCAGGACCAGGGCGGTG
>VZRQ01010085.1:3871-14855 GCA_013397975.1 Machaerirhynchus nigripectus | reverse complement strand
CCCTGGGAGATCAGCCCAGCACATGGGGGGCTCATGGCCAGGCCATGGCCAGGCCTCACTCACCAGCACCCCTGAGTCCTCCCCAGGGCTGCTTTTGATCCCTTCATCCCCAGCCTTGATTGATCCCGGGGATTGCCCCAGCCCAAGGTGCAGCACCAGCACTTGGTGCTGTCAAACCCCATGAGATTCCCATGGCCCCACTGCCTGAGCTTGCCCAGGTCCCTCTGCATGGCCCTATCCTTTGGGTGTGTCACTGCACCCTCAGCTCAGTGTCACCTGCAAACCTGCTGAGGGTGCCCTCAATCCCTTCCTCTACATAATTAATGAAGATGCTAAATAACCCTGGTCCCAGTATGGACCCCCAAAAGCAGCTGCGGTTGGGGCTGAGAGATGCTTAAGCTCCAGGGAACTGCAGGATTCCACACAGTGCCTCCCTCCTGCCCTGCTCCTCGGGGCTGCCCCACGCTCCATGCTTTGGACCAAATTCCTGGGCTCCAGGCTGAGCACCTGAAGGTTCCCTCTGCCAGCACCAGCTGCCGGCTCTCTCCCAGCACATGGCATCGGGAGCTGCGGGCTGACCCCGCGGGGCTGCGCCTGCCTCTGGCACCCAACACATCCCGGCGGGAATGGCAGGGGGCCACGGGCCAGGATTTCAGGCTGGGATGGAGCGCCCTGGCCCGTCCCTCCCTGCCAGCTGCCTGCAGTGCCCCGAGGCAGCAGCTTCGCAATTCGGAGCAGCGGAAGTGGCAGCCACACGTCGAGCCGCTCCTGGCAGCGCCACGGGTCACTGCCAGCCCCGCCGGCCGCGCTTCCTTCCCCTCCGGCTCCCGGGAAGGGAAGCTGCCCCAGCAAAGTGCCCATCAGCAAAAAGGCTGCGGGTGCCTCAGGGACGCCCAGCTGCCTTTTGGATCGGCGCCCAAGGAACTTGACAGGAATTGCGCCAGAAGAGTGGAATAGCAGAGCTGGGAGAGCCAGGGGATTTGGGAGATATAAACGGGATGAATCCAGCCACAGGGCTGGGGACAGTTGCTACCTCAGGTTATTTTTTGGAGGTGTTTGGATATTTCTAAGGAACTGCCCTGCCTGTGTTTTCTGCCCAGCTGGCTCTCTCCCCCACTGTGGTTATGGAAAGATGTTTTTCAGCCAAAGTGCCTTGGTTCCGCAGCGCTCCCCGCGAGCCGTGTGACACTGCCTCCAGCGCTGGGACCGGCGCTCAGTGCTTTCCCACAATAGGCTGGACACCGCTGTGAGGACGCCAAAAACCCTTCTGGCTCCAGAGGGGATTTAGCCCAGCAAAGCCTTTCTGCTGCCTGAATTCAACCCCTCATCCTGGCCGTGTCCGAGTCGCTCTTGCTTCCATCTTCTCTCAGCCGAGCTGGTTGCATATCCCAGCTGGGAAGCTGAGGTCGGGAGAAAGTCTGGAATTGGGGAGTGAAGCTTGGAGATGCTGCGGTGAGCAGCTCCTGCGTGGGAGCATCCCTGTCCTGCCTCTTGCTGGGGCTCTTCCACAGGCAGCATTCCCGTGGAAAAATCTCTCCCAAATGTCTCTCACTGTGGTCAAAGCCCGGAGTACCTTGTCCCACCCTCCAGTGATGGACAACAGATCGCTCTGCCCTGCTCCACCACGTCCCCGGCACCTCCCGATCCACCTTTTCCAGGCTAAACAGGCGCTGGGCTTCTCCAGCCCCTCTGCCAGACTGCTCCCCGTGCTGGGTCAGGGCTTTCTCAGAGTGATCACCTCACCCCATGAGCTGGCAGCCGGGGGAAGAGTGGTTCCCATGCTCTGCCAGCCGCTGCCAAAGTTGTTGCCAGATCCTGCTCGTCCCTGCTGTGAAGCCTGCCTGCACCAGCCCTGCTTCCCAGTGCTCTCCCATCCCGTCCTCAAGCACCATTTCGGTGGTCCCCAACCCGCTCAGCCCCTAAACTGGTGCCGACACCCATGCAGGTAACCAGACCCGTGCCCAGCGGTCCCCTCTGGCCAGATGCCACCAGCCATGTGCCCACTGGGAGAAGCTGGCATCTCTCCTCCCACCTCTGTCCAGGCGTTTGCTGCAGCGCTCGCGTGCAGGCAGCTGGAGGGAATCAGCGGAGCCGCTTCGAGAAAATCTGGGCAAAGACAAGGGAAAAAAAAAAAATCCTGGGACCTGGCAAGATCCTACACAAGTTTCCATGAGAAATCCAACGTGGCCATCCAGCCCGTCTGTGCTGGAGCGTTCCCAGGCCTCTCCCGGGGTCAGCGGTGCTGCCAATGCCCACCCAACTTTCGGCAGAGCCCTGACCAAGCCTGGTCTCCTGCCCAGAGCTCCAGCGGCTCCCGATCCCCTTCTGCCTCCCTGCTGCCAGTTCCCAGCCGCCCGGGGAGCCGCCTGCCTCCCGTTGCTCCCGTGACATGTTCATTGCTATCAGTTTAGTCTTTAATTTCCTTTGTTTCAGAATATCTGACGGCGCAATTAAGAAGGCCCGAAGGGAAGCGTGTGTGTGCTCGGTCATCAGACCTGCGGTTGCCGTCTGTCTGGAAGCGGCGCTGGAGCGGGGCTCGGGAACAGCTGCCAGGCTTCCAGGCTTGTTTTCATTTTCTAAGAGGTTAACTGAGAGCCCGACGCGAAGAGACACCCGAACACACCCAGAAACCCCGCCACACACACGGAGCCACACGCACCCGCACGGAAACACACACATAAACACAGATGTGGGCCGGCACGGGGACATGTAAACACAGCCCTGCGCGGAACCAGCCCCGGGAACGCGGGACGGGACCTGTCTTATCCCGGCTTTTCACAGGTCGGGGCGTGGCAGGACGGAGCTGCCGCGCGGGGAGCGAGGAGCCGCTTGCACCCTGCACCTCCAACCCACCAAGTGCAGCTTGTTCTGCCCCGGCTCCGGCACGGTGGGGCAGGTCCCTCCCGCTGCTCGGCCGAGACCTTCTGGGGGAAGAGCCCGGTCACAGTAGCTGTGAAGAGGCACAGCTGGGGCTTGTTTCCTCCCGGGCTTGGCTGCAAGGCGAGCATGCGAGGATGTGGATGCGCCCGGGGTCGGAGATGCAGAGCTCTCCCCGCTGGCACCGGGAGCTGGGCTGGGCCCCTCTGCCCAGGAGTGCTGGAGGGCGCAAAGGAAGCTTTAATATTAATTACAGCAGGGTTAGGAAAGGAGAGAGCCTTTCACTTTGTCCCTAGGGAATGGCAAATCCTGGTCCTGAGAGGCTGCAGCTCCCGGTGCCCTGGGGACTGTGGTGCCGGGGTGATGGGGACTGGTGGGGGCCCAGGGTACTGGGGTGATGGGGACCTGTGGCACTGGGGTGGTGGGGACTGGTCTTCTTGGGGTGATGGGGCCCTGTGGCACTGGGGTGGTGGGGACTGGTGCTGGAGGTCGCTGGGATGCTTTGGACCAGTGTGTCAGGGTGATGGGGGCCAGTGATGTCAGGATAATGGTGACCGGTGGTGCTGGGGCGATGGGACCAAAGGGGTCAGGGTGACCCATGAGCCCAGGGTGATGAGCACCTCAGAAAGCCAGTGCTGCCCCACAGCTGGCTGGCACGCAGCAGCACCAAGGTGGGGGTGTTTGGCAGCAGAATTTGGCAGCACCAAGGTGGGGTGACCACAGCTTCCTCATGGAAAACCCCATCCTGGAGCCTGGCAGGCATCTCACCAGGGCTGCCAGGAAGAGACAGACTTCACCCACCCATCACTGTCCTTCCTGCCCCAACAGCAGAGCCCATGCGGGAAATGCCAGGCCGGGAAAAAAGCAAGGAGAAATCTTTCTAGGAGCAGGTTTGTGCCTCACAGCACCCAGCTGCTCAGGAGGACAACCTGTGGTGGCTTTTATGGGCTGGGTTCACGCTGGTGCCGTGGGGCCTCGTTTGGAGCTTGCTCCTCTCCCACTCCTGTCTTCACAAGACGTGTAGGAACTTCCTATCTCTGAGGCCTCGGGCCTTTAGTCAAATTTGGTTGGCAGCCACAGGCGCGCACACACTCGCCCGGCGGGATTGCACGCACACCTTGTTTTCTTAGGAAACAAGAGGGGAGCGTGACCCAGGCCGGGTAGCACTTCATTCTGCTGCAATAAATTAACATGTCAAACTGTTCTGGCCCTAAAACCTGTCCCAGATGCAGTGAAAGCTGGGGAGGAAGCTTGGCATCCTCGTGGTGAGCTCAGCCAGGTAAGGAGGTGCACCCAAGTTCGATGGGAACACCCAAAGTGTTCACCAGGGCTCAATCCCTGCCTTGCTGTAGTCATGGGCTGGGGGTCCCCAGCAGAGGGGTTCTGCTGGGGTTGGGTGAAGCCCTGAGCAGGGAAACAAAGGGTGGGACATTCCCCCAGTTTTAGCTGGGAGCATGCCCCTCTTCCCCTGCGGTGCCACCGGGCTGGAAGTGCTGCTGTTCCCCGGGGTCAGAGAGCAAGGGGAGAGCAAAGAGCAGGTGGGCATTGCAGGGACAGACAATCAGTCTCAGCCATCTCCCCTTAATATCGAGAGAAATCTCCTCTTTTGTTTTCTCTGTTTCTCCAGGAATCTGAAGTCCTTTTGCTGACTCTGAGTTAGTGGGAGAAGGGACAGCAGGGGCTCATCTTCCCCTGGAGCTGCACTGATGTGCAGCCAAAGGTGGCACAACCCCCCGTGCCCTGCAGGGCCAGGGCCCACCAACTGGAGCAGCAGGAGGGGAACAGGGGGCTTCAGCAGTGTGTGCCTGCTCTGCGGCCCTGGCTCCAGGGACCCTGGGGACGTGCCACAGCTCCTGATTATCCCCAGGGCTGGTCCTTCCATGGCGGGTCTCTCCCAGTGTTGCCTACTCCTCTGGGAACCTGCTTGGGATTTGTTTCCAAACACTTTTCTTCCCACCTCTTCACCCTTGCCAGCCCTCTGCCTCACCCCAAAGTGCCTCACCCCTCCCTTTCCTTAGGTGAGATCTTTCCCTCGAGCCCTGATTTTCCTCTCATGGCCAGGAATTATGGATGTTCAGGCCATCTGAAACGCCTTGTTAAGCAGTTGCGTCTCAAACAGCTTCAACCCCACAGGTCCTGCTGAACTTTGGGCTTCGGGCTCCGTCTGCAAGGCAGATTCCACATCCCATGAGACCCGAGCAGAGCAGGGATGGAAGAACCGGGGTGTTCACTCCCTTTTGGACACTGACGACCCGGTGCACTGCATGCTGAGGGGATGGCCAGGGCACTGAGCACTTTATCGAGGCTCCTCCGTCCGTGCCAAGCGCAGCCATGGCTGCGGAATTGCCCCGGCCTCTGCTGGAGGGCAATAGCTGTGCCGAGATAACCCCGCTATCAGAACCCCGGGGCTGGCTCCGCCCATCGCTGCAAGGCAGCCCAAAGCATCTCCTCCTCGAGGGAGAAGTGTCGCCTGAGCCCCGTGCGAGGGTTCCCCAGCCAGCCCCAAGTTGGGGTGCAGCAAGGAGAGGCCTCCCCAGCAGCTCCGCAGGGCTGGATTTGACCCCGCTCCAAAGCTCACTCACCATGAGACCAAACACTTGCTGAGCAAAGCTGCCGACAAGGGTCTCGGGGGACCTCTGGGGATGTGTCATCCTGCTCCCGAGCCAGCCCCGAGCTCCAGCGGTGTCACACGGAGAGTGGCTCTGCCGGGGGGTCCGGATCCCGGCCCCTGCCCTCCCCCTGGCTCTTGCGGGCCTGTGCCAGGTCCCCCGCTGGGGCACGGGGGCGGCTCTCGGAGCCGGGTCCTGCGACAGAGGTTGCGTTCGTCTCGCCTCCAGCCCATTGTCTTGTTTATTTGTCACGGTTGGTCCCCAATTAGGAGTTTGAGCCGTTTGGGACACGGACTGTTTCTTCCCATGTGAACGTGCGGTTCCCACTCCGCCGGGCTGTGATGTGGCCGGCGACCCGCAGGAGCATCTGCTATTGCAGCAACAGTGCCCGAATGCGTTTCAGATGGGCTCGGCTCTGCTTTCCGTGCTCGGGCCGGCGGCCAGCCTGGGATGGAGCCTCCAGCCGGCCCTCGGGATGCGATGTTCCCGTCCTCGGGGACGCGGCTTGGGGACCTGCTGGGGAGATCGTCACCAGCCAAAGGCGCGTGGCCAGCACCGAGCCTTGGGGGGACCTCTGGACGGGGAAGGGGCTGTGCCGTGGGCACCAGCGGGTCCGAGCGCAGCCCGGGCGCGCACAGGGGAAGGCGGGATGCTCCACCTGGGATCTCTCAGGGAAGGACCCGACCGCCATCCCCGGCTTTGCCGGTGAGGTCAGCCCCGGCTGGGACGCTCCCACCGGCTCAGTCCGGGGATGCAGCGCGGGTCACCCCGCGGAGGGGAGGCGCAGCCGGCGGTGCCCCAGCCCCGCACCTGCCCCCGCGGACGGCAAGTCCCGTCTGGCCGGTGGCCCCGGGGCAGCGCAGGGCCCGTCCGGCCGGGTTCGCGCGGCGTCAGGCAGCACATGATCCGCGCCGCGGGGCCAAGGGCTGAGGTCAGTCAGTCACACCCAGGCAGCGGCACTGACTTCACCGCGGGCAGGAGCAGCTCCTCACGTATCCCGCTCCCCGAAGGCAGCGCTGACCCGCCGCTCGGGGCCCATGGTCAGGCCGCTCCGTTATCGGGGCGCGGGCATCGCTCCCATCGCAACGGATGGCTCCCCGGAGCCCCTCCTGGCTCTCGTCCCAGGCAAAATAGTTTCTCTGGTCCCGGGGCCGAAGGGAAGTCACTGACAGGGTCCTGCCGGTGCCGCTGGGGAAGCCGCAGCGCCGGTTCCTTCGCGGTGCTCCCGGTCCGGCTCGCGGGGCTGGCCCGCTTCCCCGGGGCGCCGGCTGGGTGGGATCAGCCCCTGGCTGAGGTAATTGGAAGCCCTTTCCATCTCTCCCGAGTCTGGGATGAGCAGGGCAGCGCGTCCTGGCTCGCTGGGGCGATGGCACGAGCCGGGGACCGCCCGGCTCCAAAACATCAGGCGAGGGTAGAGGAAGAGATTTGGGGAATTTTAGGGGCTTGTCCACGCGTTTCCAGGGAAGGAAGAGTTAATCCCGCGCCTGCTGCTAATGAGCCTTAACTGGGAATGACCCGACACAGGGGAGAAGTGAACCCATTGTCCTCGCCTGTGTTTGACTGTCTTCCAGGGAGGCTCATGAAACGCAGAGCTGGGGCGTGAGTTCCCGATTTATGTCAGGAGGCTGTGATTTATTCTATTTATTTATTTTTGCCATCTGGTTGAGGAGGGATGTTGAACGCAAGCGTGAGAAATCCAGATGTGCACAGCTCCTCGCTCCCGCGCAGGACATCATCCCCAGCCCCGCCGAGCCCGACCCTGCCCCGGGGCCCTGACACCCCTCGAGCTCCCCGGGGCGGGTTGGTGGTAGCCCTGGGCACCTGCCGGGGAGGAACTGTGGGTGTTGACACAAGGAAGGGCTAAGCTTGGATGTCCAGCCCTGGACTTCCAGCATAGGACATACACTGACGTGGTAACAATAGCCATAGGGACACCTGTGTGTCCCCAGCTGCAGGGTCAGGGTGACCCTGGCATCCATCAGGGTGCTGTGGTGACAAGTGCTGCAGGACCTGGCCCTGGGCATAACGTCCATCCTAAAAGGATGATGCCCTGCCCCGTGCCTGTGTTTTTGGGGGAGTTGTATTGCTTTGAGGTCATCATATCTCACAGTGCAGGCAGGAAAAGGGCCCCACAAATGGGCTGCAACCACAAAATGGGCATCCTCCAGGGCAGGGACACAGGGGACACCCAGGGCCTCTTCCCTGGTGGCAGGCTGGATGATGGAAGAAAGCCACATCATGCATGGGGACACACCATGGCATCCAGGGATGTCCCCGGGTGCCTCGGCTGTGGGATGGAGGAGCCAGTTCCGTTTTGGCATTCGCCCCTTCCGTGAAGGGACAGCAGGGCCAGGCTGGAAATGGGCACTGCTGTCCCTGCTGTCACCACTGGTGCAGCACGAGGCTGCCACTGGCACAAGGCGGTGCCAGTCTGGGGTCAAACCCATGCCATGAAACCTCCCGTAGGAGCCGGGGGACACGGCTGGGCAGCACGACCCTGCGGGGCAGAGGGAGTGGGCTTTGGGGGGCAACCTCTGAATCTCTGCCATGATCTTTAGGTCGGGGCTCCTCTGAGACACGAGAGATGATCACACAGGATCTTAGCTCATCCGCTTGCTGTCTCATGCCTGGGAGGTTTGGCCAGTGGCCCAAGGGCTCCGGAGGAGGAGGAAGATTTCATCATCCTGCTCCAACGTCTCCTGTATAATCAGCCTCTTGTTAACCGATACAGCCCCATGCGAGGCGCTCGCTGAGGACCGGGGCACTGGTGCAGCCTTAGGTGGTCTTGGCCTCGGCAAAGCTCTGCTGAGCCTCTCCCAGCACAGCCTGGGAAGCGGCTGGGATTTTATCTGGTGTGTCCCCTCCACCTCGCACATGCTCACTCGGCTCCCTCAGCCTCTTCCCAGCCTTTCCCTGTTTCCCCAGGAGCTTCCAGGGTTGCCAGAGTGGGGCTCTCCACACCACGGTGCTCCACATGCTGGGATGGTTCCCTCACTGGGATGGTGCCCGAGCCATGGTGCTCCCCACACTGCCACGGTACCCACACCACGATGCTCCCCGTGCCAGGACAGTCCCTGCACCACAATGGCCCCTACACCACGATGGTCCCCACATCATCCCAGCACTTTTGAGCAGCTAGTGAGTGTTAATTTAAGCATTTTCCCCTGGAAAATTGTGTTTCCAATCAGCCATCCCATAGCAGGTGGGAAGGGAGGACGGAACAAGGTGACAGGGGACTGTGATGCACAGTGATGCCTGAGGGGTTTTGGGGCAGCCCCGAGGGTGCTCTGGGGAGCAGAGGTGTCTGAGGGTGAGCACAAAAGGGACCCAACGAAGAGCAGCCAAATACAGTCTGTTTCTGTTGGTTTATTTTAAAAAAGGAGGACAAGAAGTATAAAAAAATAAATATTTAAATAGAATTCCATGAATATATTACCAAAAATCTTACTAATAATTATTAATAATTATTAACAATAAAATTATTAGAAGTCAGATCTCAGTGCACGCTGGGCTTTCCACGGAGGCAATAAATAACCCTCACAGCCCGCTCTGGTGCCAGGAGCGAGCCAGCGCCGCCTGCCACCGGCCTGGGGCCCGTCCCTGCGTCCCCACGTCCCCATGTCCCACATCCCAATGTCCCCATGTCCCTGTGTCCCGTGTCCCCGTGTCCCCATGTCCCCGTGTCCCCGTGTCCCCGTGTCCCAAGTCCCCATGTCCCCTTGTCCCATGCCCCCATGCCAGGGCTGCAGTCAGCCGTGCAAAGCCCAGCTCTTGGCTGTTAGTACATTCAGAGCTCTTCCAATGGGAAAAGCACTTTTCCTAAGGAGAGGACGCTCCGTGCCCCACCGTGCCCGCGCGGGGGGATGATGCTCCACAGTGGGGTGACTGTTCCACACAGGTGGCCTTGTCCCAGAGAGCGGGACCCAGCCCCAGCCACCACAGCCACTGGGTACCCTCAGTTCAGCTCCTTGCAGGGGAGCCCAGCCTTAAAATGTGCAGGGGGAGCGTGTCCCCGTGTCCCTCACAACCCTTTTTCCAGGGAAGCTTTCAGACAGTGCTCAAAGGCGTCCGTCCGGTTGCTCTCCATGATGGGCACCATCCATGGGGGACAAAGTCTGGCCCTGCCGCCAGCCCCCGCAGCTCCCTGCACCCCGTGGGAGCTCAGGGAGGGCTGAGGCACATCCCGGGACCAGCCCACGCCCCGGCATCTCCTCGGGGATGCGATGCTGGCTCTGCTCCGCCCGGGACACTCCAGGCGGCAACGTTCACCCCCTCAAGGGGCAATAAATTACCGGAGGGTGGATGGGGCCAGCGCAGGGTCCGGGTAATAAATAGGAAGGCGGGAATTCGGGAGGCAGCGGCGGGGCCGGCCAGCAGCAGAGAGGGAGCGTAGCCGGGGCAGGTGCTCATGAGGGGCTGAGATGAGGTAGGAGGACACGTGCCGCCTGCCCGATGACCTGCACGTACTTCCTGAGCACCTGGCAGCCCTGCTGCTTCTTCTTGAAGGTGCTCTTGCCCTTGGAGCTGTCCCCGTACCTGACGTCCACCTGGAAGATGTTGTAGTTCTTGCAGAGGAGGCAGGTGAGGTTGGAGATGAGGCCTCGGGTGGTCTTGGTGGTGTTGTGGAGCCGCTCGAGGAGCTCTTTGGCCATGGGGTTGAGCTCCTCCTGGTCGCGCGTGATGTTCCCCAGCGAGGCGTTGAGGAAGGCGAAGAGCTTGTACATGGCCACCATCACCTCCTTCCTCTCGCTCGTGCGGTTGACACGGAAAGCAGGGAAGAAGATGCCAGCGGGGTTGCAGAGCTTGTCAGCCTCGCTGCTGAATGGTTCTCCTTGGCACTTCAGCTGGGAGGAGAGGCGAGCGTCACCCCGTGTCCCCTGTGTCTCCCCCGGCCACCTCCTGCCACCGTCCCCGCGGTGCCCCCAGGCCTCCCCCTTCATGCACTTGCGGCTCAAAACCCCCGCCCTGGTCCCTGGCCGTCCCCAAGCGCCACTTACATAGAGGCTGAAGAGTTCCTGGGCGGTGGCGTTGAGCACGGCCACCTGCCTGCGGGTCTGCTCCTGGACGTTGGAGCGGCACAAGCCGTGGCTGGGGCAGCTGGAGCCGGTCACCAGCAGCGCCCGGCCGGCCACCGGGCGCCGCTGCAGCAGGAGCAGGGCCACGAAGGGCACGACGCCTGTGTGGGGAGAGAGGCTGGAGTCACGGTGGGGACCGGGACGAGACGGTGGTGGCCCGTGGGGACCACGTCGCCGCTGATGCAGAGCATCCACCGAGGATGACCCCAGTTCCAGGGACCCGAAGGGAGGGTGTCCAGCTGGACAGGAGACCCATCCCACTTGGGTGTGTGTCCAGCTCAGCTGGAAGTCCCCAGCCCCCCCACTCTGCCGTCCCGGCCGTGCCGCAGCTCCCGTCCCGCTGCCGTCTCCCTCACCTGCCCCCCGGCAGGCGCTCCCCCGCCTCCCTTCCCGGCGGGGGGCCCCGCAGCATTCCCACATTTC
>VZRQ01010079.1:59827-96876 GCA_013397975.1 Machaerirhynchus nigripectus | reverse complement strand
TTTCTGCCCTCATGATTTTAGGAAATTAAAAAAGAAAGAATTAGTTGAGGGCCACCTGGTCATGCAACAATTGTGTGGGTGTGTTGGTGTGACCCCTGTGTGGCTCATTATATACTCTGAAAAATTAGAGAAGCTTATCCAAAGTGAAATTCCTTATCTACTTTGTGGGGTCCTGCCTTCATCTCCAGAATGGGAGACCTCTCAGGGACCATAGCAGCCACTGCGGAGCAGTTTTGCTTATCTGCTCCAAAGAACCATAGTTATGGTATCAAACTTCTTGTGCCTGCATTGTATTGAACCCCCAGTGTTCTTAAAAATTGCCTTCTTTAGACACCTGTCCTTATTTATTTATTTATTTATTTATTTTAATTTGAACATTGTATGTATGGTGCGTTTGTACTCACCCTAAGAATTGCTTCATTGTCCAAACTGCTTGTGCTTCAATCTGTGAAATGAAGATAATTATTCTTCTTTGGGCATAGTATAGGGTATTTGGTAGTCCGAATTTCACTCCACATGGGCTTGCCTCTGTCTTGAGATCTTCTGAGCTGGGCCTGATCTGATGCCTTGGGTAGGCAGTGTGACTGCTCTTCCAAGTGACTTCCAGAGTCACATATATTGCTTGTAGCACAAAAAGGAGGAACCTGAAGATGAGCCTTCAATCTGAGAAAAACACCCTAATTTCAGAGTTATCCTCTATTGCCGGGCACACCAACACTGTTCCCCAGTGTCGGTTCCCACATTTCAATTTGTGGAACCTAGTTAGTCTTGCAGTAAGAAGAAAAACACCCTTTGACTTATAAATTGAGCACATTTAATGGGGAGCAGCACAGGAGTAGTCATTATTAATAATTATTTGCATAACAATAGCCTTTCTTCCATAGATCTGGCAAAGCTGGGCAAACATGAATTAATTCAACCTTAAACTACTCACATGGGAGGATGAAAAGTATCATTATCCACATGAACAGTTTCTCTGCATGATTTTACTAATTATAGTATAGCACTTAGGTGTTGTTATATGTGCTATGTAAGAAGGTAAATAACATTTTACAGAGAGAACCAAAGGCATTTCTCACCCGATCAGACTCTTTCCAGCACTCACACTATATTTTCTCCAGCAATGGGCAGAATTATTCTGGCAGAAGGGGAAGGAAATGGGAAGCAGAGGCAGAGCTATAAATAGGTGAAATGCCTTGCTTACACCCCGCAGGAGTGGGCTTTTCAAAGAAGTGGATCGAGACAGTAACTCAAGTTGCACACCATGCACCCTACCAGAAGAGCTCCCACTTTTCTCTGTTTCTTGGATGAATCTTATTCCTGATCCTAGCAAGGCAGCTTAATGCAACCTTCCCCAAAAGGGAGTGCTGTTCCATTAGCACCGCCTTAAGATATAACCAGGCTGGTCCAATGAGGTGTGGGAGCACTTTCTGCTTTATGATGCTTTGAGCATTAGGGAAGCAGCTACTGCCTCAAAGCCCTGGGGAAGGGCTGCTGAAATACTTCCAGCTACCTGGGAGCCTGTGGGTATTCCTCCTTCCTGGCCTCTGAGACTTCCAGCAAGGCCTTTGTTGTGCTTTTTATCCTGCTAAGCTCATGGAAAATAGCTGGCTCTAGGTTTTCCTGAGGACAGCCCAACAACTGGGCATGGCGGTGTCTGAAATAAATATAGTTTTGGAGGAGAGTTCATTTCCCCTGAATTAATGCAGCCTGACACAGAGCGCAGGAGCATGTGCCATCTGGTCAGATCTGCCTTGGTTTTCTGAACAAGGGGGAGGGTAACCGATACTTTCATGAACTGCGCTTGCTGCACAGGCAAAAACAGTAATCCCCTAGGTACTGAAAATGAGAGATGCTAATCTGAAATTAAAATGGGTAAACGCGGACAGGCCCGGTAAGGTGGTGAAGATCAAAACCCTGTTCTCTAAGGAAATGAACTTTTTTATCTTGAGAAGCCCCAGGCACCGCCATGTAGTCCACCACTTTAATAGCGGGTGGTGGGGTAGCACGCTGCTGTTTTCTTGCGGAGTCAAGCTTGTTCCCTGCACATACAGGGTGTAATGTAATTTCCTTCTTCATTCCATGATGTATGTATGTTCTCTGCAGAGATTTCACTCCCTATTACCCATCCATGTCCCCTGCTCCACCCTGGGCCTGTTTTGCCATTGCCTTCTGATGCTGCTGCATAATTGGGCTGGAATATGTTCCTCCCATTCCTCCTCAGCTAGAGAGCAGACATCTAATTCTACTCTTGCCTGCAGTCCTGCCGAGCATGTAATGAAATGGCCAGGTTCCGTGGATTCTCCCTGGGAGGGAGTCAGAAGCAGTCCAGCGGTGTGTCATGATGCACGCTGGGATCCTGGAGGAGATCCTCATCTCTTTCCTTGCGCTGCCATAGGAGCAGGGCTTGCGTGTTCATGAGCGATGGGCAAGGATTCTGCACAAGCTGCTGGAGAGTTCAAGGCAGCCACGTGTGCCCTGCGGCGATGGCTACGAAGTCATGGCTGGCCGTGACTTTGGTACAGGACGGGCTCTTAAGGCCAGCCGTGCTGGCCTTAATTTAGCAGATAATGGCTGAGTAACCCAGAGGCATGTGTAAGGCAGGAACAGAAAGTGTTTGCCTTGTTTTCCTAACAAAATTGTGCCCTGGCCGCGTGCCTTTCAGACTTTCAGCCATCACCCTGCAGTATAAAATAGCGGTGAGGGCTCTGAAGCTTCTCTGCAGATCAGGTGAGGCAGGCCTGCAGTGCCACCAAGAGCAAAGAGGACAGCAGGAAGGTGGCAAAAAGCTGCTTTCATATGCAGCAAAGCACTAAGGGAATCTGTCAAGGTGTGGAGTGAGATGCAGGTAATAAATTCCTTTACCTTGCTGAGGTTTGTAGTGCCTGCACTGCTCAAGGACAAAACCTGTCATCCTTTCACGTATTCTTGGGATGAAACAGAATCACGGGCTAACAGAGACCAACAAAATCGGGGTGCAGAAACAGCAGATGTGGTCATTGCATTTTTTCTGGGGGTGTTGGCACACATTCATGGCCAAAGCCTGTCATCCTGGAATTAATTTCACCGAAACACAGCCTTGTGCCTCCCACCTAAGGGGGTATCTTGTCTGTTGCAATTAGGTCTTCCCTTAGTGTCGTGGGTTCAGCCAGTGAGCAGTGGGTACAGAGCACACAGCGCCAGAGTGCACTGCTTGATGTTGGGGCCAGCACCAATTCACGTGGATGTGAGGGCTGCAGGAAAGACAAAAATTGGAGGTGTGTTTTCTGCGCGGTTAGTTCAAGGAGAATATTGCAGCTCTTTTGGCCAGGAAAGATGAGTGGAGAGAGGACATTTTCCTGTGGTAGCTTGGTCGTCCTTTTTCCCTGATGAAAAGCAGAAGCAGTACCTCGATGTATTCATTCCATTCAAAGATGTAGTAAAACTTGCTTGGCTTTTTAGGGGGGCACTGCATTGCAATATTTGGATAAAATATGCTATAGAAGAGGGTGAAGGTTTATCTGGCTTGCAAAACCCAGATAAAGGGTCAAGATTTAGGTTTAATTCATGACAGAGAGATTCTGGCTCAGAAATTTCCATTGGTTTCAGGAGTGCTGAACTCTGATCATCTGTGCAAGGGGCATGTTTCTATTAAGATACTGTATTTGTTTCTCTCCTGTCCCCCTCCATCTTTACTCCTGAAAAGAAGATGCCTCCAAAATCAGAGAACTTGAAATACCTCTTATCTTTCACTTTTTTCTTTTACTCCCAACCTTGGTTTTGTTTTTGGACCAGAATGCCCGATACAATCATGCAAAGGTCTTTTATTTATGTTTGGCTGGGAGCTGACCAGATGCCCAGCCTGTGAAATAATCACCATCTGTTGATTGTAATTGCAAGGCAAAAGCCAAAAGCCTGGAAGGTTTTTTCAATGATGTATTCAAAGAACTGCAGCTTGACTTTTCTGAATAAAAACAAAAGCTTCTGCTTTGGGTCAGACTTTTTTTTTTTTTAATACCTCCCCACATGCTGAATGCCTATGAATAGCTCTGCTACTCATTCCCTCCTTATCAGAAACAATTTGGCTTTGAGCTTTCTGGGCTTTTTCACTGCTGTCTGAGAAGGTGGCACCATCACTGTGCCCTGGTGCATTGTGCCCATCATCTGCAGCTCGGCACTTCAGCGGGGAACACGCTTCTCTGAGGTCCCCCACACACTGAGTTTCTTCTCTCCCTCCTTTTGTGTCTCTGACATCCTGCCATTCTCACATCAGTCAAAGATGTCTCTGGGGAAGAAGGACAATGCCAAATACTGCAGGTGCAGTGAGAATCAATAATTCATTTAATCATAAATTAATAAATGAGGATGCTGCTTGGGGAGAAGGGGAGGAAAAGAAAGAAGATTAATAAAGTGGTTTTCAGATCAATTCCACAACTCTGAGACTGAGGAAAGGCTCCAGAGGGCCTGAACTTGATAATTGTCAAGATCTGCAGGAGTCCCTCAATACCATCACTGCTGTAGCTTGGGTTTAATTCAGTGATACTGCTGCTGTCTGCCCCCTCTCCTGTGGAATTTGGAGGCTGCAGAACCTCGGTATTTGCAGGATGCAGAGCAGAATGCCTCTGGGTGGGGCAAGTGAGCCGTATAGAAGTTTTTCTGCCTGCTGCATGAAAGCATTGTAGTTCCTCCAGTGCTTCTGCCAGGCGTTGAGAGGAAGGCAGGTCTTATCTCCTAGCCCCCAAAAGCTGAGCCTGCTTCTCGGTGACCACGGGGTGCAATTGAGTGCTGTTCCCACGGGGTGACCTGGGAACACTCAATGCTGTGCTACATCTGGCCCTGCCCAAAATACATAGTGGCAAATACATATGTGCATCCCATCTGCTTGACACTGCAGCATACGAAGGCAGGGCAAGCCAGGATTTAGCCATCAGAAAATGAGGAATAAATTTAATAAGGATGTTGAGTGTATTAACCTCCGGAAGACGCTTCTCAGGCAGGCAATGACTATTTGTTCCAGTAAGTGGGCAAAGACTTCCAAAACACTCTGTTCTGTAGTAGTGGGCATAATGGGTGGCCAAATTTGTCACAAGCTGCCACCAAGCAGCACATTTCTCTCCGGTGCGCTCTGTCCTTCCCTGTGCCTGCAGTAGGGGAGACCTTTCGCAGCAGCTCAGATGAAGGCCCTCGGGGCTGCTGAGCACTATTACTCTCGTTTTCTCCTTCATTGGCTCTTAAGTAACATCTGACACGGGGTTGGATTTGGCTTGTTGAAAATATGGACGACTCCAAGGATGTTTCTCCTGCATTAAGTGCTCTGTGGGCGTACCTGCAGTTGGAGCTGACTTACATTTCTATGAGAGATAAAAATATTTATTTTTGTCATTGTCCAGGAGAAGAGGTCAGGTCTGTTTATGCAGCATGTTAGTGCTCAGAGAAATTTGGGAACTGTGCCTCTCTCCTAACCCTTCCTATGGTCAGCAGGCATCTGGAAACACGAACTCCCTAGGGGCAGGAGGTCTTTACTATGTATTTGTATATCACTGCATTAGTAATGGTAATGAATAGTGGAATTAGAGCCTTAGTATCTCTTTTATGTAACCATGCATGTTGCTAATGGGCATTAGATTAGCCAGAGCTGCTCAAACGCCCAGCAATGCTGTTCTGCCTCAGCAGTGGTTTGAATTCGCCCAGTGCTTGTGTACTGGGTAAAGTGTCTGCTTTTCCTAGAAGAAAGGAACAAATCGATGCGACCGAGAGCGCTGCTGGAGCTTGGGAGCTGGGATCTCAGACAGTGCAAAGACTGGGAGACAGGGAAAGGATCTCCAAAAGGTTCTCTCTGAATGCAGTAGTATCTGTTTTCTGTGCCCCTTCTTTCCTTTTTGTTGAGTTATTTCTGATTTAAACTGATTCAGAGGCAGAACAAGGCCAACCTATTTCCTGGTATAAGGTCTACTTGTTTTCTTCCTGGTTTAATCTCATAACTCCTAGTTATTGCCTCCTCTCACTCTGCAGGGCGGTCAGACTTCAAGTGTATCTTACAGTTTGCTACCGTAAGCTACCGTAGGGCTGTTCCTTAACCAACTGTACGCATTTGACCCTTCTTAGTCTTCTTTATGTATTCTTCCCTGTCCGTTTATCAATCATACCTGATTTTTTCCTAGTTTGCTGCTCATCTATTGGTGATGAGGAAAAAATGATGGTATTAACCAAATTGAATCCTTGGGATGGTTATGTTGAAATGGTGCGGACACGCTCCCCTCCCTCATTCCCTCTGCTGTGATGAGATGCACCTCTGCCTCCCACTCAAAATTGCGAGAGCCTGATTTGCTAATGTAACACATCAAGATTATTTTATTTTCTTCTTTTCTGTAACCTCAAATCTTAGAATGAAACAGTTTCTGTGCTTTCTCCCTTCTGCTGCATATCCATCTTTTAGATTACTGCTCTCCAGAGACTTAACTGTTTTCTTTTTTCTGTGTTGATGGGTTCAGTTTGCGGCTTTGATAAGTACAGATGCAATCATCCTCCATCCCACTCGTGCTACGCTCTGCTTTACCTTTCAGACCATTGCCTTCACATGTTCAATTTTAAGGACCTATGTGTTCATTGAGGCCCTCTTTCTTTGTCTTCCATTATATTTGCAAATTCTCTGTAGGGTGGCAGCTGCAAATTTCATGGACAGTTACTGTTGTTTTCCTGTGACACTTGTTTAATCAGGCCAACATGGATGAAAACCCCTTGGCACATCATTTGTCATTTCCCAGTCCAACAAAGCATATTTTCTTTTGGTACCTCTGGCCAGTTTTTTGATCCATGGGTTTTTGGTTCCAGTGGGGCAGTGTCAAATCATTCAAATTCCTAAAGCTTCAAATTCCCTTGACTACCTTTCCTCTGTGTGCTAATTGTCTACGTGTATTAAAAAAGTAAAAGACTAACTTGTGTATTTCATGTGATTTTATTATTTAGATTCTTAATTACCCTACATATTTGTTTCATTATTTCACTAAGGCTAGACATTGACTTAGAATTAAATGTTGCCAGCTCTATTCCTTATTGAAAATCTTTATTATGTTTGGGTTTTGGCTGGTTTTGTGGAACCTCCCTAGCTCAATGTAAATTGTCAGATTATTTGTCACTAGGATAATACGTTTGTCAATGCCTCACCATAACAAATTAGGCTCCTGATCCTGCATACATTTATGCAGGTGCTTATATGTATAGATTGCCTAACGTTCAACCCTGTATTAGTTCTGTTGAAGTGAAAAATGCTTTTAAAAAATGTCTCTGTCTTTTCTGGATTAAGTTCTGGGATGTTGCTTGCTTTATTTTATTTGTGGACATATAATTCTTCAAGTTCTTTTTTCTTCTGCTTTTTTTAACTTGCTTTTTTCCCTCTTTTCTAGTCCAAAATTCCTCTCTTTATTCTTATGGCTAGAGACATTTAAAAAAGCTGTTCAGCCATTTCTGAACATTTCATTTCATCCTCATCCTCACTTATTAATGAACCCACCTTCTTTCTGGTGCTGCTTCTCCTCTTGATGAATTTGTAAATCCTTTCTTATTCTCCTCAATGCCTTAGGCAACATAAATTCATTTGCTTTTTTTTTTTTCTTGCCCTTATCTCTTCCTTGCATCCTTAACTGGCACTGTATATTCTTGTTTAGTCACAACCCCCACTTCCATTTGCAGCACAGGAATTTCTGGTGATTTTCTTGATGAAAAGGCACCGATAGAAAAACACCATGCTGTACATTACTGTAAGATCTGAAATGTTTTATTTAAAATTTGTGTGTTGTGGAGCTTTCTCAGGCTCAACATTTGTTGCAGTCACTGTGTAGCAAAGCTAGAATTTCAGTTCAAGCATTTCTTTGCTAAAATGTCAAAGTGCTCACCATGGCTTGAGCAGGGCAAGACAGGCAGCTGAGCAAATGGGAATTCCTCTGCTTTCTTTGTGGTTTCATGCACTGTGCTGTGTTGACTGTTCACTACAAGAGCTGCTCTCCTTCCCTGGTAGGAGATATAGAAAAGCTCCCTTTTTAAGGGGAGTCCTTCTAACCCAAAGCAGGTGGTGGGGGTCTGTGAGTGTTTCAGCCACTTGCTGCTCAGGAGAAGGCAGAGAGCTAAAAGGAAACCTAGGCTGAAACACTGAGTGGCTGTAAAAGGGGAGAAGAGGCAGGAGGTCTTTCCATCCTTCCAAGCTCCACTTCAAGACAGGTTGACAACAGTGCTGTGCTTGAAATAGGTGTGGTGGTGGTGTCTGAGCTCCATCAGCATGTTGGGCAGGCAGAAATGTCCCACGACCACTGTGGCTGCTGCTACCAGAGATGGCAAACCTGCCCCTGGGCAGCAAGGCTGGCGGATGTCTGGTGAAGGAGTTCCTGCACGAGATCTGGGAACAAATAAACCTGGAGGCTAAATTTAGAGGCTCATTAGAGAGGACCTATTCAGCCAAGGCTGATACTGTGACCTGTAAAAATGCCTGTAACTCACCTCATGAGAAGGGGGCAGTACCACTGACCTGCCTTATGACTTTGGAAAAGTCTCTGCCCACGTTCAGTTTCCCAATCTCTAAAACAAGGACACTGCTACACGGCTGCAGGGCTTTGGCCAACTCCTCACCGTGAAATGCTCCCAAAAACTGGGTAGAAATGGAAGTGTTTCTTTCTTTTAGGGAGTCAGAGTGAAGCTTTTTGTGGGGCAGGGCAGGAAGAAGTGTGTTGTATTTAGGGGTTCCTACCACCTCTATTTGGAGTGGTCTTACCCACCTTCCTCTCTCCCTTCCTCCCTGTGTGGATGCCATGGAGAGCAGCTATGCACAAGCAGAATACAATGAGATAATGAGTTCTCATGTGACTCTGAGACCAGAAGCCATTCTGTCTTCATCTTCCTGCATCATGGCATCCTTCACACCCTTCCTGGAGATGGACAAGTCAGGAGCCATGCAGACCCCCAAAGAGGTAAAAAAAAAAGAAAAAGCACAAAATATGCTTAAAAATAGAGTTTACCCCCATAGACCCATACTTTTCCCATAGACCTGTATTTTACCCATTCTTCTGTGCCCCACAGTGTTGGGCTACATGAGAGGGCAGGGAGCCTGCCAGAGTTCTGGTCAGTATGTTTGTTGTTTTCTCAGAGGAAATGTCTTTTTGTTTACATGGGGGAGAGAGAAGCTTAGAGAAGAAACCTGGCACAGAGCAGTTGGGATTTGGTTAATCTGCTTAGAAATACATTAATCGGAGGATCGGATGCTGTCAACAATACTCTTTCCCCTCACTCTCTTCCCCCTTTCAGTACCTTCCTCATCAGTGCTCCCACTGGATCCTATTTCTCACCCTCCTCCCTGCAATTCTCCTCTCCCCTGCTGTGAATGCTAGGGAGTAATGAAGGACAAGGAGATTAAAGCAAAATTAACAAATAAAATATAAATCCTAGACCTAAATGAAAATTAAAAATGGGTATTCAGCTGTTTATTTATCTCCCTAAAAATAGCCTTGTACCCCAGCCAAAATAAATGTAGCCAGGATTTCCCTGGGAAGTTCTGGGGAAAACAGTCAGGTTTCAAAAGATGAACAACCAGTGGAAATTGCGTCTGTCTGCTCTTCCCTTCGATTCCATCCATATGACATTACCATGGCATTATGACAGTGACTAGAGAAAGGACTCCTCCAAAGTGCCAACCCTCGCTGCCTTCAGCAGGATCTGCAGGTACTCAGCCTCTGGCTGTCATCACTAGGGGCATCCATAACTGTCAGCAGTCACAGTTTAGGGGGTGCTGTGATTAAAGCTGGAGCCAGGCAGTTCAGGTTCTCTTTTGGACAGTTGGGATAATAATGCACACAAGGACATTACCTGTACAGGGAGAGGAGCTCTGAAGGAAGTTGTCACTGTTAGTGGCACATTGCTCAACATCTTGTTACTTTCCTGCCTGGCCTCTGGTGAATTGGAAAGGAGGCTCTAAGGTGGCATTCCATGACTACCTGAAGCCAAGGCTGAGGCCAAATTTTTTGCTCTCTGAGCTCTGTCGTTGTAGAATTACTGTTGTCAGAGGAGTTTTTGTTCTACATGCACTGTTTTCGTCTAACATTTTTGTTTTATGAATTTTTTAAGAAAAGCACAATAACAAAAGGCATTGCAGTGAACAAACTATCAGTACCAGCTACTATCTACTCTTAGTATTTGTTTTACACACACAGACTTTTATAGTTCTGGGTTTTGTTCTCATGTGCAGCACTCTGTTTCATTCTCTGTATGAAGGTATAATCATAGGCAATGCAGGATATGTGGTGTAGCTTGCTTAATTTCAAGGAAAACCTTTGAATTCAGGGATCTCCTGACCTCTGAGCCATTATTTTAACAGCATTACAGTTGCATTAATTTTGGAGATTTTGCAATCCCATGTTAATCCAAATTCCATTGAAGTCAGTACACAGACACCCATTGTCTTAAGCTGGGGTTGGTTCAGGTCATTACTCTTCAAATTGTGCTAAGGGAAAGGATGAGAATAAAGGGAAGGATGCAGTGGTTATCAGAACTCAGCTTCTTTTTGTGTTTTCATGGGTGAAGTAAAGGCTGTCTTAAAAAGAAATTGAAGTGGTAAATATTTTTACAGGAGAACTGGGGTTTTTTTGAGAGAGCAGGAGGCATGAGGAGAACACAAGGCTGCTGCCTAAGGGTGCAGCAGTACTTGCCCCAAATATGAACAGAATGTTTTGGCCACAGAGATCTCAGTGCATTATCCATTCAACAGGAAGATGTGTCCTTGTGCCAGTTTCCCTTCTCAGTTCCCTCATGCTAGAACACTGCACTGAGGAAAAAGTGAGAACTCACCCCTGGTTCTCTCCAGTGCACTTCAGAGGAAGATCCAAAGGAAACAGTGCCATTCCCCTGTTTATATAAACACATGAGGAGGTGCCCTCAGCTATTTGAGGACATGTGAATCACGTTAAAGTTGGTGCAACCCATCTCTGCTTGGCCTGCCTCCTGTATTCCCTCAGCCAATGTGACCCAGTTGCCAGCCAAGTGTGGCTGCCAGGGTGGGTGGTGGTGTCTGCTGGCTGTGTCCTGCAGGTCCTTTGCAGGCCTTTTTTTCCTAATGCATTTGTAGTGCTGATCTCATGACCTGTACTATGGTGTGAACCCTTCGTGCTCTGGGACAACACCTTCAAAAGATCTGGGCTTGAGCGTTGGACTTACAACCAAAAAGTGGCCATAAGACTTTCCTGAAGGCCATGTCCAGACCTTGTGCCAGTAAGGCAGAAATACCGAATTAGCGTGGTCACAAATTCCTGTGCCTTGTCTTCCTGCCAGCAAGTGGGAGATAGAGATCCCATGAACCTGTCAGAGGTGTGTACCTTGGACAGCAGCCCCACATACATGAAGGGCTCTATTGCTCTTGGTTGGGAGCTGGGGCTTTGATACCTGCTGGATGAGATCACAGCACTGAACCAGTGCATGTAGGGATTTTGTCTGTCTGGGTAAAGGAGGGTGTGATAGCATTGCTGCCTCTATTTTGTTCAACATGAATAAGAGTCAGAGGGACTGTGGTAGCAGAGATCTTGCTGTGAGCTGCCATCAGAAAAGTACACAATGTCCTTTCCAGCATGGCATTCTTGCTGGTTTTAGCATGCTACTTGGATTAAACCTAGTACAGGCACATGTTATGTCTGCTGAGGAGAGATACTGGTGGGTTTGGAGCTAGCCTATATCTCAAAAATGTTGCGGGGAGCTGGTGCATGGTTTTTTTTTGGCAGGTGCTTTCTTAGCCATGCTTTTTCTCTGTCTGAGAAAGCAGTGTCATCCACTGCTTTTTCCATCCTCTTAATAGCAGTGGCTTTGCTGGTTCTTGCCTCTGGCCCCATAATTGGGCTACTGGTTGGAATCTGGGTTGCAGCAGAAGCCCTTCAAGGAGGCATCTTTTCCCATGTACCATCTCCCTGGAATGTCGTGAAGGCGGTATGAAAGAGTTGCTTCCTACCAATCTCTTTCCCTGCCCAGGGTGTTGCCATTGACTTCCTTGTTCATAGCCAAGACCTGAACTGACAGAGTTCACAGCCTGAAGTGTTCCTTCTCAGGCTCAGTGTTGCATGTTGGAGTGGATGTGTGTTGTTGGACTGAGAAGGGAGCTTGGAAGCATGGGGGGGTTGTCCCTTCCAGCGTGGCTACATCCAACACATGCACTATTGCTGAACAAGCTGTAATCCCTGGGGAAAGTGGACTTCCTACACATCTTTTTTTTTTCTGTGTCCTCCTTCACATCTCCTGGAGGCTGTCCCTACAGCTGTAGCATGCAGAAGCTTGAGATCTTGGGGCACCTTTTTAGGCCAGTGATACGTGGACTGTGGTGTGGGACACAGGTAAGTACTATGTACGTAAACTCTAATAAACAGTAGAAACTCAGTGATTTCATGCAGCTACTCTCCAAAAATCAGAGTGGATTGTGGGCCAGAAGTTCAGGCACCATGATGCTGGTCTGTGTGCTGCTCAGCAAAGTAGCAGGCTAACTCTCAGTCAGCCCTATGCCCTGCATTTAAAAGTGCCCGAGGTGGAGTTTACACAGCCTCCATGGAGCAGTTTGTTTCAGAGCTTTGCTGTTGTCACTGCTAGATAGCTAGTCTGAGATCTCGGTGCAAATTTCGTTGCTAATAAAGATGATTGGTGGGGAAAAGAGAACTATTTTTCTCATGCAAATTAAAAGCATACTACATTTATCTTTTAGCATTTTTCTATCTATTTTTCTTCTGTTTCTTTTCTGTCCCTTTGATGTATCTCCCTATCTCTATCTCATTTCCTACTTTCCTTCTTCCACGATTATCACTTTCTCCTTTCACAGGGAGCAGAAAGAAGCATCTGCTCTGCTTTCTGTGTTCCCACTTAATCCTGCCTGATCTCCCACTGTTACAAGGCTCCTTTCCCTCTGGTACCTTCGTGTTTGGTACAGATGAGTATGGCAGAGCACTGCAGAGGGTCCTGTGCTTTCGGGATGCTTCCCAGGCAGTGCCTCCAGCCTCATCTCCTTCCTCACTCAATCCAAACAGCTTGTGCTCAGATGCTAATGTTATCACTCATTTCTTCCAGAGTGGTGATGCCTGGAGCTTTCAAATATGTTCATTAATTAGGCCTCCTGGGGTGTATTCCCGGCTGACCACTCTGTGTGCGCATGTGGAACTGGCGGAAGGGAGGAGAGGGCATGCCTGGCTCTGGAACATACGCTGTGCATCCTCCTGGTTTGCAGGCTTGCTTTAACAGTTGGTCATTCCTTAAAGCCTCATCCCCCCGCAGAAGTGGAGAGAGCCTGGGATGCCTTGGAGAGGCGAAGAGACACAATCGGGTTTGACAGGATTTGCACCACAAATTAAGTGCTGAATGTTCACGTTTGACACTCCAGCTCCATAGAGCTTTTGGATAGCCCTTTGCAGAGGAATCTGTCAGAAACCCAAGCATCCAGAAAGCAGGGGGAAAACCACTCTGCCACCTCCTGTTTTTCACTTCTCAGATGATGCAAAACACCAAATTGGTTCTGCATAGCCTTGTCAGCTCCAGTGCGCTGGGGAGGAAGGTACTGTCAGGGCAGGGAGCTTGCACACTGCCCCCCCCCATCCCACACCTCCATGCTTGGTGTTTCATTTTAGATGTAATGGGGGTGTAGAGGCAGCACCATCATTCTTCTTGATCGATTAAAAGAAAAAGTATGAACCAAACCCATTTAATTATGTTGAGCCAGGGATGTTCTTGCCAAAAGACTAACAGAAGCTTGGTTTCATTTCATAGATTTCCCCTTTCCAAAGGTGGCTGTATTTTCTTCATCTGTCCTCTGTGGTTATGGGTTTTTGCTGTATGTGCTGTCTGGAGCAATGCTGTCTTCCAACCTAGCAAAAGTGCTTTATTCCATTGTTGTATTGCCTCCTAGAGCCTGGAAAAGACTTTGCCTTTTTGTGACTTGGGCGTAGGATTACATATCAGTAGGTTGTGCTATAAATGAGACCTGGGCAAGCAGTTCTAAAAAGCTGTTCCTTCGATGGAAGTCATCCCTGAATGGGCAACAGCCTTGAGCCAGTCTCAGTACAGCACAGCCTCACACAATAGCATCTTGTCATTAGAGCTGAATTCCTGTGGGCTGTGTTTACCGTGAACATACAGAGCATTCCTTTGGCAGCACCAAAAGACAACTCCTTCTAAAGAGCTTCTGTGGTTCTAGGATTTACCCAGTGTCTTTCTCAAACTCTTGGTTCCTCCTGCTCAGAGACTGCTCTTGTCCTGCTGTATTGTTCTTTAGCCATTCCACATCCTGCTTAGAGATAACCAAATTACCTGTGGAGATAGGGGGCTCTTGCAGAAGCATCTGGCGGGCAGCCTTTCCACGTATCTCTGTGGGGTGTGTGTTTTAAGCCATTTACCTCCATAAGTAGCCATCAAGTGTACACTGTTGCACTTATTCCTCTCTGCCTTTCAACAAATGTTTTCCCCAGGCAAAATTCTAGCTTGCAACCTATTGCTTCGTGCATTTATTACTTTCAACCTGCGTCTAGGCCTTGGGAGATGGTTTCTGCTCCTTCCATCAGTCTCTCTGCTTTTTCTCCTGCTTTCCCTCAATAGCACATGCCCAAGCAGCACAGAGCACTTGTGGGGTGAGGGGGCACTGCCCCAATTCACTGCCAGGCAAAAGGAGTCAGGGAACCAGATGTGCTGCCAGGACAGCTGCTGAGGTGGATGGAGAAGTCAGAGGCTGTCCCTGAGCCCCTTGCCCCTGCCAGAGGTTACCCTCAGTTCAGGCTGTCTGCATTGTTGGTCTTTAGTCTGATCCTCTCAGTGTGACCTATGTTAGAAAATAAATTGCTCTTACCCATTAACCAGGATCTCTCTGCCAGAACTGTGTGGGAGAGAAAGCTATTTCACCAGCAGTTCCACTGGCAGGTCTGAGGGGGAGGCAGTGGGATGAGGAGTGAGAGGGATGCTTACCTGCACCTCTGGGGGCAACCAGCCACAGGAGCAGGTATGGCCTCAGCATAAGCGACCACCCCTCTTCTCCCAGCAGGTACAAACTGCAGAGCCCAGAATTCACACTCAGATACAGATTTTTTGGTGGCAGACCAGACTTTGAAGAAGTAAGTTTTAGCTTTCTGACTTTAGGTTGATTTATCTTAGCTGGTTTTTATAGAGTCTGTGAAGCAGCCTGCAACCCTTGAAAGGTTACTGCACCAGAGGCTGGAAACCCCTCCTCCACCAGGAAAAATCATCTCCATGTTTATGTGAGTGTGTGCAGCAGCTTCTCCCTCAGTTGTCATTTCTGAACCGGGGAGCGCTGGTGTGAGCACTTGCAGAAGGCAAGGAAAGCAGGTTGGATGAATACTGTTGAAGCAAATTCAGGCTTATTATTCAAACAGATGTTCATGAATATATTTTGCCTTAAATGTAATCTGACTTGATGTGCACATGAGTTTAAAAGTAGAAGACCGAATTTATGGAAGGAGAGATGATTTGGAAGATGAACTACCAAGCTGGGCTCTGGGGAGTGAGGTTCATGTCTGGCTCTGCACAAGCATAGGAACATCAGCTGGGCTTATTGCTCCTTGCTTCCCCTGGGTCCCAGGGGCACTCAGATCCTTCTGGGAGAACACACTGGCATCCTGAGCAGGACTATTTGTGTGCTGTATTGTCCGTTCATTCATAATTGTTGTTTTCTTTGCTTTCCGCAGTTGGCAAATATAGTGGAGATTTGCCACTTTTTTGTCCTCCTGCCTATCACTCCCCTGTCCCCAAGACAAGGGCTCTCCTCCTTTACTCTTCTGCCTTCTCAGCTTCCATGGGAAGCTGTCAAATCCTTTCTTGGTGGTTCTTCTCCTGCGAAACCAGGTCTCTGTGTAGTTTTGGTGATACAATAACTTCACTGCCTAGTGAACAAGCGGAGAATCTGGGAAAGAAGCCAAAGCATGATTCTACTACAGTGATTATTATTATTTCCATTAGCAACTACGGCAGGAAAAGTTATGATAAACAAGGGAGAGATAAGTGCAATTTGTAGGTGTTTAAACCCTTCTGTGCATTTAAAAAAAAAATTTAATTTCTTTTTCTCCCTGAATACAAGCACTGATTTAAAGCTAGGAACAGACTGCTTCATTTTCACCCAGAGCCTGGTGATATTGGGGGTGCCCACACGTGGGGCAGCACAGCCTATTCATTCTCACACAGTACCTATCACACAGCAGGTAGCAGTCTTGACTGCAGAGGAGATGTTCTCTCCTCTGACAGCATCTGGAGGGTCAGAGAGGCATCAGCACCTCCCTGAGGGGAACACTCGCCTCCAAGAGTTGTGCTGGCTGCCCGTGCATCTTTCTCACCCAGGAGGTGCGTGGGCAGCGCTCACCTCGGCTGGCACCATGGTTCATCTGGCATGGACCCAGCTGGCTGCAGGTGAAGGCAGCCTCCTGAGGATGGTCTCAGGTGGAGGATTTGGACGGAGATGAGCCTGAGAGTGCAGAAAAGAGGGTAGGAGAGAGCCTGCTTTGTGATGGTGACTGCTAGCGTAACTGTGCTGAGGCAGCTGTTCAAAACAGTGATGCTTAAAAAGAAAGTTTTACCCCTTATGGTAAACGACATGGTAGCACAGACTCTAGAGATGGAAACCTCCTGCTCAGCCTCCCGCAGAGCTCTAAGACAGCAGCTGGTAAGAGAGCAATGGCTCCAAAAATACTTGTGGAAACTGCAACACCTCTGCACATGCTGCCTGGTCCCTTGGTTCCCCCTCCAGGCAAACAATAAGGAGCACAAAAAAGTAAGTAAAATTGAGGGCTCAACCTTTCCCAGCTCTTGGGAACCACAACTAGGTTTCTCTGAGTTTTAAGGATACATGAGGAGAGCAGAAAGTACCTGCTCTTGGCTTCAAGAGAATAGAAAGAGTTTCGGGACACTTCTTTATGCAGAGTAGCACTGATCTGAGCTTTTAATAATGCAGTGGACTTGTAAGTGTTCCAAACTGTGAGATTTTTCAATTAATTTTTAATCCATGGTTTAACATTAAAGATTAACGTGTGTTTCAAATTTCAGAAAGAGAATTTACCCCTGAAAGCCTAAGACTTTCCTCAGTGGCTTCTTATGGTTTTTGTTCTATTTTACCTTTTCTTTTTTTTTTTCCTTTTTCTTTTTCTAAATGCTGGGTGCATAAAATTAAAAGAAACAAACAAACAAAACCCCCCCAACAAATAGCAAACAATAAAACCCCCAAAACATAGGAAAGAGAAAACCCAGCACACAGGCCGTCTTTGGGGAGTTTTCAACTTGTTGTTAAACCAGTGTCCAATCGAGTTCTTTCATATTAATGCTGCTCTGTGTGCTCTTAGACTTGCCAGGAGATGCAACATCTGTGTGAAAAACTGAGCCAGCTGTGCAGAAAAAAATGTTAGTTCAGAGCAGTTGTGTACTTTGCTTCTTGGGCATAAGCAACTTCTTGCATCTGTTACAGAGGGAAAATTTGCAAAGTGTTTTCCTGAGACTTTTACTCTAAAAGACAAGGGAAGCTTGTAGCAGTTTTATGTTTGCAAAAGTTACCAGCTGTTGTAAAAGGGAATTTAGTACATCATGGGTAGGGGAAAGGGCAAGCATAAAATCAGACAGCACTGTGAGGCTTGGTCACCTGGGGTTAACACTCAAATCTTGGCATCAGAAAATGAGGTGGTAAAGAGGGAGGTGCACCGTCAGGTACAGTAACAGCAGCATCTGCATTTGCAAAGTCTTCTTTCTGCATTTCAAGCATGTTATGATCGTACTCTGTGTTTTTTGGAAAGTTGCTCAAGAGGTTTGGAGAATTTTATAAACATTTGACATTTCCTTGAGGGTGCCTGCTTTGTGCCTTCCAGCCTGGAATGCTTTGGGACAGGGCTGCTTGCAGAAAATGTTTGCTCTTAGAATCACGTTGGCCTCCAATGGAGCTGAACATGGTGAAACTCCTCGGTTATTCTTTTTTCTCCTTGATACGATGTATGTGTGTGTTAATTTGAAATCAATACTAATACTTGGTACAGTGGTGGAGAGAGTGATTAATAGGCAGAGCAAGGCCCATGAATCAGGTTCTAAAGTCCTGTTCCTGTCTTGCCATTGACCTGCTGCATGGTGTTTGGGTGAGTTATATCCTCTCCCCATCCTGGTTTTTCTCACTGCAAAATGGAGACTCTGCATTCCTTCCTGGCATGTTTTAGAGCTACCACTGCAACTTTCTGCTCTTGAGTTTTTCAGCATGATGCTGTGTACAAAACTAGAGTGCTGGAGGGGAAGTGCATAGCATTTGGGAAAAATCAGGCTCAGTGATCTTGGCTTGGATGCTTAGAGCTGCAGATGCTCCAACTCTGGGTACACCATGAGCAGGGAGGGCCTCCCAGCTCTGGGATGTGTCTCCCTTTGCACCCTGTGCTGGCACATGCCAAAAGGACACACAGCAGGTGGACAGCAGATTTGTATTAATCTGGCTGTGTACATTTCGTCTGTTGGTTCTGCTTCCAGCATACAATGTGGGAATGATTAGCCCAAATGACTGGAGTGTCAGGAACTGATCTGTAGTCAGCAACACTTGCACCAAAACTTTGGGTTTTGGTGTAGGCAGGTTGGACAGACTGCACTTCCAGAGGGCAGGGAGCACGGAGTGACTCTCCTTCTGGGAGAGGACTGCAAAGTGCTTAAATAGATGTGTTGCTGGGGCTGATGTGTAGAAGTCTCTGTGCCTGACACTGTCCCCTTGAGCAACATGGGGACCAAACTTCACATGGAAACATCTACAGCTCCAGCACTCTGGGAGTTCCCATGAGAAGATTGTGATGGGGTTGTTTGTAGCTAAACCTGGTAACAAACTGGACATTTATCCCAGGGAAGTCCTAATGTACCCTCTCTGTTTCATTTCACATCATAGTGAGAGATCAGATCTTGTAATGGAAGGACCAAAAATCAGGGTGAATTTCCACTGGGAAAAGATACCATTCACACGATGTTGAAAGGCCGTAGCATATTAAGTGTGCGTGTGTGTATTCACTGCACTGGTACCACATAAAATTATGCAAAGTCAGAATTTATGTAATGTCTAAATATATGGCAAAAGTTTAAATGGATTGAAATAAAGTGTTCTTACCTTATTGAACTGAAGTGTGCCAATATTACCATAATTAAATGGAGAAGTCAAAGCAATTCATTTTGTCTTCACTCACTGAAAATGTCATCAAAGTTGATATTCTTACAACCTATTTTGATTTTAATGAAAACTCTTCTTTTCCCAGTGGAAAATTGTCCTTTTACAACCTCTTTTAGACAGCTCAACTCATAATCTGAAACATTCAATTACTGACCTGACATTTGCCAGAGCAAAAGACAAATTTGGGTTTTCCTTTCTTTCCAATTTAAATGAAAAAGAGCCTGCCTTTTTTTGTTCCCTTTCTGTTTGCTTGTTTTTAATAATTTTAATAATTTTAAAACCAAAGTAGTTTGGGATTAATGAAGTTTAAGATATGGAAGTCTAATGCCTTTGAATATGCCCGTGTAAACTAGTTTCAATCCGACTGCTTTGAGAGACTTTGCTTTAATCAGTCTTGTTTGGAGACAGGAAAGTTTCACAGTGATTTTGCACATTCTTAAGCCTTGAAGGCTCTCCCTCCTATGAACAAGCTACAGGAGTTTTGTTTAAGCCCCAGTTTGGCAACATACTTAAACATGTGCCTAATTTTTAAATATCAAATATATTTCCACTGACTTACCTGCCTTTAGTGGAATTTCTAGGACATATCAAATGCACCCAGGCATCAGTGTCTGGCTGAGCAACCCGGGCTCCAGGTGGGCAGTCTGCTGGCCATGCAGGTGGCAGTGTTGGTGAAGCAGGACTCAGTCAGGTCACAGAGCAGGAAAACTTTTAGGGGAGCTCAAAGGTGTAGTGAACAACAAACATTGGCCAAGTATCCTTCCACTTGCAAAGCTTGTGCACTCCATAGGATGAGAGCATTTCATACACAGGACACAAAACAGGTGTGGAAAGCAGATAGCCAACTTTTTGGCATTGCCTCAGCCAAAACTTAGGGGTTGCTGGACCAGATCCTTTAAGAATCTGATACTCTTCCTGGTGACAGTCCCTCCTGATCTCAAGGCAAATGGGATCAGCCTATTAATGAAAACTTTTCTTCTCAGAAAAGGCTTGGGGGGTTGATTCCTTGGAGGTTGCTTTTATTTTAATTTATTTAAATATTTTAAGTTATATTACTCAAATATTTAAAAATATTTAGTTTTATTTTGTTGTGTCTTAGGCGCCCCTTTGTTAAGGGGTGAGCTCACCATAATCCTCCATAGGCCAACATAAGCAGCCATGGGGTGACAATGGTGCTGGAATGTCCTGGTAATGGGAAAACAGGTAAGGTGGGTACCCCAAGCAGTTGGTTGAACCATAGGCTGGGATATTTGCACTGGAGTTTGACCTAAGGATGGTTGTGTCAGGCAGCTGCACCCCACGCTCCCCCCTCTCCCCACCACATGGAGTTGTATATTCCAGCCTGCCCACCCATTCATCCTGCCTTCCCCTGTGCCAACCCCCCTCCCTGGACTTTAATCTTATTCCTTATGGGCTCTGTCCTTCCCACTCAATATACCATTGAATATATTTAAACCTTGAGTTGTTTTCCCTTATTAAGCAGTTTATCACTGTTTCAATCTTTTTTTTTTTTCCAGGAGAGAAGGAAAAAAATTATTCTTTTGACCATAAATCATTTACAAAGCTGCTGGGCTGTTAATGTATTTTTTATGTCTCGGCAAACAGAAAATAGAAGTGAGTGTCTTAGTAAAGCTCTGCCGACCTGTTTTAATTTCAGCTTCCTAACCCTGACTCTCTGTTCCCCAGTCTTGGGAGCAGGTACATTTCTCTTGTAGAGGCACCAGTGGATACCTCCTCCCCAAGGAGGCAACTTTGCTGTGTCAGCAATGTCATGCGCTGGTGCCAGCACTTGGCACTGATCCGCAGCGTGACACATCTCTGCTGACTGGGCTGTGCTGGGAGAATACTAGCAAAGAAATGGAATCAGGGAGGGCGGGAACTCAAGCCTGTTTTTGCTTTTAGATCCTGGGAAGAGCTCTAATTAGATGCCTGCTCTGGGGTAAGAAAGTTACATACAGCTCTCAATTCATCCCATGCAGCCTCCACCTGTACTTTCCATGTGTGAGCTCAAGTGTGGTTACAGATACCCACAGGGATGCTTGAGGATGCTTTCAGAGAAAAGGACTGGCCATGGTGGTGTTTCCCAAATGTTAAGACCTGGCTCCTGCAAGGTTTTGCAACCTACTTCAGGAAAATGAAGCCAATGTATGCTTTCACTACTCTCAGTCAGCTGTGTGCCTTTTCCCTCTTTCAGGAAACATAGATACCAAGTTTTGTGTGAAAGGTGAATTCTCCTTTCTGGTGTGCTGTGACAAGCAGTAAGATAATTAAGAGGAGGGAGGTGGGAGGTTTATGCTGGCATCCCAGCTAGATGAATGGGTAAGTCTGCAGCTCAGAGCTGTTGCTGCAGGCTTTTTGCAAACTCAAGCTGAGTTTCTTACCTTAAATGTACTTATATGAACACTTGATAAGCTTTCATCCCCAAGTCACTTTAGCTGAAGTAACTGGCTGTGGTCATTTAAAATGTTCCCATCCCTAGACATCCATTACTGTTGGATGATGCCTCTACTGCAGCAGTGAGCAGAACAGGACAGTGTGTCTGCAATGCAGCTTTCCCCTCTCACGGCAAAGAAAGTTAGCCTGTCCCCACACCTTCCTCCTAATGCCTGGCTGTGAGATAGAGGCACAGCTTCTTTTCTGCTTTTGCTGGCCTTGGGGCAATAGCCTTGTGTTGAGTGACAAGGCCAACAGCAGAGGATGACAACAACTTAAGTTACTGCAGCCGGATTCCCCAGAGCTGATCTATCACAGGAGTAAGGAGTAAAGGAAAAAGAACTGTGTTTGCCAGTCTTAGTTTTGTAAAAGACAAAGAATAGGGAAATAACTTTCTGTGCCCAGCTAAACTTTTGCTTTCCTCCTGGTCTGTGCCTGTTATTTGGAAAATGGTGTTCCAGGCATCTCTGAAGAACCTGAGCAGGGAAGGAAATGACTGGCACCCTGTTGCAAGGACACACTACCCTGTTTGTACCTTGGGTATCCTGTCTCATTGTGGCCTTCAGCCATCATCTGCAGACAGATCGCCTGCTCCTGATTTGCCCCCCTGAGTCCCAGGGTATGAGTCATTGATGACTGATTCTAAGCAAAGCCAGGGATGGACAAAATTGACACCAAATGGTCCCACAGAGTGGGCTGAATTAGCCTTACCCACCCCTCCACTCTCAATTTAGGGGAGCAATGAGTGAGTTCTTGAGTTGCTTTTCCCCCCTGAGTTCCCTCTGGCCTTGTTCATCTGCTACAGCAAAAAAACCCCAACCTCCGAAGTGCAGCTGCTCCTTGAGTCCTCTGCAAATGCTGTGAATTCAAGGACTGCCAGCTCAGATCGCAGCAGTCTCTGTTTCCAGCCAGTGCCGCATGCATCGGAGGGAAGTGTTAAACTTCCCATAATGTACTTAATAGTGCAACACTATACCATGGAAAGGGGATTAATGCATGCTCAGAGCACAGCCATTGATTAGTTTTATCCTAGCTAATGTCATTGTAGACACTATTCTTGTTCCTATCAATGTTCCTTTGTATTTTTATAATCTTGCTATAATACAATGCCGTTGTTTTTCTGCCTCTAACTTGCCTGCATATTGCATTCAAGGCAGCAGAGATAGATGCAAGGCATCCATCCCAGCTTGCTGGAGCTGAAAAGGCAGCAGCTCTCCTGGCAGCTTCAGCAAGGCTTGATAGAAGCACATAAGAGAAGCCTGTATGGGGAGCACAGCAGGAGTCCAGAATTGGGAAGGACCATTTGGGTCATCGGCCCCCTGATGCTGCATCTGTAAACTGGATTTGGGTTCTTGTTCCCACTTAGCACATGCCAGCAAGCTGCTCTAACACTGTATTCTTCTCACAGTTCAAAAACCTCTCTCGCATTTCAAGTCTGTGACTAATTAAACAGAAGCATTAAGATGTGCCGGAAAAGCACAGTTCAGGTGCTCAGGGAGCTTAACTTCACGTGAACTCTGCTACCTGGACAGAACAGCCCCTCCTGATTTCCCTAGCAGGTTTGAGTGCTTAGCAGATCAGCAAATCAAACTCTTGAGGTTTAAACCTGAGCACATGAGGATCTCACACTAATGGGGACTCTCTGAAGATACCTGAAGCTGTCTGGCTTGCTCAGCAGGACCCAGGGAGTCTGTGCCAGAAAAAGGGAAGGAATCAAATTCCTCAGTATGTCATGGGAGCCCCTTTCCTACCCCTGCAAGAGCTAATCCAGCTCCTCTGACAAGGACATGGAAGGGAACTGACACCATTCTGGAGGTATGTGCAGCTGAAACCTTTCCTGCCTTTTTTTTTTGGTTGTAAAGTCCAGTTGTCTTCCTGCCTATGGCTGCAGGTTGGAGAGGTCAGCACAGGGAGATATGCTCTATGTCATCCCCATCAGTCAGTTGTTTGAAATCCTCCTCCCAGCTGGCCTGCAGAGAAATACCTATTTTCAAGAGACGATGGCAGGGGTGGTAGTGACTGCTGCTCATCAGGTCAGCAGTTGAGGCCAGAGTGGAGTGGGTCAGTAGGAACTTTCCCTGTTAGTTTTCGGTCTAGTTCAGATGAGGTTATAAATGGTAAGGAAGAAGTGTCAGTGTGATCAGCACAGTTTCACAGGTAGCCAGTGTCCCTCATCAGCTAGTCTAGTTCTTGGCAAGAAACACTGCAGGGCTTAAGTTCAAGACCCTGACACTGTTTTCTCCCTGGATTAGTGTCTGCTAGCCTGTGTATCCTACAGGTTGGGAAGCAATCCTGAGATTACTCTTACTTTAGTAAAATGGATCTGTTCATTTGGGAGGCCCCATGCTAGGGGGATGACTAGATACCACCAGCTGTGTCTGATGGTTTCTCCAGGGATAAAGGTGTCTATTGACCTGCATTTAACAGGAATACTAACACTAGAAACACCTCATATGAAAAGCAGTATAGTTCAGCACGTGTTACACTGATCTTGCTCTAAACCATGCTAGATGTGATTGTTTTCCTGCTGTTTGTTCCAGTCTGTCCTGCAGAGCCAGCAAAGACAGGAAGGAAAAAGTTGGAAATTATTTTGCCCTATACAATGTTCCATTGTCCTCCACAGGCTACTATCCCATTGCTAGACCTGTCAGCCACTTGTATAACATGTGCTCTCAAACTGGGCCACAGAAGCAATCCCCCTATAAATCTCTGGAGCAAACTTTGCCTTCTTGCTGTGGGCTGGCAGGAGGGTTATTGATTGTTGGAGCCCTTCCTTCCTTGCTCCATTACTCCCACTATTATTGTTCCAAGGAGGTTTCTACCAAGCATCCTTCCCAGGAAAATATGTGCTAGGGCACCCTGGACCCAGGATGCAGTCTACTCTGACAGTGCGAATCTGTCCAGATGCCTGCCCTGCAGAATGACTTTGGAATGAGCCTGGAATGACTTTGGAGACTGGAAATAATTCAGTCAAGCTGGTCATTAATTCAGATCTGTGCTCCATTGCAGTGCTTGATGGTGTTGGTTCCCCAAGCAGAGTGGAGTCTACTGCAAGCTGCCTCGAGACACGAGGCTGGGTAAATATTGTGTTTGGTTAGCGAGAGTACCACATCCAGAATGAAGCGGGATACACAGTCCCTGGTGAGATTGGGCAAGAGCAGTATTCAGGCAGCTTGGTGAGCAGCCAGTTTGGATGCTGTCATATCATGCTGGATAACTTCAACGTTTTCTGTGTTTGCAACTGCAAGCCAGGCCCCTTCAGGGGCTTTTGAATGCTTGCTGCAGAGGCAGGACCTATGGCAGACATACTGCCTGCATCTGTTCCTGCCTCCTCCTGTTGTGAGTCACTTCTTCCTAGGTTGTAGGTTTTGCTGCTGCTCAGTGTGTTGGGTTGGCAATGTACCTCAGCTCACCTGGGGTGGGAGACATTTCTCTCCTTTAGCACAGGGGGTAGCTTTGGTCCCAGACTCAGAGATGTGAGGCAGGCAAAAGGCACAGCAACTTTTATTCTCCTTTCATCTCAGGAAAAAGACTGCTCTGCAGTTTCTCCCTCCATTGCCTGCGGTTGCCAGATGGAGCACTGTGTTTCTACCCTGTTCTTGAAACTTCTGTGTGACCTCATCTTTGCCTCTCTAACAAGGGACCCAAAATGTCATACTGCCAAAGGTATCTTCCCCAGCATGTGGCAACAGGATTGCTAATTGCGCTGGGACGAGGGGAGTCATTCCAGCCATTCCCTGGGTTTCAGATGCAAGCTGACTCAGCTTGAAGCTTTATTCTCATTTTCCCCACAGTGACACACGTTCCTGCACATTTTCCCTTGAGGTCTGGAGATGCAGAATGCACACAGCTGAGGGTTTCTTTAATCTCTTTCACACCTTCTTCCCTCCTTCCTCTGGCCATTTGCTTCCCTGGCTTGCCAGCACTGCAGAGTGAACCTGTACCCTGGTCTCTGTCTTTGGGTATCAGGAGTTTGCTGCTAGCAAGTGCCAAAAGCTGCTGACTATGCTGGTGATCTCTGGCAGAGAGGTGCAGCAGTGAGCGGGAGCTGGGAACATTTTTTTACCAACTTAGAATGAGTCAAAGTGCTAAGATTTGCTCATGTCCTTCAGCTTTGCTGTATCTGGTATGTTCTGAAGGCTCTGAGGCTTGCAAGCCCTCTAGAGCAGCTAGAAAATGTGGCAGCATCTGAGTCCTCTTTACACCCAGCAGGGAGGGTAATGCTTCTTGTGGGACCATGTCCTACATGCTTGTGTCATGACGTATGTATTAACTATCTACACAGACTCCATCATGGATACTGGGGAGGGAGCTGAGTGTGCCACTTGGAAAAGCAGCAGTGAGCCATAAAAAACGAAATCAGTCCTGTTGCCAGAATAAGTACTTGATCCTGAAAATGTGAAGAAATTCTTAAAGAGCCTCTGCAGCCAAAACATACTTCTGCTGACTGGTTTGCTGATAGGGGACAGAAAAATGGAGCAGGAGTTCTAATTAGTGGTGGGAGCTTGCTGCCTCAGGATCAAAGGAGAACACTGTTTGCTGAATCAAGCTAAGATCAAAGTGTCCTATGTACAGGAAGGGCCCATTCCTCTTTCTGCTGACAGCGGTCTGCCCTGCTCATCCTCTGGGCGTGCTGCTTACAGGGTTGCTTAATTACTAAGTAAGGAGGAGACTGCAGTCACAAGAGAGGGTGTAATGGCCATTGTAATCCAATTCTGAGAGATGATTTGGTGGTGATCGATTCTTTGTCTCTCAGAAGTCATTAAAGTTCTGAATGCTTAGAAAATACCTGGATTGTATAACTTTGCAAAAGGAGACCTTTTACAACATCGTTTGCTTCATTTTTCTGACCTCTTATGTGTAATTTGACTTAGTAGGCTGTATGTGTGTGCATATATCTATATTTGCATTTATATCTACTCAAGGGAATTCAAGTCCTCATTCCTTAGGCTGCATTGAAAAATCCTTATCCCAATAGATATGCTAAATTTGAAATCTCTTCTTCCCTCTCTCCCTTGCCTCCCTCCTCTTGCATTAATACAAACCCACATTTTTGCAACGCCTAATTTTGAAATGTTCAAACACAAATCATTTGGTTGTGTTTTCCTAGAAGTGTCTCCCTGGGCATACAGGTTTGTAAGTGTATGTGACTTTGTGTGCATCCATCTGTGTTTTGGGCCACGAGCATTGGGGTGGAAGAATGCAGTCACAAAAATACTTGCATAGATGGACACGTGCATGTGGAAATGTGTTACATTTTCTAGTAGTCTTGAGATGCTGCAGCTTCTGAAGAGGGTTTGATCTTTGCTCTTTCAGCTGCTCCCCTGGGAAAGGAGTCATGTTGCAGTACTGCCCCACCAGTGCTGTGCTAACACACCACCTTACCTCCCTTTTTATGCTGCTGGAAGAGGACTCTGCCTGCATTTCCTCTTGCCTTGTTTAAGCTTCCTCGTTAGAAGTGGCTGTGTGTGTGTTTTCCCCAGCTGTAGCCCTGCAGGTGCCACTCAGCTTAACAAAACGAGTCCTTAAGTGCCACCTGCCTTGTACACCAAAAGAGCCAAAAAAGGGCCAAAGAGCAGCTGGTAGGCCCTGGGATTTGTGAGGTAAAGGCAAGTTTGAGGAGCTGGCTTGCCTGGTGGTTTAACAAGGACAGCGTGGTGTGTGTGGGGTGCTCATCTTGCAGGCCAGGTTCAAAGCAGCTCCTCTGGGCAAGAGAAATGAACGGAGATCTCAGCTCCTCCTTAGTGCTCCCCTGCTCCATGGCATTCACATTAAAAGAGATGCTGTGGTACCTTGAAAAGAAAAGGAGATAATGGCTGTGGGGTATTGAGCATTTTATCCATTTTATACCCAATTATATTGGGTATAAGAGTAGGGTACTGGCAGGGAAAAGGGAATATGTGTTTTCTTTCATTTTTTAAATTGCTCATGAGTACATTGGGAAGTTCTCAGATGTATCAGAAATTATTTTACAGTGAATAAACTATGCGTGTTCTATTTTAGTGTTTTTATTATTCTGCAGGATGTTTACAATCAACTAATAATAAATATTAGCAGTAGCAAGAGGGTGATTAGACATGAAAATCTCATAATCTTGATGACTGAGTGATTGATGTAACTAATCCTGCAAAACAAGTTGCAAAGTCTAACTTCTGCAGTAAACTGGAACACTCACACTAAAGTATTACTTTTTTTGGATTACAAGAATTTGAATTTGTAGATTTTTCATAGAATGGAAAGTGGAATGAACAAGGAATGGGGCTGAAGAACACATATTGCTGTTCCAAATCAGATGAGTAGTTTCTTTCCCTCTCATGGAGAGCATCTCATTACATCTATGCTGAACATAACAGAAGAACTTTCTGCACCATGTTGGAGAGAGAGGTCAATCCAATAAATGTTCAACCCATTGTGACTCCCTGCATACTGGTTAGCACATGGATGATGCTAGACAGGATGAGTAGTCACAGCAAGATGGCCTTCAAATTTCAGCCTGCAGAAAAGACAATTCCTCGTCAGAGTCACATCCAGCAAGAGACATCTCCAAAGTTGACATGGATCACTTCTGGGCTTTGGGCTACTGCCACTGCCTGGCCAGCCATAAGAAAATGAGGAGTCCAAATCCATTCCCAGCCTGTTGCCCACAGACACAGTTGGAAGGCAGATGCCTTGTGATAAAGGTGATGCTTATTACTGGCTCTTCAAGTTATTTACTTCTGCTTGCTGCTGACAGACTTGCATAGGAGATTGATGGATTAAGCTGTCACCAGCTGTTTCTCGTCCAGCCACCTAATTCTCTGAGATGTTAGCACTGGAGATTAACTGTTTCCTAGGAATTTCTAAAATGTTCCATATTTTTAATTATGTCTCAAGACAATGAAGAAATTCAGACTCGGGGTGGTTTTTTCCACAAAGTAAGAAACTTGTGAACTTCACTTGAAGAGGTTAAAGTGAAATTTTGTCTGATTCTGTTCTGAAGCATTTCTGAGCCTCACTGAACTACTTGGGGCTTTAGAGGTAGGAGATGTGGAGGAAGGAATGGAACTTGGGAGGAGGTGGTTGAGTCTTTGCAAAGTTCTGGAGTACTACAACTCTGGAGCAGTCAGTTCAAACCCCGGAACACATGGAAGGCTATTCAGGTGCTAGAAACCTCGGATTTGTAGCATCTAAAGCTCAGAATTTCCAGGCTCTGAGTACTTCATTTCTACATTAGGCTGTCTGGGAAGGGATCTCAGCAGACAAGCATGTGGGAGACACTCATCTTTTCCTCAGATATTACCCTCTTCAATTTCATGGTAGTTCAGAGAGAAAACTATTCTCACGAAGCATTTCACCTTCAGCAAACCAGTGTCTCTTGGCAGAAAATAGAAACTTTGCAGGCAGCCCTTGCTGGATTCAGAAAGAGAATAGGGCATTCTGCAGACAGCACCTGGATGTTAGCAGTATTCTGCTGTTGCCTTGGAGCTTGAAAACTCCTTGCCTTCTTCTCCAGTACCCTCCCACATGCTTTGAACAAGAAAATGCTAAGCTGTCACATAGAGACATACCTTTTTGTAGTTAATATTTTGATTTTGTGGAGAAAAATGGTTTAAAGCATTGAACAAAAAAGCTGCTCAAAATGGTGGTGGAGACCCCTTGGTTAGTTTCATCTGACAAGATTTTGGTGGTAGGAACAGAGATATTTCCCTATGTGACCTGCAGTCTTAAAACGGCAGCCTTGAGCTGCTGTACTGGGAAGCTGGGGCTTAAGAGGCTTTCATCTGTATCCAGTCTGTGTGGAATATAAACAAGTGAATGGTGGAAATTTTGGAAAATAAATGAGATTTGATGAGATCCTCCAGTATCAATAGTAATTTTTCATCAGCTAAATAGAAATGCTTGGACTGGAAAATATTTCAACTTTTAAACCTTCAAATTAAAAATATCACTAAAATACTTTTGGTCTTGCTGGACTTTATGAGGCATAGAAGTGGGAGGAGAACTGTTTTTCTTGGTGAATACTGCAGTTTCTTTTTCTGTTTCCCTGATGTTGGGTATCATTAAGATTGATGAGTTTGAAAACATATCTCATTCTCTTTGACACAGCTTGGCTGTTCTTATGGCTCTATGCCTGTCACCAAAAGAACCCCAGTTGTTTTCAGGGGCTTTGAAACTAGAGTACTCTTACTTAAAAGGGCCACATATCTGCATTTGCCTGTAAAAAAGGACTGTGAGAGCAGACTGATCTCCGGGGAGGGAATATAATTCCCTTTAGCCTGATGTAGTCAGTAGGGTACAGTCATGACCTGCAAGTGTATGGGGCCACCTGCAGTACTTTCAACTGTGTGTCCTTCTCTTGAAGTGCTTGAACTGTGTGTCCTTCTCTTTCCAGGTCTGGTGTGTCCTCTGGAGGTGTCAGTCAGTTCAGGGAGTATCCAGGTTGCCCGAGGCCAGACAGCAGTGTTGCCCTGCACCTTCACCACTAACGCTGCTCTCACTAACCTTAATGTCATCTGGATGGTCATTCCTCTTTCTAACGCCAACCAGCCTCAACAGGTAGGTCTTTTCATACTGGAGCATGTATTTCCTTGGGGCTTTCCTGTTCCCCACCCTTTTCTGGATGTAGGCCCTCTACAATGCTGAGTCTATGGTTGTCCCAGAACTTCATTGTCCCTTCACTGCTGAACATGCCCCCTGGATCTTACATGAATCTGTTTTCTTCAGTGCTTTGTTGGCAGATGCACATTGTGTCCATGGCTGATTGTGCAGCTGGGGCAAGTGTATGTGATACTGTGTTGCTGCCCTGGGCCTCTAGTGGTTTGTGTGTTCAGAAGAGCACAGGAGATGTAATCCACATTTTGGTGCACTGGATATGGAATTTGGTGGGCCTGGGAGCAGCTGCAGCCTTAAGCCTGCGAAATCTGTGTAAAATGTCCTCTAACACATAACCTCTCATAGAATCATCGCCCCTTTTACTTCCCTTATTTTTTCAGTCTGTTGCATTTGCCAAGTCCATTCTTACGAATATTAGCAAATGAGAGTATATAATGGTGGGCACAAGAATCATAACCTGAGATATGCTGGCCTGTTTTTTGCCCACATACTCTGACAACAGAAGAATGCCATTTCTCTGAAATACATCTGTCTTGGGTCACACTGCCCTCATCACATTTTGTATTCAGTGTGAGAACCTGCACTGAAGAATACTTGCTCCTCAGGGACTTGGTCTGAGTACAGTCTGACTGGCGGAGGCCGTGCAGGTTCAAAGGTTGCCTTGCCTGTCATTCAGCTCATCCCAAAGATCTTCAATAAGCAGTGTCAAATCATGGCAGGATCCTACTGACAGAGACTCAAAATGATTCCGTCCACTGGGCAGATGCTTTTCATCAAAGTACTCACTGACCTGCAGAGAGCCTCTGCTTCTGCACATCGGTCCTGTCCAGATGGGTAATGACTATTATATGAAGTAGGCTGGTGTTGACAATCCAGCTGTGCCAGAAGATTTGGGTATCTTTCTGGTCTGTTACCTCTGTGAGCATTTTTATTGACATAAAATGGGCTACAGAGTGTGTTCCTTTTTTCGGAAAAGACACCTGTGCTAGGATGTATGCTGAGGTTTGGTTATTCAGAGATCCTTTAGTAACTGGTCCTTTCGGCTTTGGAAGCCTGTGTTTTGCTTGCTGTTCTTCCTCCTTGCTCAGCTCCTGCAGAGTGTTGTTTGAGCCTTCCTTTCTTTTCCAGGTTATTCTCTACCAAGGGGGTCAGATCTTTGGTGGTGCACCCCAGTTCTATGGGCGAGTGGGGTTTGCTGTGACAATGCCAACCACCAGTGCCTCCATCTTCATCAACAACACTCAGCTTTCGGATACTGGCACATACCAGTGTTTGGTCAACAATCTTCCCGACCGAGGCGTCAGGAATATTGGAGTCATTGGACTTACTGTCTTGGGTGTGTTTATTGGTACTATGGGGGAAAGGGGGGGAACAGGGACTAGAGGATCTCTGTCCATGATAGTGCATCATGAGCAATATGGTACTGTGTGCATCTGAGCCCACAGACATCCTGTGGCGAGGAACGGGCTGCCTTGTGGGTACTGTGGGAGTTTGTAGGGCACATAGGCTTCATATGCAGGCAGCATATAATGAAGTTTTAAAATATGGTGGAGAGAAAGTTTTTGTGGTGGTATTGTGATGTGGAGTGGCAAAGAAGCAGGAATAAAGTACGAGGGCATCCTGGAGGGCTGAAGGGAGCGTAAGGGGTTTGGTGCATAGCAACAGAGGAGAGAATGACTTTATACATTTGCTTCCTTTCCATGACAGCAATTAGTTCTGGATGCTTCCATTGATGCTAAATACTCCAGAGTGCATGCCATTATAGGGATATGAAAGCAAAACCCAATCACAGGAAATTTTGTCTGCAGCTCTGTTAACTTTCACCATTCTTGCTGTCTCAAAGACAGAAATATTCACCTTTTTCTCAAGGGAGGGATCTAAGAGAACTGGGTCCTGTGCCAGTCAGCCGTAGTCTGTAACCTTGATGGGCTGGTGGGTCAGGAATCTTTGTGTGAATTGTCACCCCCCAAACCCTATTAAGTTCTTGTCTGCTGCCTCAGTCTTGTCCCCTTGACAGCTCATGCCACTGTCCTTGCTTTCCCCAGCAGCACATGTCTAGAGTGAGCCTGCACTCCACTGTTCGGTCACATTTCCTGATTTGCTATCACCTTCCCCTCTTCTCTCGCAGTTCCTCCTTCTGTCCCGCTTTGCAGAATCCAGGGGTCCCTGGACGTGGGCAGCGATATCACACTGACCTGCAGCTCAGAAGAAGGCATCCCCCGGCCAACATACCTCTGGGAGAAACTGGACAATGTCCCCAAGTTGCCCCCAACTGCCACACAAGGTGCTCATTTTGTTGATTATCCTCTTATTTCCCAGGTGGCAGCCTGGGTTTTCCCTTGTCTGAGCTTCCAGAGGTGGCATGGCTCATTAAGCGTCTGCCATCATTTGCATGGTCCCTTTACTGGAACGAAGATTCCTAAAGCCCATGGTGGACTAGGTACCCTCCAGAGGCCACTTAAATTTTCATGGTTTTTTGGTACAGAAACATGTTCCCCATTGAAAAACAAGGATTGGGTTGAATGGAAGAGAGAGAAAGTGGTTGCTAGATGTTGGCATGTGGCTGGAAATTTCCTCTGCAAACTCACCTGCATTTTAAACAAAATGAAAGGCTTACAGAACAGAAACTGGGGAAAGAGAGGCAGAAAATATCAGGAAAATACTGCCAGCTTCTCACACCGATGCCACTGTTCTCCAACAGATTACTGCCAGAGCTGCTTTTCAGATGTGTGTAGAAGCACGGCTCTGATCAAACTGGTGCTTCCCAGCCTCAAGTCCCACCCTTAAGTTTTCTTAGCCTAGGTGTCCTGATCAAACACTGATAGCTGTACTTTTGCCCTTTATGTTTCTGTATGTTTAGAATATGTCAGCTTTCAGTTTCATATAATTCAGGAATGAGGAATATTGGCAGAGCAGGATATGGAGAGCCCAGGGATAGGAGACCAGAGGTTCTGCAGAGCAAGACTGAATTTAACAAGTAGATTTGGGTATAGGTAATTTTGCATCTCTTTCTTCCCTGTTCTCACACAACACTGAGAGTCTCAAGCTTTCATCTGCAGAAATTCCTCTATAAGAAGAAAAAGAAACATCTAGTGTAAGCTCCGTAAGACCTAATCTTGTCTCTGTGCGTGTATGTGCATGCACAATGCTTCCATCTCAAGGTTATTTCCTAATTTATTTCTTTATTAGTCTCACACCAACATTCTCTATTTGCTGGCTTTGCCTTTTCATGGTTTTCCTCAAGCGGGGGAGGGATTTAAATCCTTCTTTTCTCTCTGACTAGACCAAGTCCAGGGCACTGTCACTCTCCGAAATATCAGCACTGTGTCCTCAGGTCTTTACCAATGTGTGGCTTCAAATGCCATTGGAACCAGCACTTGCCTTCTGGACCTGCAAGTCATTGCACGTAAGTATTTTGCCAGGGGAGGCTTGGCCACCTGCTTCTGTCTTGTGACAGTAAGGTGTGTAACCATGTTTGCTGTGAGCCACCATGTGCCTCTCTATCAGAAGTGCCCTGGAATGGGAACATTGCCTTTCTCCCCACGCAAGCCACAGTATCTTCATATGCTTATAGATGGCCACAGCCCATCCCTGATTTCTTCTCCATGCTCTGTTCAATCATCTCCGCAGCTCACCCACGGAGTATCGGCCTGATTGCAGGAGCGGTGGCCACAGGCGCCGTTGTGCTCGTTGTTTGTATTGTGTTGGTGGCTGTTGCACTGTTCTACTGGAAAAATAAACACAAAGAAGAAGAAGAGGAGGAAATTCCCAATGAGATAAGGTAAGGGTCAGGGAACGCTGGTGGTGGGGGACCTCCGAGGAAAAGCTGCGGCTGACGGGAGTGGAATTGGAAACATCACTTTCATTAATCCTGGGTGTGTTCCCTGGGGTTACGGGAAGATGTCCATATATGTCCAGTAAATAGAGGGAGAAAATGAAGAATGGTAACAACAGATTTTGTTTTCACTATTGCCTTTCATGAGAGTTTTGGCTTCATAGAATCACAGAATAGTTTGGGTTGGAAGAGGCTTTAAAGATCATCTAATTCCAACCCCTCTGCCAGCAAGAGGGATGGGACTTCATGTTGTTATCTCTGTAGGAGAATGACGTGGTGGAAATCTGACCCGTAACGCCACACAGTGATAGCTGAAAAGCTCTGGAGATACAGCTGTGCTATTCTCTGGTGTTGCAGTCATGGGGTTTCCCTCTGGCAGCTTTCTGCGGGTCCCTTGAGGATCAGCTGCACTGATTGTACAATCATACTGACTGCCTGTGAAGTACGTGACTGTGACTTTCTGCGTAGACACATGAGCATGGGTCATTTGCCTCAGTGATAGGCGCATGGAGCACACAGGTGGCTCCTGCAAAGTTGGAGGAGCAAATAGGCCAAGGAGCAATGCTGATCCATGTTGGTGCTGTCCTTCTCCTTGAATTGATGGTGTTGACCCTAGCATGGTGGTTGGGGGTGGGGGTGTTGGACAAGTGGGCCAGCGTCCTCCATATGCCCTTACACCTTCTCCTTCCCAGGGAGGATGACCTGCCACCCAAATGCTCATCTGCCGCAAAGACATTCCACGCTGATGCGTCCTCGTCGGAGAACGACACCCTCACCTCCTCCAACACCTACAACAGCCGCTACTGGAACGACCCCAAAGCCAACCATGCCACAGACTCCTTCACCCGCTTCAGCAACAGCAACGATGCTCACCAGCCCCCCTTCTCCCGCTCAGGGAGCACGAGTGCCCGCCCTGTCTATGCCAACGGCGGCCACCCATCCCCGGCTCCCCCTAAGACACTGGTGGTGACGGCCAGCACGGCGCCGTCGCCACAGGAGGTGATCCGGAGCAATGGTTCGGTCAGCAGGAAGCCCCGGCTGCCGCACACCCGTTCCTATGCAGTCAGCCAGGCCACGCTGGAGCGGATCGGGGCTGTCCCCGTCATGGTGCCCGCCCAGAGCCGGGCTGGCTCCCTGGTGTAGGACCGTGTCGGCAGCTGAGAGCTGAGCAAGGGGCCTCTCATCCCTGGTGGGGTGAAGAGACCCACCCTACTCCTTCCTGAAAGGCAGCGAGGCGGCGGGGTGTCACACACTTACCTCTCCACCTGCCCTCCCCTCTCGAGGCTGCTGCCAGCTGGTGGGACAGCCCTGCCCGAGCCGCTTTCCCCCCAGCTGCTGGAGCTCCTCGTGCCGATGGACGCCACGGATGTGCCAAGGCCGGAGGAGCAGGGAGGTCGGGACATGCTCCTGGGCTGCTGGGCCCCAGCTGGGACATGCACTCGGGCCTGACCCTGGGGGGAAATTTTGCTTTTATTTCCTGTTGGTTTTCTTGGGGACTGATTCCATTCATTTGGGTCTTTCAGGGAGGTTCGGGAGATATATATATATATATTATTTTTTTCCGTTGTTGTTGCTGTTTTGTTTCCAAGAGGACGACGGCCTGTGTTGGGGCAGGGAAGGCTGAGCCCCAGCCTCCCATGGCCTTGGCTCCACTGTTGGGTTAGGGAATACTGTGCACTGGGGCCGGGTGTGAGGATGCATGGGACAGGCTGGAGGGGCGAGATGAAGGCACAGCCACCAGCCCAGCCAAGGGGATGGTTGGGTGAGGGTGCAGACTGGGGAGCATTTGTCTTTATTTTATGCAGTTCTTGCTCCGACCTCAGCACACACAGACACACACAGATACACACAGACACATGCAGGTCCTCAGACTGGGTGTTTCTCCTGCACTAGGTTGGAGTGCCACCAGAGCCCTATTTATAGCTGTGGAGGATGCAGCCGTCTGAGCATCTTTCCCTGAGACACTCGGTGCAGGGCGAGGCTGCATCTCTGCTCCTGCTGCTGCTACTTCTGCTGCTGCTCTAGGGCTTGCAACTCTTTTTTTCTTTTCTTGGGGTGTTGCTGGGGTTATTCAGGAGGCAGAGAGGAGCTGGATGGTGTGGTAGAGCACCAGGCAGGTTCATGAGGCATCTGTTGCCCCTGGGCTGCTCTGGTTTAGGACAAGTGACTTCAAACCCCACAACTTTGACGTTTGCATGGTGGGTTTTATTCATCAGGCTATGCAGGGCTGGGCAGCATGGCAGGGCACACGTTGTGCTTGCAGCCTTCACACAGAGGCATCAGAGTTTTCATTCCTGCTCTCCCACGTGCACAGACGTGTCGGCAGGATTTGTTTCCTGCTTTAGAAAGCAGAGGCTTAATGGAAGCCCACACACTCTCTCTCTGCCTCCCCCACTTCCCTCAGTGTCCTGGGACTGGGTACTGATGACATCTGCCAGTGGCCCTGCCATCTCCTTGCAGCCTGGCAAGTGGTTGTGGCTGGCACCTCTACTTTTTTCTATTGCAACTAAATAGCCTTAATCAAAGCCAAGAGTTGAAACCTCTGAAGGAACCTGATGCCATTTGGAGGGCTGGACTGAGGGCTGGGATTTCCACTCCTAGAAAGCATTGGTTCAAAGAGGCCACGCCCGGATAGGTGTCTTGGCCCTCCTGCATAACACCAACCCTTGCACATGCAAAGGCAGTGATCACCTCAAAAAGCACCAGAGCCCTCCCAGGTCTGCTCTTGGAAAAGCAATGTGGGGAGTCACAGGTGACTGCCCATAGTTCTCACATTGGAAAAAGGGTCTGTTTAAGCCAACAGACTTGGCCTCATCCCCACTTTCCTTGTTCTGGCACGGCTTTACTTTCCCTAGCAGTGCACAAACCTTGGGCAGGGCCTTCTACCCGAGCAGTACAAATGCAAGCACAGACTCTGTGGAAGAGGAGGGAGAGGTGAGGGCTGGGTTCCCACATGGACACACTGGCTTTTTGGGAGACTGGGAGCTCCCAAGCAGCACTAGGTTTGAAGCTTGGCTGAGATTTTGTGCCTTCTTTTCTTAA